>CM076571.1:814118684-814636489 GCA_034641835.2 Pinus albicaulis
TTATAAATCTTATATGCTTAGAGAGAGATTAGTATAATTGGTTGTTTGTTGCTAGTTACCTTTTGTACTAGAGAGATCGGTCTTGTCCGCAAGACGGATTAATCTACACAACAGGTTTATTCTTCTCAATTTCTGCTTGAATGGTTTTTGGTTTCCCTTGAGACGAATCTTATGTTGAATAATGTTTGTGTAATAGGACTTCAAGTCCTCATAACCCCATGTAAACGCATCTTTAAATTCTTTGAGCATCTCAATATATTTATGTTTTATGGGAGGTGGCAGAGTTTTGGAAAGCATCATCATTTTGGGTTCTCCTACACTGCCTATGTTGCATTCTTCTACATCAGTCTCGGTAGATTCCTTTTTTGGCTTCCTAGCAACATCATTGAAATCAAACAGCTCTTCTAATGGGGCAAGACCCCTTGGAAATGAGTTATCTTTGCATTGCAATACCTCAAAGCCTTTTTTATCTAAATCTTCAAACATTTCCACCTCAAGAGGGTGTCCTAGCATATTTATATCAACAGCACAAGGCAACTCTGTTTTGTGTGTTTGCTCTTCATTATGGCAGTCTTGTTCATGATCTAAGCTTAGTTTTGGCACTTTAAATTCATTCTTATATTGCAGAAAGTCCTCAATTTGTTTGTCGCCTTCAAACACTTGTCAATAATCTATGTTGTTAGGTATTGTAGGTCTGTTTTTTGACTTTTACCGTGTATTGTTCATTGGCATGAGATATTTGGCAAGTATTGGCAGCAAAAGCTAGTTCATTGGCAAGGCTTTTTTGAGCTCTTGGGATGGAGGTAAGTTCATATTTCTCAAATGTCCTCAGGAGGTCTAAGGCAACATTCCTATATTCTCTTAGTCTAGGATTGTTGGCTGAATATTCTCCTTTGATTCGCCTAATGATTAGCTCAGAATCTCCTAGAACAGAAATCTTCTTGGCTCCTATGTTTTTCAATGGGTAATCCTATGAGGAAAGCTTCATACTCTACAATATTGTTTGTACACTGAAAATCTAGTTTGTAGGAGTGACCTTCATTGTTGTTGTGTATCAAAACACCCGCTCCTGAACCAACTTTGCCACAAGATCCATCAAAGCTCATGTTCCAAAGTGTTTCAAGTACAGATTTTCCATTATGTTGTTGTTCACGGCTGCTAGAGTTTTGGTTGTCATGTTCTTCATTTTGTGTTTGGTTTGACTATTCTGGTAGGCCTAGCTCTTTCTCATTTTCATTTACTTGTTCATCAATGTCATCTTCATTGTACAAGATAAATGAGTCAAGGTGTGAATGGATAGAATATAGAGGGGTGTTGTTTGGCCTATCTTAGTTGCTTACCATGTGTTTCATGTGAGATTCTCTGTACAATATTCTTGTTTGGTTAAAGAATAGAATGGTAGCGTATGTCATTTCCATTTGGAGGTTTCCTTGGAGTTTGGCTCCCCCTGATATAGATAAAAGCATGTCATACTTTGGGGGGATTTCAGCCACTACAATGTCCATAACTAGGCTTTTAGCTAGAATTTGTGCCAGATTGACACACATATCCTTGATTAGGCCTAAACATTTAATTCTACTTGAATCGAAAGAGTATAAGTCTTTGTGAGGTTTGTTTATTTCAAGGCCTAATATCTCCATCGCTACCTTTGGCATGATATTGTGTGAGGCGCCGGAGTCTAGCATAGCATTATGCAAGATTTTGTCATGAATGTTCAAACTGACATAGAATGGAGGGACAACTCCTTCTTGATATTTTCCCTCTACCTCAGGTCCAAACAACAGCTATGGCTTGTCATCGGTTAGATTCAGAGTGTCAGTGTCATTCCCTATGTTCAAAGCTTTCAAAGCTTGGGACCTATATACATCTTGAGTCACCAATTCAGTGAGGGGTATGGCTATTTTGATCTTGGCAATCTCACTCTCAAAACTGAAAGATGCTAGTATTATTGGCATATTTACATCATATTTATCACACATAGTCTTTTCAAGTACTTTGGTTTGCTGATTTTTATTAGGAATGTCAGTCAGAGCAGTTTTTCCAGGGCTACTAGTTGATGTACTAGGGCAGCTTTGGTCACCATTTGATTGGTTGGTTTTGCCTTTGTTTTGATTAGGAGTCTTAGCCATCATGTTGTTGTTTGTTCTGTTTTTTTAAGGATGTTTCCATGGGTTTTCCTAACAACAGTTTCTAGTTTGTTTTTCTTGGAGTCATCTTGGGTTTTATTACTCCGGAGGTCATATGGCCTATGAACCTCCATGATAACATTTTCAAATCCTAATTTGTACTCTTCAGAATCCTCATATGTTCTATCAACATGGTTTGAGGAAAATAGACCTTGTTTCTCTTCTGTGAAAAAAACATCACCCTCATTATCAGAACCTATCAAATTTACATGGTTTTCTTCTGGCTCTTCAGTCTCTCTTTCCTTTTCATCTACATAGTTGTCTTGGAAAGGAGGCCTGATTTTCTAGTCATTGTCTCTTTGTCTGTTTTGAGGAGGGTCTTTTCTGAAGTTTTGGTTTCCATTTATGTTTTGGGTATTTGCTTGGTTTTCCCTAAGGGGTGCTCTCTCATTCAAATTGATTCTCTCCATCATCCTTTCCATTGTCCTAACTAGGCTGTCAATTTTAGCATCAAATGTGGAGGCCATAGTTTCCTCTTTGTATGTAACTTTCTTTTGTGTCCTTATCTTAGCCCTCTTCTCAATTAGATTAGCTTCTACACTCACAACTCCCCTTTGCATGTCTTCTAAGATTAGGGGATCTCTTTCTCTCAATTGGTAGGCCATGTCTGGATCAAAGCCCTCTGGAAATTTTACAAAGGCTAGGCCTTGTGGGGGTTTCATGTGAGGTGGGAGTGCATTGTATACACTATTGAAGCTAGTGCATTAGTCTTGGACACTTTCCCCAACATTTCTCTTAAGGTCATTATACTCTGAGAGGATTTGAAGAGGATTTTTCTTAATCTCCCACTTTTTTATGAATGTTTGATAAAGGGAAGGGAGGTCATGTATGATGTTAGGAGTTAAGTTTTTGAACCATTTAGTTGCTTCTCCTCCTAGACTTTGGGAAAACATTCTCATTTTTATGGACTCCTCTTCTATTTCTTGGTAATCAAAAGAATCATTCAATTTGTCTACATGTTGTTGGGCAGTTGTGGAGTCAGCTCTAGTAAAGTTAGGGATTTTATATTGGTAGTCTTGAGGCATAGACAGTAAAGGTTGGGGTAGTACCAATGCAGAAAACCATGCTGCCATGATTGGAGGTAAAGGAACCCAAGGAGGGTTTGTGAGAGGAGGTGGAGGATGAAATGGAGTGGTTTTCATAGTGGATGTGTGAATGGGGATGGCAGATGTACTTGGACCAGCAAGCTGAGATTGAGCAGATTTGGAATGAAAGGAGCCAAAGTTTTGGTGAAGCTGAAAATTAGTAGGAGTGGAAGTTTTGGTTTGTCTAGTTTATCCCACTTTGAGACTTAGTTCTAAAAAGGTTTCTTCTATGGTGTAAGTCAAATTGGGGATCTTGCAAGGCTGTGAGGTTTTTAGGGACAGAACTTGCTTTGTGAATGGTCCTAACAGTAATTGAATCTTCAGTCCTAGAAGTTTTCCACAAGATATTTTCTGGGTCATCAGCTATGGTAGGAGGGTTTGGGTCAGGGTGAGATCTGGTGTAAATCCTTTGTGAAGTGAGATTTTAGACTCAACACCAGAGAGGCTTAAATTTTATGACTGTTTTTTAAAAGACATACCTCTTTTAATAATTACTGAACTCACACAGTGTGTGACTAGGCTTTAAACTACTAGGACTGATTGACACAATCCCAGAGGAGTATGTGAGAACTAGTGGAGTTAGTAGACCTATTGGAGGCCAGTGGATTCAGCAGGTGGATGATTTTTACTGCTTTGAGGGTTTGCTTTTTTTCCACCATCAACAATTTAAAAACATATCTAGAGATGTTTTGGGTTTTCTGAGTTTCTTTATGTAACACTAAAATTTTCAATGGGTGTTCTCTAGTTGAGTCATAATTTTGCTAGTATGGTGAATCAATTAGATACTACTCTTGGCTAATACTTGATTTTATAAGTTTGACAGGGGTTTGAGAGTTCTTAAGGAATATTTAGGTTGTTACTTACTAAGGGTCCCACCATGATTGCCATTATGTTAGGTGGCGAGTTAGATGATACTATTGACCGGTGTTTTCTGAGGTTTTAAGGAGTACTTAGGATGTTACTGACTCAGAGTCGCCAGTGGAGTCGCCATTATGTTAGGTCCCCATAATTTATCAGATTGGAAAGACCAAATGTACAAGGGTAACATCAAACCAGTCTTTGGAGCCCTAGGACCTAGCCTTCCTAGACTTAGAGAGTGCTCTCTCTATGTTTGTGTAAAGGATGTGACTTAGTTCATTTTAGGGTTTTGATTTTAGGGTAGTTATAGGAATATGGTTTGTTTCTTTGTTTCTTTGGTTGGATATATTTTCAAGAAGGATAGGTAGAGTAAGATAAAATCAATCCATTGGGCTATGGAGTCTACAAAGGTCTTGAAAAGTAAAATAATAGGTCAAGGGTGTTTCATAGGGCAAGTTAATGAGGAAAAATGGATCTAAGTAGGTTTAGTGAGTGTGGAATGAACATGAAGTTATGAGTGCAGTCAGTTCAAAGGACAATTAAGGATCCTTAAACATACTAGGAACAAGAAAAGCTTTCAGGATGATAGCATAGCAAAACTAAAGAGCAATAAAGGATTATTCAACTAGACTTTTTCTAAACAAACCTTAAAAAAATAGACAAGTAATCCTAGAGAGTAGTTAAGAATTCTCTGAACATTACTTTCAAAAAAATAGAACTATTAACATAACATTTTAGTGAAACTAAAGAGCATTCAAGGATTCTTTAATTAAACTTCAAGGAAGAAAACATAGAGATAAAGGATACAGACAGAAGTAGGGTGCCAAGAAAGCATATCCTACTCTAAAATTTATGTCCTATGATAAAGGAAACCATGAACATAATGAAACTAAAGTAAACAAATACAAGAGTGGAATAACATCACCATCTAACAAAGCTCATGAATCTCAGGAATGTGCTTGATCCGTTGATGCTCAATCTAAAGCCATCACAACACACCAAATCCAATTTCTTCAAAAAACTCAAAGTCTATATCATATTGAGCTCAGCAACCAATCAACATGTACAATGAGGCCTCAATGCATTATTTAACTTGAAAAGGGGAGAAAAACCCTAGCTAGGTTTTTAGAAACCATTAATTACTCATAAATTTCGTTTTTGTCCTATGAGGCCATGCAAGGCCCAAGGCACAAATATCCTAATTCATTAAATGCAAAAATAAATCCTCAACTAAATTTGGTAAAAAACTGACTTTGAGGCTCCTCAATAACTTTCAAAATATCTCCAAGTGTGTTTTGTTGACTTTTTTGCAAGGGCGTATCACTGAGGCTCAACGGCGCAGTGCTAGCACTGGGAAAAATTACCTGTTTTGTAACCAAGATTTGGAGGCCTTCTAGGTGTCCAAATGAGCTCCATGATAGCTCATTGGAAATAATGTTCTATCTAGTGTCCAAATATACCTTTAGGTTTCCATTTGGTGTCCATTTTCCTGCCCAAAAACTCATTCTCCCAAGACTGCTCAAGGCGCAGTGCCAGCTCTGAAAATAGGGCAGAAAGGTGATTTTTTGGGTGTTTTTGGCACTTTTGGAGGACCATTGTTGCTCCAAATGAGCTGAAATATTCTGTGAGTTATGTCCTTGGCAAGATGAACATGAAAATGTAAGTTATTCCTCCATTGGATGCCCCAAAAAAGAGCACAACACCACTTCAAAACAATCAAAAACCAAAATTTACAAAAATACTTCATAATGATCCCTCACATGTAAAATACTTCATAATGATCCTCATCATAGGTGAATATATATCAAGAAAGTGAGAGAAAGGAAAAATGGATTTATTGTGGTCTTTGTACCTAGGTTTTAAATATGGCTCATAGTAGCTCATGTCAAGATTAGCCTGCTTGAACCATTTCTCCCCTACATTAGGTATGCATGTGGCATTGGAAATAACATCTGTAGATAGCTCAAAATTGACCCCTGCAAGGTTAACTTGTCTTTCATACACGTTAGTGATGAATAGGATAGTTAGCTCAGGGTGGTTTTTCACCTGCTGTACCTTCTCACAAAAATCAAATCATCCTACATGTTGGAAGCAGGAAACAGTTAAGGGAGATTCCATTAGCTCTATTGTGTTGAGTGGTTCAAACCTGTTGATATTTCCACCTTTCTGCCCCTGCCTCCTTGGCATTTTGCCTTCTCCTCCACTAACACTATCCTCTCTTTCTGACATTTTGGCCACTCTACCTTTGAAACCCTAGCACTTGATGTGAAACCCATATGAAGGAGGGAAATGGAAAGGTAGTCTGATTGTGAATGAGATCAATGAGTGAGGGTGTAAATATGTGAGAATGAGGGACAGTTTTATCACTTAATGATAACCTTCCTCTGACATGCTTATACTCTGTTTTGCCAACCTTGGAGTGTAAATGGAAATGGAATGAAAAAATGGTGATGAAATGGCAGTTTTTTGCAAGTGGGAGGGGTGAATATGTAGAAATTATATGCACTAAGCATGCATATGTCCTAGATCCACCTGATCTCACACTATTTAACTTTATGCAAGATACTGAATCTATTCCACATGTTAATCTTTTGTGGAAAAATTAATTGCACACACATGTGAAGCATAAACAAAAATAATCAATCGCACATAACACAGTTTTTAACCGGGAAAGCCTAAAGCTGAAAACCCCAACTATATATTATGTAACATGGAGATCATATGAAAATATCATACAAGCATATTAAGCTTATCTCAAGCTCTCAGTACAGTACAATCTTCATACACTCATCAGGACCAATCTTGCAAATCCATGCACCAATCTTTGCCTCCTGCTAGTCTGCCTCCACTGCGCAATCCCTGCTGAAGAATAGCTCTGAATGAATTCGAATTACTCCATCCTTGACTGCGCAATCCTCATTGGAAACTCCAATGTGTGTGTGATGCAATCAATGCATCACTATAGTCACAACAGATAGTCTATCTTGCCCTTTCACTTACCTCTCCACTAGGTCTCCACTGAAACTGCCATGCACTGTAGTTAACTGTTGTTTTGTTTAGTTGATTAATGAGTTATTATTTGTAAATTAATTCACTCCACTCTCACTAGTGTATTAATCATTTAGACTAGATACAACTAGCTCAACTGAGTCTAACTGAATTAAACTGAATACAACTCCATAACTACTTCTTCCAACTGTGTCATAACTCTGCCACTTGAGTTCTAACTGAGTCCTCCATGCATTAGCTCCAGTAAACCCTTGGGAATTGCATAATTCCCTCAGTCAGCTGATGTGCCACATCTGTGCACTGAATTGAAGTGCTCCAATAGAATAAATTGTTGTTTAGAGTCTGATTATTATTAAGAGTTAATAATAATCGAAGTGCATCTATTTTTAGATCAATGATCTATAAATAGACTTCACCCAATATTCTAAAAATATAATTTCATCTATTTTTCCAACTTGATCAACCATCCAAAAATAGCATACTGCAACTTCTGAAATATGATCACCATGTCTAAAAATAGACATAGTCTAAAAATAGACTTGCGCCAAAAATAGCCTGCGGGCCCACTTAGTGAAGGCGACTCTTTTCACTAAGCTCATCATCTTGTTGAATCTCAACGGAATAAATGAGTGTTATGACCATCTTGGATAAATGAAAACCCCTTAAACGAATGTAAGCACCTTAATTCACCCTTGTCTTGACTAATAATCTCTATAGGTAGGTGAACAAATGACAAATAGTGACTTGCAACCTTAGGTCTTAGGGTTGCCTCTTAGGGTTTTAATTTCTTCCAATTAAACCATCAAAATGATTGGAGATGAAGTTCGGGCATCCACTTACCTCTTTATGTGCTCAGAAGACCTTGGAGAATACTTGAATAGGGTTTTGAGGTGGTTTGAGTGTTTTCAGGGTGTAGGAGGCCCTCCTGGCCAAGGGAATAGCGCCTATGCCAGGCGCACAATGCTCAGTACAGGCGCTCAGCCCACGAGCGCAGCGCCAAGGTATTCTTTACCGGGCCTGTCGGGAAAGAGCGCAGCGCTTTTCCAGGTGCACAACGCCTGTGTAATTTGTATGGGATTTTTTTTCCAAGGGCGCAGCACCCGACTCTAGGTGCACAACGCCGACCTGAGGGCGCAGCGCCACAAAAAATAGTCCAAATTTGACTTGAAACTCCCAAATTTTTCGCTCCTGAACGCTTCCAACTTTTTGCAAGTGAAAAATGAGTCATATGAAAAAACAAAATGACCTTTTATAGGCTTGGGATTTAAATTTAATATTTGCAAACCCATTTCCTAATGTCTTAAGACTTTTTCACTTTTTTCCTTTCTCACTAACTCTCTGGCCTTTTTGCTTTGCAAGTGACTTAGATCATGAAGTCCACTCTTCTTTTTGCTAATTTTCACTGATGTTCTTTACACCTTTGCTCTGCAAGTTTTCTTGAGTCACAAAGTTGACTCTTCTTGGCTCATTGATATCCTTTGACACTTTTACTTGGTAGGTGACATGAAAACATTTAAGTGGCTCTTCCTTTTGCTCCTTGAGATTTGACATGTTCGTTTTATCCCTTTGGGTTTCAAACACAAAGTAACACCTTCAAAACTCTCCTTTGCCTACACCAGGGAATTCAAACCATGCTTTTCACCTACTTTGGCCACTTCTGATTTGCAGGTGCCTGAAAACAATGACTTGGCTTTCTCTTACTCCTTGAAGCATGATAAATTCACTTTTGACAGCCTTAGGATGCTTTACACAGTAGCAGCATCTTCAACACCCCTTTTGTTCCTACCTTTGGAGCTCAAATCATCTTTTGCTTGGTAGGTGACTAAAAACCTTGAATTTACCTCTCTTAATGATATTATTTATACTTTTTCTCTTTTAGGCAATGACACATTCACCTTGGAAAACTTTGGGATGATTGCACACAACAGCACCTTCACAGTCCTTCCTTTGCTGTCATCATGGAGTTCAACTCATTATTTCACCTTCTATAGCTATTTTCCAAACACCTTATATGTTTGGAGTGTTTTAAGACAATCATCAGTGTTGTCTTCTAAGTTCTCTATAGCCCTTTCAAGTTCATTCATTTCTATCCAGTTCACCTCACCTTTTCCCTTTTTCATCAATTTTTTTTGAGAGAATTTCATTATGCTTGGCCTTGTGCACCGTCTCCATGCCATTTCTGCCATTTGATCACTGTTTGGCACTCTGCTGGACCATTAAGCTCAAAAACCCTAGTTCTCCTTAAGACCAAATTGTTTCCCTTTCTTCTACTGCGAGTTGTCTTGGCTTAGGATCAGACCATCTACCGTATCAATTCCTTTTGCTTATGGACCTCTTAACACTCCTGTAAAAGTGTTAAAATCTTAACATTTACCTCTTCCAGAGTTTGAGCTGATGGGGTAGTCTTCTTTGGAAACTTTCAGGTCTTCCTTGAATAACCATGTGCTGGTGTTGGCCTTCTATTACATCTAAGCCAGCTTCCAACAAAGGAAAATTAGTGTTTGGAACACTAATGATGAATTTAAAACCTGTGAAACCCTAATGACCTAGTGGGAGGGTCCTTTGACCATGATCTTTGACTGAAAATTGGCTTGGAGGCTTCAAGTGAAAAACATATTATTTGTCAAAGTGTTGTATTGAAGATCCAAAATCCAATATATTTGATTTACCTAAAGAGCCTAAAGAGATAGTTTTGAGACCATCAATGCTTGAGGAACCTAGGGATCATGGGAATGAGTTAGGCTATAGGTAACCCTAGATGGAAAGTGAAGTTATGTGCAAGGGAAAAACAGAGTAATGAGGTCATAGGTAGGAAATAAGGATGGAGATGAGAGGCACAAGCCATTAAGGAGTCTTTTAGGAGTGGGAGGGTGACCATGAAATGGCAAGGTTGATAGAATAGTGAAAAAATTTCTATAAGGATAATGAAGGCAATGAGATTTCTAAAACTCACAATGTTCAAAGAAAGTTTTTTTTAGAAATATAGAACCAATCTATAGTCATCTACCAATAGTGAAAAATATTGATGACTAACAGTGGCTCCACTTGGGGAAGGCAACTCCTTTTCAGGAGGTGTCAAGAACCTCAGAGTTCAGATCTCTGTTTTTTGAAGATCAATACCTTACTTGCACTTGGCAGACCCCTCTTCCTTCATTTTTTGATGTTCTCTTGAAGCTATGATCTCATAAAATATGAAAAGACATGATTGCTTCAAAACATCTACTAGACACCTCCCCCGACAACGGCGCCAAAAAGTGGTGATCTCTGGTATTTCACCAAGAGTGCTGCAACTCTGAGGGGTTTCCTTACTTTACTTTATCAACTCGGGGTTCATACAAACTTGGAGGTGATAGTGCTATATACACAACAGATGCATTTTGTTCATGTCACCCTCTTCTACTTTACGAAAGGGTGTTATTTCTTAGCCTATGATAAAAAATGAGAAGTAAGTTGCGGGAAGGGAATGACAGAAATGAAACTAATTTAATGTGTAGGAAGCAAATGATAGAAAGAAACTAAATTAAATTTCAGAAAGGAAACTAATTTAAACCACACTTAACTTGGCCAATCGGTTAAACACACCCTACTTATCTTATGCTCTATCTACCATGCTTCTATCCATGTAGCTAAGTTATCCATGTTTTAATCCTAATTAAAAAAGTGTTGATTTGCAGCTTGGAGAAGTAAAGGGGCTAAAGGTGCTAATGGAGGGATAAACACATGAAACCAGGGTTATAAGTGGAAAGAGCGGGTTTAAACCTTATTAAAGCTTTATTATGGCGCAAAAAGGCTTTGGAGCGGAATGATTTAAAAAGTGCGATGACGGAGTTGTGATGGAGGGTGATCATAATGGGCGTTTGGAGTGGTAAAGGTTAACAGGAACAAGATAAAATGTGTGATTTGAGATGTGCGATGTGGCGTAAGACATGGCAGTGGGACTGGTGGCATAGTACAACACGATATCGCAATCGGCAGACAGGAGGGGTAAGTGTTAAAGTAAAAAGGGAAATAATGTGAAGTTCAATGTGTGAAGGGGCGGATTTATTGCAATCGATGAAAAGGAGCAGTAAGTCTTAAAGAAAGAGGAAAACAAGGCGAAGTGCGATGTGCAATGCAACAGAGTTATCGCAATCAGCGAAAAGGAGTGGTAAGTTTTGAAGAAAAACAATGGAATCTGCTATTTTCAATTTTCGATTTCACAATATCGCAATATCACAATGTTGGCGGAGAAGCGATAATGGAGTCGGGAGAAAGGTGCGAAGTGCGAACTGTGATAGCGGGAATTTTGATGAGGAAAGGCGGAGGTCAAATTTCAATGTTTTTCAAGCATTTTGTGTTAAAAAGTGGTAGGGCAACCATGATCAATAAGAACAAAGGAATAAGGCGGGCTGGATATTTTAAGCGTTTTGAGGGATAAAAGGTGGGTGAAACATTTGCAAATAAGAGGAAAAGGAGGAAAATGGAGGCGTAAAAACAGTGTTCAGGCCGTGAATACAGAGATGGAAAATGAAGCGGGAAGGCACCACAGAGCTGCTCTGGGGTTTTAGCAATAATTCCTACAAACAACTCTGCTTATCTATCCACAAAAAACATACAAATGTGTGAAAATATCGTGCAAAGGAAGATTGGAAAATGGTAATGCAACTCTACTTATAATCTCATAAAAAGTGAATAGAAATAAGTTTTTGGGTATGTGGGAAGGTTCACCCTCCTTGAGCTCTATTGACAGAGATAATAAGGGGATCTTGATCCATAGCTTTTGGGTTTTTCGCCTTTATTCTATTACTCGCAAGAAAATGAAACCTGCAGCAGCACACTAAAAGAAAAACTGAACAACAACTTGAAACATGAGTGAAATTATCAGAAGTGGAGCTAATGAAATGAGAGAAAGCAGAGAATGAATATAACAAAGAGGCTGAGGCACATGGATTGGGCCCTAACCCATGAGCCTATCTCTCTGAAACTTAAATCAGTAAAATGAAATCAATCTACTCATTTCATAAAAGAATAACCTCATACATTTTTGAAAGTTTGATCATTGAGTAAAATGATAAAAATCTCAATAGCTTGCAACAAAGTTCTGACTAGAATCGACCCCTTCCTAGCTCTATCTCTGCTCTATTTATTCTACAGGGAAGTTACCAACAACTCCATAGAAAATAGTGATTGAGTCCACTTGACTCCAAGTAAACAAATATTGAGTGCACTCCTCTTTGAGTGCTTGGTTGCCTCTGGAATTCGAATTTCTGGAGAGAATCCTTGGGGATCCTTTGGCTGCCTTTGGAATTCGAATTGCTGGAGAGAATCTTTGGGATCCTTTGGCTGCCTTGGAATTCGAATTGTTGGAAAGAATATTTTGGATCCTTTGGCTGAGGCTTTGAGAGTTAAAGAGGGTGGACAATCCTCCAATAATTTCTCCTTGTTGTCTCCTCCAAGTCTTTAATAAAATCCTTATAAAAATGCTTAATAATTCATGATTTTCTGCACTCAATCCTCATATTAGGCACTCAAAGTATGTTATCCTTAATGACCACCTATACTATCATCATAAAACAAAATAATAATAAAAATTCAAGAAAAAGAGATCTAAGAAGGAAAAAAGGTGACCATTAACCCCTCCAAATATGTCTAATGATGGAACTCATGATCACCCCCCTACTGAATGGTTTCTCATCCTCTGAGAAACTAATCCTCCTCCTGCATTTCCATCAAGGCTTTGATAGCCCCCCTGATTTCCTGAGAAACAAGTGTGGGAGTTTCCCCAAGGGAGTACAAACCATTATTATTTTCTGCATTCTCCCATTCTCTATCTTGTGCATCTGTGTCCTTTTCATCATTTAGCCCCAGCAGCAAAGGTGGGTTGAGTTTTAGTCCCAACCATTGGATATTTTTGGCATGCATGGACTTCTTGTATAATGGTTCCCTTTCCAATTCACCCCTTAGTCTTTCTGGAGTATGGTAATCCTTGTTCTTGAGGATGTGAGGGAGGATGTTCCATCTCCTCTGGCTGGCCATAATGCACCCATCTTCTATCTACCTAGAAACATCATCAAAGTGGCCTATTACATGTGTTTGAGTCTAAAGGTAGCTTTCAACTAGTGCAGGGTCCCTTTCAATATCTCGATGGTTAAGGATGACTCCTCTTGGGCTGAAAAATTTCGGTCTGATATGTAAGGGTTCTCTATTTCTTCTTCTCATGACCCACCATATCTCTTTTTCTCTAGTGTCCTCATTCATCATCCAAGATAATGAAGCCATCAACTGCATATCCCCCATTATAGGATTGGGTTCCAAAGTATCCATATTTTCCAGCACAAGGTTATGCACATAAAACTCTTCCATCTTTGCCTGATTAGCCATGTTATCTTGCTTGTGGAAATCCATGAATTTCCTACATTTTTGGAAAGGTAGGGATCCATGGGAGGCTAGAGTTTTGATTTGAAATAGGAGCCATCGCTCCTTGGGTACACAGCATATGAGTCAGAAGGGAATCTGCGTTGAAGGGATTCTATGCGTAAGTCTTCCATGGTGGCTACTTGTTTCCCTTTTTGCTACAATTCCTCCTTCAGTGCTACATTCTCTGCCTGTGCCTTTTGCAACTGCTCCTTCAACTGTTTCTTCAATTCTTTCCTCCTCCCTTGGTGATTCTTCAATGATAGTCGAGCTCGTGGGAGGATTTTTTGTCTCTCTCTGACTTATCCTCTGACTCTTATCAACTCTAAAATACATAGAAATATGCCTTTGTCTCTTTGCGCTTAGAGGAGATAAGGTGGCAACTACCTCTTTGTCTTGAGGGGATATGGTGTCGTGCTGTGATTCTACTTCTTGCTCACTTTCTACTACCTCTATCACTTCTATTTCCATCTCTTATATTTTTCCTTGGCCCTTTGTCTCTTCCTCTTCTTCTTCTGGTTCTTCTGGTTCTTCTTCTGGATCTTCTTCTGGCTCTTCTCTTTCTTCTCTAAGGCTAGGAGAAAATCTTCCCTTGGTCCCTTGCTACTAGGTCTGATATGCGGTATACTTCAGAAGCTAGCTCGACTGCTAGTGTTGTTGTTCTACTGCTGCTGTTGCTGCACATTGTTCAAATACGCAATCCACTCTTGGTACTATTTTGTTGCGGGTTCCCTTGGGTCTCTTTCCCTAAAAAATTCTCAATTCACTAGTTTGGTTGAGACGGGATATCTCTTTATTAGATTGCGCAACTAATTTTGGAGCGCTTATGTAACTCGGCTCAGCTCCAGTTTCTATTGTAGACAGTTGGACCCTCTTCTTATTAACAGGATGATAATGCGTGTCTCCTCACCTCATTCTCATCTACTACAATTTATTTAATTTTTTTCTTTTGCATGCCCAGGTGGCGTGACTTTGCAGTTCTCCCTATTCATACTTCACGACGGTGGCCAAGCTAGCTGGCCACATTTATGCCCCTTAAACTCTAAGTCTTCAAATTTAATTATTTATGGCTATTATGGATGCATAGAAAGGGGTGAGAAGCTATACCTGAGTTTACATGTTGTTTTCAAGGCATTTTCAAGAGATGGAATTTTGAGACAGGCCTCTTATATGTTGCATTCTTCCTTATTTTCCTGAGTGAGCTGCTAGTATTTTCTTTTTGTTTCTTTCCATTGTAGATGTTACGTGGGGTGCTCAAGATGACATGGGTGGAATTATTTCTCTCCTGGAGTCCGTTATGTAGCTTTATTTCTTGTTTTTCTTTGTATTCCATGAGAAATTTTTTTTTTGAAGGAACTTCCTGATGTTTGTAGCCGTTTGTGGCTTGCTTTCTTTTTCTAAGTTGTGCTCAGGAATGGAGGAATATGGTAGATGGAGGTGATGGAAGAAGTTCTGAAAATGAATAGAGTGAATGATGGGATGGATGGTAAAATAGAAGAAGGGAAAAGGAGATGAATGCTCCCTTGTGTTTCCAAAAACCATTAATAACCCGCAAAACAGCAAACACAAAAAACACAGAGATGCAGGTTTTTTTTTTTTTAAGTGGGCTGCCTCCATGGAGGTTTTCAACCCACAAATTTGCCTTGGGCCCTCAGAGAGGTTTTCACCCATGGATCTTTATTCTCTTTTTATATTTTTATTTTTTTTAGAGCAAGTGAGCTGCCTCCATCGATGTTTTCAACCCACAAGCTTGCCTTGGGTGCCTCAGAGAGGTTTTCACCCATGGATCTTTATTTTTTTCTTTTTTCTTTTTTTTTTCTTATATTTTTTTTCTTTCCTTTTTTCAGGAGGTGTGGGAAACTATGGATTTTCCCATCACATACACCTCTCTGCTTATTGAATTTATGAACTCCACCCTTGACAAAGGCTTCTTGTAAATTTTAAGTCTGTGACCATTAACAAGCAAGGGGATTCCTTCCTCATCTATGGTTCTGATTTGAACTGCACCATTATCAAAATATTTTTCCACTGTGTAAGGTCCCAACCATCTTATCATACGCTTGCCTTTGAAATATTTAAACCTTGAATTATACAACAGTGCCCAATATCTTTCTTGGAAGGTATTTTCTTTGATGTTCTTGTCATGCCAGACCTTCCTTTGCAGCTGAACTACCTCTGTGTGAAGAAGTGCTTGGATTCTGAACTCATCCAATCCATTTAGTTACAACAACCTCTCTTTTTTGGAATTTGATAGATCTAGATTTAATTCAGCTGCCATTCTTAAAGTGTTGAATTCAAACTCAAGTGAAAGTAGAGCCTTCTTACCATAGACTAGTTCATAAGGAGTGAATCTTGTTGTTGTCTTCCAAGTAGTATTGTAGGCCCAAGTAGATTCTACCAATTTTGAATGAGTGTCCACACTTCTTCTTCCTTCATCCATTCATCCCTTGCTTTAGTTATCCAATCTATTTGGATAATAGAAATGGCAGAAAGCAATGCTTCCACTTCTTCATTCTTTCTTGAGAGTGCATCTTCAACAACATTTAGCTTCCCTTTTTTGTAGATGATTTCAAATTCATAACCCAACATCTTTGTGACCCATTTTTGTTACTCTTCTAAAGATAGTCTTTGTTCCAAAAAAAAATTAAGACTATCATGATCAGTTTTTACCTTGAAATGTCTTCCCATTAAGTAAGGTCACCATTTCTTTAGTTCATGTAGCATTGCTAACATTTCCTTCTCATAAATATCTTTCTGTAAATACTTTACTTTCATTTGGATGACTTTCAAAAGAAATGGGTCTTCTTTCTTGCATTAAAACAACACCAATTCCATTTCCTGAGGCATCACATTACACAATAAAGTTTTTTGTGAAGTCTGGCATAGCTAAGACTGGTGCTAGGCACATTGCCTCTTTAAGATGTTCAATGGCCTTAGTTGCTTTAGGAGTCCATGAAAATGCATCTTTCTTCAATAATGTTGTTATAGATGCTGCAATTATCCCATAATTATTAAAAAACTTGCGATAATACCCTGTTAACCCAAGAAATCCTCGCAACTACTTTATGGTTATGGGGACTCTCCATTCCTTAATGGATTTAATTTTTTTAGGGTCTACCTTAACACCCTCGTGAGATACAATATGACCCAGATATTCCCCCTCTTGTACTCCAAAGAAACATTTGGATGTTTTTGCATATAATTATTTCTCCTGCAATAGTTTGAGCACCCTGTCAACATGTTGAACATGATCCTTCCAAGACCTGTTGTAGATTAGTATATCATCAAAAAATACTAGCACAAATTTTCTAAGGAAGGGTTTGAAAATGGAATTCATCAACCCTTGAAATTTAGAAGGTTCATTGGTAAGGCCAAAAGGCATGACCAAAAATTCATAATGACCCTCATGAGTTCAAAATGTTGTTTTTGGAATATCTTCAGTCTTCTTTCTAATTTGATGATATCCTGAACGAAGATCCAACTTGGTAAAACAATTTTCTCCATGTAATTCATCCAATAATTCATCAATCATAGGAATGGGGAATTTATCTTTAATAGTGAGCTTATTGAGCTCCCTATAATCCGGACACATGCACCATGATCCATCCTTCTTGTGCACCAATACTACTGAAGCAGATAAAGAACTTTGACTAGGTTGAATTATACCAGCCTCTAACATTTCTGCAATCATACGTTCAATTTCACTCTTTTGAACATAAGGATATCTATAAGGCCTAATGTTTGGAGCAACACTTCCTGGAATAAAATGAATAGCATGATCATGATCACGAATAGGTGGGAGTTCTTTGGGAGTTTCAAACACCTTGGAATGATTGTCCAAGACTTTTTGGAGATCTAGAGAAATAGATGATTTTGATGTTGGAACTTCTAGCGAGCATAATTGTGCAATTAAGATTTGTTGTTCTTTCTTCAGAAGATTTTTCATGACATTAGATCTTATTATCTTTCTCGACTTCCCTTTGTTGCCCCGTAATTCGACTTCCTTTCCTTCTGAAAAAAAATTCAAGAAAAGTTCTTGAAAATTAAAAGCTACCATCCCCAAAGATTGTAACCATTGTACTCCTAGTACAACATCAACACCTCTCATTGGAATGGAAAGAATTGGACTATTCAATACATATTCCCCCATGGTTAGCTTTATATTATGGAATTTTCTAGAGAAATTTATAGTTCCTCCATTTGCAACCATCACTTGACATTCTGGTGCTGGGTATAGGAAAAAATTCAATTCCTTGGCTACCTTACAATAAATAAAATTATGGGTACTACCTGAATCAATCAACACTATTGCCTTTTTCTTCTTGATATGTCCTTCTATCTTGAGAGTTTGAGGAGTGGTAATTCCTGCCAATACATTACATGATATGGTCGGACTCTTTTCTTCTTCTTCTAGGGTTGGTTCCTGGTGTATATCCTCTTCTTTTGAAGATTCTTGTTCATTTTCTTCCTTCACTTCACAATCTATGTAAAATAATTTCTTCTCAACACACTTATGACCTTTAGTGTATTTGCTATCAAAACTATAGCAAAGCCCTTTTGCTCTTTTTTCTTCCAATTGTTGTGTTTTAAACCTTGTAGGTTGTGGAAGTTTAGGAGTAGCAACACTTCCATCTTTATAGATGTGAGTGGTAGGCTTCCTTGTTGCCATAATTTTACATTCAATTTTTCTTGCCATCCTGAATGCCTTCTCCAATGAATCAGGTTCCCAAACGCGAACCTCGTGTTGGATTTTATCCTTTAAAGTCCCTATGAAGACATCAGTCATGTGTTCCTCTGGAATATCAGTTACCCTTATATTCAATTTTTGAAGTCCTCAATGTGCTCCACCACTGAAACCTTTTGTTTGAGATTTATCAATTTGCTAAAAAAGGTGTTGCTCTATATATCCTCATAATGTGCTATAATTTCCTATGTAAAAATTGACCAAGTGACAATTTTTTTACGGGAGCAAAGCCATCGATGCCATACAAATGTATTTTGTTCTAAACACAAAGCTACAATGCATGCCTTTTGTGTGTTTTGCACATTATTGAGATCAAAATATTGCTCCATTTGTAGTATCCATGTTACAGGATCCTTGCCATCAAACTTCCTCATATCAATCTTTGGAATATGGTGGGTCTTCCATTCAACATTAGATTTTATGAAATCACGATTAAAATTTATTTTGTTCTCATAATGATTTTCCTCTACTATCTTTTTGCCATTATGAAACATTTCTTGTATCAACTTTGTCAAACATTCCATGTCTACTTTTAGATAATTCTTCATGTTTTCCATCTTTCATCGATCTTATCTTCCATGTCATCCATCTTAGCTTCCATGCCAGCTTCCATGCCATAGATATTAGCTTCCATGCCTTTCTTCAAACCATCCATCTTAGCTTCCATGCCTTTCTTCAAAACTTCCATTTCATTTTTTTTTTCTCTTTGCGAGAGCGAAATTTGGTGCATTTGATCTTGTAATTTTGATATGTCATGCTGCACTTCTTCATATTCATGAGTCATAGTAGAGCCTTATGAAGGTTCAATGGGTGTTGAATTCTTTTTTGGGGGAATTTTAGAACCCAATAGTGATATCTATTCTACAATATGCCCTTGGAATCAATTCAAACTAATTCTTCAAACAAGACTTATGAAATTTGGAAAAATAAAATAAAAAATACACTCCTTTTTCTTGCTTTTGAGGAGCTCCATATTGAAACTGAATTATCTCTGTGCTTTAGGATCTTCAATATCTAAAATTTGGTCTTGTAGTAGCCCTCTGAATCTTATTTAGAGTGCCATAGGTCTAACATGATTTGGATTCTTCAAGGCAAAGCTATGTCCAATCTCCCACAATGACCTAATTATGGACTAGTTCAGTAGAGCGAACTTATATGGTGTGCCACTTGTCACTGTTTCCTCCTTCGACTCTCAAATTGATAAATAGGAAACAAATTTTGTGTACTTGTGGCCATTGTTTACGGAATTCCAATCCAATGCTCAAAGAGAGAGTTATGATGAGTTTTCCACGATCACCTCTTTGAGATTAAATTTAGGAGCCTGAAGAAACCCTAACTTCCACAGATCATATCTCCAAAAATATTGCAAGCCAAGATCTGAAATTTTTACATGATGTTCCTCAGGATTTAGGTGTTTCTCTGTAAAAATTTCAGCTCTTGATCCTTCGTATAAAAATAGTTATAGCAAAAATTCCATGATGCTCTGTTTAGGTGAAATTCGGGAGCATGAAAAAAAACCCTAACTTACACAGATCATATCTCCGAAAATACTACGAACCAAGATCTGAAATTTTTACACGATGTTCCTCAGGATTTCGATTTCTCTCTATAAACATTTTAGATTTTTAAACTTTGTAGAAAAACATTTATAGCGAAACTTCCATGATGACTTGTTTGGAGTAGCGAAACCCTAGAATCCAAAGCTATGATGCCGAATGTTATCAAACTAGCTCCAAAAATAGAAGAAAGAGAGATCAACACCTTAGAATTAAGCCACTTTGAGGGGGAAACCTCATTTATAGTACATAAATGAACAATTCTTGGATGATACAAATGACAAAACCTTCTATATATGGGAGTCCATGGGGTCAAAATAATCCTAGTCGACTTAACGATAATAATGTAAGGGCACAATAATAAAAATATTGGAGCTACGGGGGTACAACAATAACAATAAGGGGGCTAAACTAATAACAATAAGGGACTAAACTAGTAATATAGGGACCTAATATGATCATCATTGTGGAATGCATCTAACAACATTGTCTCCATGGCAGTCATATCCCTTAAGTAATCATCTATACCAACCTCTATTTCAATGCCTCCATTGCCAGCTTGTGAAGAACTACTATTGTTGTATTCATTCCTAATTGGTGAATCTGGACATAGTGGGAATTGAATAGGTGGTTGATTCAACCATTCTTGGTATCGTTCCTCTCTGAATTTTTCTCTTTATTCAGCCTTCTCTCGATTTGACATTTTTGTGGGGTGCAACGGAAGATAGTAGGTACATACCTTGCACCCCACAACAATAAATTTTAGTGTACATACCTAAAAGTAATTTTGGTGCCTTAAAAAATGAGTTATTGTTATCGGTGCTAATGTACTGTTAACCGCACTGGTGCGGTTTTATTACCGAATGCATCGGTGTTGTTAGTAAACAAACACACCGAATATCAGGAAAAAAAAACAACTTTATTTTTTTCAAGTGAAAAAATGCGGTAAATTGAAAAATGAGCGGCAAATTATTTTCGAAAATATAGTTCCATAAAAAATTCTTTAAATAGTAAAAGTTGTTCATTATTTCATTATTTTTGCAAAAAAATTCAGGGAGAGATTTGCACGAGAGAAATACCTAGAGCAAGAGAGTGTGAGAGCACTGTGGAGCAACAAACTACTTACAAATAACAACACTATTCAGATAATCAGAATTTGAAACATTTGGTGATTCACACAAAAACCCTGTAGTATAGTAAAATTGTTAAATTTTACTGTAATAAATGTTTTTTTTACAGCTTCTGTTAGATTTAATACATGCATAGTAAAAAATTAAATTTTACTGTGCATTTTACTAATAAAATCATTTACAATCTATATTCCTATTTACATTTAATTAAAATTTAGAAAAAAAACAAACAAACAAACAAAAAATCCATTCTTACGTTAAACCCTCGCTTCTTCTTGTTTATGTGACTTCACAATTAGGGCTTTTCATTTTAGATTTATAGGTTTTGTATTACTATATATATAGGTGTAAGACATCTAACCCGTGGGGCCACTTGCAGAGACAGATCCCAATCCCTGTCGGCCTTTGCACGATTTTTTAAAAAACATCTTTTGTTAATCGGTGTGCACTATTTAAAATAGCATATCGTTGCGCAATTGTAGTATAGCGCACCAAGCGCGTATTGACAAAAAACACTATTTGATATAAACATTTTTTTATTAATTTATGTTTAAGTTAATCGGTGCTCCGGTATTAATATAACGCAGCGAGTCTCCTTTTTGACAAAGAGCACCATACGGTGTTTCTAATGTATTGGCAATGCATTTATAAGAACCTACCGCACTACGTTCAGTGCATAAGTTGCAAAAGTCGCACCGTTTTCTTGATTTGTTTAACCTTAAAAGCATGTGATTTATTTATAAAATATATTAATGAATGGTACATGTTTCATATTGATAATGAAATGGCTGACAAGAGTTCAAGTAACAAAAATACTGATAGCACATCCAAAAAAGCAAAAAAGACAATTTTTTTGTAAATTCTTTACAAAAATTATTATATTTGAACTATATGTAAGTTTAACTAATATGTATCATTTAGTGTGTATCACACAGAGCCACAAAATGACGAAACTTGATAATATTATTTTTGATCTAAGACCAGAAGAGCGTAAAAGTTTGACGAAAAAAATGCAGAAGGATGAATCAGGTGAATGAAAAAATTTATCGATCCAATATGAGTTTCTTTTTGAGTTTTTATTAATAATATAGTTAAAAATATTAGATAACATTTTTAAAACAATATATTAATTCAAATATGTTTAATGTTCTACATGGAACAACAACGAAGAAAAGGGATGTTTTTCTAAGAAAAGAGAAAAAATAGAACATGCAAATTAAAATGAATTGCTCCTTAGCTCATCTGGAGTGGTGTTGGAGGTTAACGAAAGGGGAAAAAATTTTACAAAACTTTGAGGGATCTAGTGGAACGAATGTATAGATGTTCTTTCCACTTACAATACAAAAATCAATCCAATGATTCCAAAAACCAAATTTTATTTAAAATACAAGAAGAGTTTCCAGAGAATTGGTCAATGAGACATGTCGGACTTTTAATAGCAAAAACGTACAACAAAAAAAAGAAGGATTGAAAAAGTAATATTCCTTTAAATTTTTTTCTAGAAATATATGTATGTTGGGTATGTGTTATATTCTTTCCACGATTAGTCGCACACGCTAGGGGGTCACACAGGGGGCGACAGCCCCCCCTGTCTGGGGGTTCGTAGGGGGCGGGTAGCCCCCTAGCCCGCCTCCTGCGTGGGGTCCGAGGCAGCGCCACGGGAAAAAATAAAATTGGACCCTATTTTTCAGTGCAAAAATCCGCCCATGGTTTTGTGCATGGGTTTGCACATGGTTTTGTGCATGATGGTTTTCAGCCCCTGGTATTTTGTAGATCCAGTCAAGGGAAATATGGTTATGTTCTAATCCATGGTTAATGGATTGGGGTTTATGAATGCTTCGACATGTATATATATGTGTTGTAACACTAAAAGGAATATAATGAAAAATCAATTTGGTAGTCCTGATTTTTGGATCTAGGGGAAAACCTCTGTGTATATATGTTTTATGTTTTATTCTCTCGCAATTGTTCATTTTCTATTTTTAAGATTCGTTTGCAGATAATTTTTGTACAAGGTTAAAACCTAAATTTGGTATCAGAGCTATTTCGGCTTCAAGGGGACACCTTTGCTGCTGAGGGGTTTTTTGCTCGGGCCTGTGGTAGACCCTGTTCAGTGGGAGCTCTACGGGATCGATTCTTGCAGTGAAAGAAGATGGCGGGCAGTGGAAAGATAGAGATCGATAAATTTAATGGTCAGAGTTTTGAGTTGTGGAAGCTCAAGATGGAGGACATGCTGGTGGATAAATATCAGTGGATCGCGATAGATCTGGGTACTAAACCAACGGAAATTTCAGATGAAGAATGGAATAAGCTGGATCATAAGGCAAAGAGCACAATACGGTTGCATGTCTCAGATTCAATATTGTTGAATGTTTATGGGGAAGCTATGACGAATACTTTGTGGGACAAGCTAGGGACTTTGTACCAATCTAAGTCTCTGTTGAATAAATTGTTCCAGCGGAAAACATTGTATAACTTGAGGATGAAGGATGGACACTCAGTGACAAAGCATTTAAATGCCTTCAATACTGTGGTAATTCAGTTTTCATATGTTGATATTAAAATCTCAGATGAAGATAAGTGCATAATTTTGTTGTGTTTTCTACCAAATTCATGGGACAGTCTAGTTATTGCAATAGGTAGCAATACAACTACCTTGAATTTTGATGAAATTGTCTCAGCCTTGCTGTCGGAGGAAATGAGACAGAGAAATATCTAGGGCTAGAATAGAGATTCCTCATCTATACAAGGAAGGTCCCAGAACAGAAACAAAAATAATTTTTCGAGTGGGAGATCTAAATCTCCAGGAAAGTTTGTAAACGTGTGTTGGAAATGCGGAAAGGAAGGGCACTACAAAAAGGACTGCAGATCTAAATCTCCTGAGAAAGGAAAGGGATCTGATGATGCTCCTTCTGCAGAGGCAAAAACCACCTCGGATGAAGGTGGGGATGTGTATTTGGCTTCTTCTTCAAATACACATGTAGATCATGAGGCATGGTTGATTGAATCAGGTGCATCCTTTCACTTCACTCCCCATAGGGAGTGGTTCTACGAGTATGAGAAGTATGATGGTGGTGATGTCTTCTTAAGGGACAATAGGAAGGCCAAAATCATTGGATGTGGAAAAGTAAAGTTGAAGCTGTAAGGTGGAAGGATTAGAAAACTTCCTAGTGTTCTGCATATTCCTGCATTGGCCAGAAATCTGATTTATGTTAGCAAGATGGATGATGTAGGTGTAAAAACAGTGTTCGAGAAAGATACTTCCAAGATGGTTTGGGGAGCACTGGTATTAATGCGAGGAGTTCGGATTGGAACTGTGTACAAGCTTCAGGGTAGCACTGTTATTGATGGGTGCAACATTTCTGTGGTTCCTGAAAGTGGATCGAAAAGCCTAGTGGTCTCTGGAGAAAAGACCATGATATGGAATCAAAGGCTTGGACATATTGGAGAGAAGGGCCTTTAGATACTGCATGAAAATGGTATGGTATAAGGTATGTATAATTTCTCTCTGGATTTTGATTTCTGTGAACATTGTGTATATGGGAATCAGAATCAGGTGAGTTTTCCTTCTGGTGCTAAGAGGGAGAACAAGATATTAGAGCTTGTGCACAGTTATGTGTTTGGACATGTGTCGGTTCCATCACTCGGAAAGTCTGTGTACTATGTTTCATTCATAAATGACTTCTCAAGGAATACATGGATATATTTCTTGAGGAGGAAATCTGAAGTCTTTGATAGATTTAAAGAATTTAAGGCTCTGGTGGAAAACCAGACAGAGAAGAAGATAAAGGTGTTGAGAACAGATAATGGTGGAGAGTTCTGCAAGAAGGAATTTGAAGAATTCTGTAAGAAGTGAGGTATAGCACAATAGAATACTAATCCATACACACCTCAGCAAAACGGAGTTTCAAAAAGAATGAACAGAACGCTGATGGAAAAGGCAAGAATCATGCTCAGTGGTACAGGGTTAGGATAAGAATTCTAGGCAGAGGCAGTGGATAATGCATGTTACCTGGTTAACAGATCACTTTCATCGGCGTTGGAGGATAAGACTCCACATGAGGTATGGACTGGTAAGAAACCCTCTCTTTCACATCTGAGGGTATTTGGATGCGATGCATATGTACATTTTCCAAAGGAGAAAAGGACAAAGTTGGATAATAAATCTGAAATGTGCATCTTTATTGGGTATAAGGATGGTTTAAAGGGTTACAAGCTTTGGAACCCAAAAACAAGGAAGGTTGTGTACCATCGAGATCTGGTGTTTAGAGAGGTGAAAGATGTTGTTAAACATGAATTCCTACCAAAGGAACCTGAGAAGATAGAGTTTGATCTAAAGGAGGATGAATCAAACTCTACAACAGAAGAAGATTCATTAGAGGAAGAGCCACAAACTCTAGCTGTGAGAAGTTCAGTTCGGGAAAGAAGGAAGCTTAAAAAGTATAGTCCATCTGCTTTCTGTTCAAATTTTTCTTTAACTATCACTGATGATGATCCTAGAACTATAAGGGAGGGCAGTGGATTCAGA
Organism: Pinus albicaulis; assembly: GCA_034641835.2. Classification (NCBI taxonomy): domain Eukaryota; kingdom Viridiplantae; phylum Streptophyta; class Pinopsida; order Pinales; family Pinaceae; genus Pinus; species Pinus albicaulis. Next base: position 814,144,174 of record CM076571.1, read on the forward strand.
GGATGGAAAACTCTGGAAGGAGGCCATGGTTGATGAAATGGCATCCTTGCACAAAAATGAGGCATGGGATCTGGTGGAGTTGCCGGCTGGAAGGAAGCCCATCGAGAGCAAATGGGTGTTTAAGAAGAATATCAATGTAGAAGGAAAGGTGGAGAAATACAAAGCTATGTTGGTATCAAAAGGTTATTCCCAAGTATCGGGAATTGATTTTGGTGATATTTTTTCTCCTGTTGCGAAGGTTACTTCTATGCGATTACTTTTATATGTTGCTGCTGCATTTGATTTTGAGGTAGAAGAGATGGATGTGAAGACAACATTTGTTCACGGGGATTTGGAAGAGGAGATCTACGTGAAGAAACTTGAAGGCTTTATGGTGAAGGATAAGAAATAACTTGTATGCAGGTTAAAAAAGTCTACGTGTGGGTTAAAACAGTCACCAAGGATGTGGTATCAGAAATTCGATACCAATATACTGGGACTTGGCTTCACCAGAAGCAAAGAGGATCATTGTATTTATTTTAAATTAATTGGTGACCGTGTTATTTATTTGGTCTTGTATGTGGGTGATATGTTATTGATTGTAAATGACAAAGAAATTAACCAATATTTGAAGACCCAATTCTTCTCCAAATTCGACATGAAGAATCTTGGTGCTGCAAACTATATTTTGGGCATGGAAATGAAGAGAGATCAGGCAAAGAGGAAGCTCTGGTTAAACCAGAGGAAGTATGTCAAGATAATATTGCATAGGTTCAATATGCAGGATAGTAAACTGGTGAAGGCTCCTATTCCTGTAGGTGTAAAGCTATCTATTGAATAGTGTCCTAAGACACAAGAAGAAGAAGAGGATATGTCCTGTGTTCCATATGCAGGTGTAGTGGGTAGCCTGATGTATGCAATGGTATTTACTAAACCAGACATTGCACATGCAGTGGGAGTATTGAGAAGGTTTATGTCAAAACCAGGGAAGGATCATTGGACAACAGTGAAGCGGGTTTTCAGGTATTTGCGTGGCATTAGTGATTATGGTTTGTGCTACCAAGGAAGACTAGAATTAGACAGATTTATGGACATCCATGGTTTTGTTGATGCAGACTGGGCTGGAGATTTGGACTAAAGAAGATCTACAAGTGGGTATGTGTTTAGCCTATTTGGAGGTGCAGTTAGTTGGATGAGTAAAAGATAGTATGTAGTGTCTCTTTCAACTACAGAGGTAGAATACATGGCAGCCACTCATGCAAGCAAGGAAGTAGTTTGGTTGAAGAGATTATGTTCAAGTATGGGGTTGGTGTAGTGAGCTATAAGGATAGCCTGTGATAGCCAAAGTGCAATTTTCTTGGCTAAGAACCCTACTTATCATTCAAAGACAAATCACATTGATGTTCAATATCACTTTGTGAGAGATATGGTTGAGGATAAAAGGGTGTTGCTAGTAAAGGTGGACACTTTGAAAAATATTGTAGATGCATTGAAGAAGTCTGTGAGCACTCAGAAGTTCTCTCGGTGTAGAGAAACAATGGGTGTTGGAGATGTTGAAGTTTGCAACAAGAAACAGTGAAATTGGCATCCGGAAAAAACATCCTTGATCCTAGTGAAAATTAAGCACCTACACTAGATGGGGTCCACACAGGCTATTTTTAGGTGTATGTGTATTTTTAGAATGGTGAGAAAATTACGTTTGTAGATGAGTTTATATTTTTAGATGCATGGGCGAAGTCTATTTATAGATCACATGTCTAAAAATAGAATGCATGTCGATTATTATTATCTCTTAATAATAATTGGATAATAAATATTAATCTATTCTCTTGAAGCACTTGATTTTAGTTAACTGAAGTGGCAAACCAATTAACTGAAGGAATTTCGAGTTCTAAAGTTGGTTGGTGGGACATGCAAGTTGACTTGAGTTGTAATAGAGTGATTCTAGTTCTAATAGAGTTGGATGTGTAGTTATGTGATTTGTGAAGTAGTTTAACTCAGTTAAGTGAGTTAAACTCAGTTGTGCTAGTTGTAACTAGTTGTAACTAAAGATACACTAGTGATAGATCAGTGAATTAAATATTAAATTAATTCACATGGAGTGATCTCATGTAATATTCCTACATTAGCCTACAACTAATGGGAATATTAAAAATTTGTTTTAACACTTAGATAGGTGAATAAATGGGTGGGACGACCCATAAAACTCTTTATGGTGAATAAAACCACTTCTCATGTGAAAGTGGATCATATTTTCAGCCTAATAAAGTACCCTAAGGTGTGGACAGGGGCTAAAACATTTTGACTGGGTCAACCTTGACCAAATCTACAGCGTTGTCATGGAGGAGTGGCCATCAATGAGGCACAGTGCAGTTTTAGATGGAGGTGTCTTATGTGAAAAAAGCAATCTCACTGGAGGTGGTTTAGGGTTTTGCAACCTCTTGTCTTATAAAAGGAAGGGGATGGAAGCATTAGAGGGTTGTTGATGTTTATCATATTTTCTGAATATATTGTTTGTTTAGACACGTATCTTTCTCTTGCTATTTAGCTGAGAATGTATGTTGTTTAGGATTGGGTGTTCCTGGTCGGGAATCCCACCTCTTCCCATTGAGTAGCTCTTGGGAGAGTTTGTATTTCATTTTCCACTATCTGGCTTAGGGCCAAGCTACTTATTTCAACTACAACACAGATCTTGTTGAGGGTTTGACTGTTTTTGCAAGCTACAACAAGTGGAGATTAGATCTTTCAGATCTAGTCCATTTCAGTGCTTCTTCTCAATTGAGGAGGGTTCTACTTCATTGGGAGGACAATAGTGAAGATATTGAGCATCAATTTCATATCTTGGCTGCAGGCCAACTGTATTTTGATCCCTACAGCATAGTATAGATCCAGATTTGTGTTATTCCTATAGGTGTATTTGCAGGGTATTTCAGCTCACCAATTGGAGAGTGGTTTTCTAGGTGTTGGGGATCTACCCTTCACTTTGGAGATATTTTGGAGGAGATCATTTTATTGTTTATATCAGATCAGACCGCTTTCTAGATATGAATGTTTTCATAGATCTGCAGTCTTAGATCTCAGATTTACATCATGTACTTGGTATTTTGCTGAAAACCCCAAGGGGGATTGTTAGAGGAGCTTTTATAGTGTATGGATCTGTTATAGATCTCACTTTTTGTCCACATACTTTCTCTAGATCTGATGTGTAATATACAGCTGTTGTAGAGCCCATAAATAACATTGTAATGTTTTTTCTCTCTTAATATATGGTTGCAGCACCTCATTTTGAGGGATATTTGTCATTGGAGACTTTGTTGTCTTGTCATGCATCTTATGGGCCACTTTTAACATGTATTTTTTTGTTGTAATGACAAATGGAAGGTCTCCATATTGGCCTCCTTCTTTATAAAAGATGATCTGCATTATTTTTATATCATTCTGCATTCTATTGTTGCATTCCCCATTTGGGAATATTATAGTGGTATCAGAGCATCATCTTGGCACAGCCTGTGCTTCCTAGGAAGCCAATATGTCTTCTGAAGAAGAATAACCTCTTACTGACAAAGAGAATAAGTATCTAAAGAGAAGGTAGAAGAAGAAATTTGATTACACTGATGAGAAATAAGACAAGGGTAAAACCCCTTTATCTGGAGAAATGAAAGGGAAGGAGATTTCAAGACTTCTTCTTCAGACTATGCATGAGCTTAGAAGAGAAATCAAGGGAATTAAAAGGGAAAGACATGAAGGTCCCTCAAGAATATTTTCACATGAAGAAAACCCCAGTTCTTCATATTATGTGTGCAAGCACTAAGCTACACAATCAAATCTACAACGTTATACTATGCCTAGACTTTTAGCAAGAGATATGGAGAAATAAGATGCACCAAAGGAGGACACTTTGAGTGATTATCTTGAGAAGTATGAATCTCAATCTTGGAGATTCAAGGAGCACTTGAACTTTCAAGAGTTCTTCCAGCTTAAGGAGGAAAGGAGATCCAAAAAACACAATAGAAGGAGAAGAGGTAGATTCTTCCTGCCAAATTTTGATGGATCCTCCACATGCACAACCAAGGATTGGATAGATCAACTAGACTCATATTTGCATCTACATCAAGTTTCAGAAAAAGGAAGCCCTTAGAGTAGCAGCGTTGCATCTCAAAGGTAAAGCTTATGCTTGGTGGTTGTTTGAATCCTTTTCATTAAGAAATGCAAATATATCTTCTTATGCAAGATTCACTAAGAGATTAGTGAAGATATTTTATGTAAAACAAACTGAAACATCCTTAAATGGCCTAGAAAAGCATGAACATTCAAAACCCTTGTGTGAGTTGGAAATATCTATTACACCAACTCCACTTCAGATTTCTATTGAAGGGGATAAAAACTTGTGTAGGGCAAGATCCCCACTGCATGAAGAGATTTCTTCTCAAAAGGAAGACATGGAGACCCCTCTTTCAAGGGAAGACCAAGATCTAAGGTCTATCATTGATGATGAGGTATTCTCAAATATTGATGAGGAGAAAGAGAAAGAAGGTAGTAACAATGTTGTCACTTCAGAAGAAGAACCATCACCACATGGGGATGGGCATGGAGCTATTACTTCAAGAGGAGGAGATTTTGCATCTTTGCAAAAGGTTCCTAAGGAGCATCATGTGACAATAGTAATGGGAAATAACACCTTGATCCAAGGAGGAGGAGAAAGGATGGATCAACATTCAAGGATGAGGAGCATGCACCCTTGTTTATTTCAAGGGGTTTATATTCATAAGAAGGAGACTGATTTATGCAGCAAGTGGAGGGACACATCATTCCACTCATTTATACAGTCTACTTCAGGTTTTGATGTCTCTTTACATGGAGGCATTCCACCAGGGAGACCCCCTAATTGGAAGAAGAATAAAGTGTTCTCTCAAATTAATGCAACATCAACATATTTGGCTAAGGAAGGAGCCTTGGGAGAAGTTAGCACAACGCTGAGAACCATTGATGGGTTCCAAGGAGAGGTGAAAATTTTTCTGATATGGACATTGTTATCCCCCACTCAGCTATTTGCTCTAGAAAAGGAGGATTCAGAGATTTATGATGACATGAGCATGGTTTCAAATGGCCACTCCATAGTCTTTGAGGAGCAAATGATACTTCCACACATGAGAAATATTTTTTAATATGACAAGAGGGTATTAACACTCTTGCATGCATGGGCCAAACTATGGAAGTTTTGGAAGAAAGAGACCTTTCAAAAGGAGGATGACTTCCATGTACTTCAATCTTGTCTTGGGCAAGATTAGCTACAAGAGAGGCAGCAAAGGTGGAGTGACATTACTCCAACATGTGACTTTGGCATCAAGCATGTCAAAGAGGATAGCCATGATATGATAGGAGCTTCAGTTCAGATTTCTATTGCGCTGTCATTGTTGGGAAGCCTAGATCCATATTGGTAGTCCCAACTCTTGGTAGAATATTCCAAGAACCTCTTCACATGTAAGGTTATTGATGGACAAATGGAAGATAGGAGGTATACAGTGGTTGATGGAGTCATTTATGTTCATGATCAGATCTATTTGACTAGAGACTCAAAGCTCAAAGATAAACTACTATATGCGGCCTATGACATCTTTCTTTCCAATCCCACTGGTTTCATTAGAACCTACCATACTATTTTGGAGGGATTCGTGTGGGAAGACTTCAAAGAGGAGATGCACAATCATATGAGGAAATGCATGGATTTTTTGGAGGGCGAGGAGAAACACAAATCTTGGAGAGAGTTATCATCACCACCTCCTTACTCATGGGGTTTGAGAGAGAGCTCATCCATGAGCTACCTCACTAATTTAAACCAAGTGTATGGTAAGGATTGTATTTCTAAACATCATGATATGTTTACTATATACTTGCATTTTCTTACCACAAATGTGCAGAGCATTGCTCCTAGATGGGGAACTCTTTCTCATTTTCTTCATGGGCTACTTGGAGCCATGAGAAATGATGATGTTGATCACTCCCTAGGAGATTTTGGGGAGATGATGTATTATTTATGGTGTGCCTCATTGACACCAAACATCATACACATTCTCCAAGTATGTGAGGAGAATGGGGCAGCAAACAAGTGGTGGGATGAAAACTTGCTATATCATACTCTGTGGCAATTAGGAGCAAAATTGTGCTGGTTTCACATGAGGGACCATTGTCCTTCTCCTTTATTACGCATGGTAGCTAGCATGACTTTGATTGTGATTCCATATGTTGATGATGCTCTTAAATTTGTTGGGAACATGATTAGAGGGAAGGCACATTGGTTGGATGTGTCCATTGGGAATGAAACTTCCCACATTTATTCATGCTTCAAAAGGAGGATGGGACTTTATATGGCTACTACATTATATCACTTGTTTCCTTATGTAAGGGGCCATATGTTTGACTTGTGTCTTTGGGAGAAGCCTCTCACATGGGAGGATTTTTGGCAAGACATGTTTGGCTTGGATCATATTCAGCCAACTCTTAATATCCTCTACTATTTCCAAGCTTTTGAGAAGCTTATGGAAGCAAGAAGGTGGTTGGATAGCCACTTATTGTATCATGATTAGAGACAGCAAGAAGAAGAAAAACGTTGGTCTCAATTGAGGGACTATTTTAACCATCCTATATGTCATATGACATTTAGTCCATGTTTCTTTTGGAGCCCATATGGTGATGATACTCTATTCACTATATGCATGGAGGATTTGGCAAGGAGGCTCCCCAGAACCAAAGAGGGGAATCATGAGGTTACAAGTATCTTTTGGCTTCATTATGACTATATTATTGCAGTCAAGGATTAGAAGCTCCAAATTTATTAGAAATGGAGGGAGAGGCGGCGTAATTTGAACAATCTTACCTCTCATTTTCAGCCATGCATCCCCTACACATTGCATAAGCAGGGGATTGATGACTGTTTCTATGAGCTGCTAAGGGTGGGTCATTTTGTTTGGATGATAGCATGGAGATTGGATTTTCTCATTGGGGTTGAAGCACCTAACATTTATCATCTCTCATGCCTTAAGGAGACCAATGGACAGCATATAACTCTTTCCATATATCTCCCACTTCTTCATGATGAAAGCTATTTGGTTCATTCACCAAAGGAAAATTTGTATTCTTGGGAGAAGACATATCCATTAGAGATTTTGCAATGTCCTTGTAGTTTCTTGAGGACAAGCAACATTTTGTAGGGGAGGACTGTAATATTCCTACATTAGCCTACAACTAATGGGAATATTAAAACTTTTTTTTAACACTTAGATAGGTGAATAAGTAGGTGGGAGGACCCATAAAACTCTTTATGGTGAATAAAACCACTTCTCATGTGAAAGTGGATCATATTTTTAGCCTAATAAAGTACCCTAAGGTGTGGACAGGGGCTAAAACATTTTTACTGGGTCAACCTTGACCAAATCTACAGCACTGTCATGGAGGATTGGCCATCAATTAGAACCAACACAGTTTTAGATGGAGGTGTCTTATGTGAAAGAAGCAATCTCATTGGAGGTGGTTTAGGGTTTTACAAGCTCTTGTCTTATAAAAGGAAGGGGATGGCAGCATTAGAGGGATGTTGATGTTTATCATATTTTCTGAACATATTGTCTGTTTATACATATATCTTTCTCTTGTTGTTTAGCTGAGAATGTATGTTGTTTAGCATTAGTTGTTCCTGGTCGGGTATCCCACCTCTTCCCATTGAGTAGCTCTTGGGAGAGTTTATTGCATTGTCCACTATCTGGCTTAGGGCCAAGCTACTTCTTTCAATTACAACGCAGATCCTGTTGAGGGTTTGACTGTTTTTGCAAGCTGCAACAAGTGGAGATTAGATCTTTCAGATCTAGTCCATTTCAGTGCTTCTCCTCAGTGGAGGAGGGTTCTACTTCATTGGGAGGACAATAGTGAAGATATTGAGCATCATTTTTATATCTTGGTTGTAGGCCAATTGTATTTTGATCCATACAACGCAATATAGATCTAGATCTGCGTTATTCCTGCGGGTGCATTTGCAGGGTATTTTAGCTCAGCAATTGGAGAGTGATTTTCTAGGTGTTGGGGACTGCCCTTCACTTTGGAGATATTTTGGAGGAGATCATTTTATTGCTTATATCAGATCAGATCCACTTTCCAGATCTAAATGTTTTCATAGATCTGCAGTCTTAGATCTCAGATCTACATCATGTACTCGATATTTTGCTTAAAACCCCAAGGGGGATTATTAGAGGAGCTTGTATAGTGTATGGATCTGCTATAGATCTAAATTTTTGTCCACATAATTGCTCTAGATCTGATGTGTAATCTACAACTATTGCAGAGCCAATAAATAACGCTGTAAGGTTTTTTTAATCTTAATATATGGTTGCAACACCTCATTTTGAGGGATTTTTGTCATTGGAGACTTTTTTGTCTTGTCATGCATCTTATGGGCCACTTTTAACATGTATTTTGATGTTGTAATGACAAATGGAAGGTCTCCATATTGGCCTCCTGCTTTTTAAAAGATAATCTACGTTATTTTTATATCATTTTGCATTCTATTGTTCCATTCCCCATTTGGGAATATTACATCTCACATGCAACTAAATATTTACTACTGTTAACTACATGCATGTCAGATCCAGTGGAGACCCAGTTGATAGATAGGTGAAAGGGACAGTTTGACTATCAGTTGTGACATTAGTGGGTGTACACATGAAACCACACACACGTTGGATGTGTCTATGAGTATTTCATAGTCAAGGCAGGCTAGAATGAATCATTCAAAGGTTCTTAACCATCAGGGATTGCGCAGTGGAGGCAGGTTGTTTGGAGGCAGTAAATTGTGCAAGGGATTTGCAAATTTCTGCAAGACAGTGTGAGACGATTGTATATTGTACCGAGAGCTCTTGGATTAGAGTTTTGTATGAGATTGTTTCACGATCCATGATATATACATAATATATGATATTGGGGTTTTTAGCTTTATGCTTTCCCGGTAAAAACATATGTGTTATGTGTGATTGATCTTTCTTCATGTGTTTGCAATCGGCAATTAAATTTCTGCAAAGATTTTAGTAGAAGGATTATGTATTTAAAAGTGGCATATAATTGTTAGATCGGGATAATCCAGGCAATACATAATTGTATTAAAATTTCTACAGCAGAGCTCGACTAATGACTAAGCTCTCATGTGGCCCCCTGCAGAAAGAAAACAACAAGTGGGAGAATGTTGGGTATGTGTTATATTATTTCCATGATAAGTCGCACGCGCGGGGGGGTCACAGTGGGTCGAAAACCCCCCCTATCCAGTGCTTCGCAGGGAAATTGGACCCTATTTTTCAGTGGGCGGACCCGCCCATGGTTTTTTTCATGGATTTGCACATGGTTTTGGGGCATAATATTTTTCAGCCCCTCGTATTTTGTAGATCCGGTCAAGGGAACTACGGTTATGTTCTAATCCAAGGTTAATGGATTGGGGTTTATGAATTCTTCGGCATGTATATATATGTGTTGTAACACTAAAAGGAATATAATGAAAAATCAATTTGGTAGTCCTGATTTTGGGATCCAGGGGAAAATCTTTGTGTATATATTTTTTATGTTTATTCTCTCGCTATTGTTCATTTTCTATTTTTAAGATTCGTTTGCAGATAATTTCTATACAGGTTTAAAACCTACAATGTATATATTACTACAATGCAATCATTCATAAATATCACTTTTGTTATATTTAGTTTTCATATATCAATATAAAAATTAAACAATTTATTTTCATGTTACATTTTCAGGAAGATTATGAAAATCTCAAAGGATGAACGAGTTGATATCAAAAATATTCCAGTAGGAATGCCCAAAAAGGTGTCAAGGAGATGGTTAAAGAAATGGACATAAATGCATCGCACGAGGAGCCATCTCAACAACATCGTGCTTCAAATGTAATATGTAATCAATGAATTTTTTGATTCGGTACAATAAATAAATAATTTAGCATTAAATATTAATTTTCAAGTATTTTCTTGTAGAAAAGAAAAGAAAATGGAACCCATTCAACACATAAAATGGGACTACGAGGAAGAAAAGGGTTTATATCTATGTTTGTGAGTAATTGTTACTTCCTTATCACAACTTAAATAGCTTTCATTTTTGTATATTTTAAGTTGTTTTACAATAATCATCATTGAATGTCTTCAAACAGGTACTAACTTACAACGAAGAACCATCACAAGAATTGATTGACATTGGGTTAAATATGGGTTGTCAGTATATGTTGGCATATCAGAAATTAATTGTGGAATTTGTAAGCATCTATCTTGTTTTACTTAGCTCCATCCATAATTAACAAAAAAGCCTTTTATATTAAATCTATGATTTGTTATGGGGTATAAAACTTGCATGAAACAAAGTATGGAACTGCGCCAACAAATGAATTGTTGAAATATGGCATGAAATTTGGTTTTGAAATAATGTGTATAGTTCACAAGTCAATTCTTGCTATGGTACATTTCTTTCGATTTACATTGATATATATTATTTAATATTGCAATTTTCATTATTCTCACTAATGTATATACACTCATTACACTTTATTGTTATGTTTGTAGATGGAACTTGAAGAAGAAGAAAACAATCAGCACAATGAACACTCCTCCAAATAACCCAAGTCATGGAAGTAGCTTCAGCAATGAAAATAGTTCCAGCGAAGAATGATGATCAATATGTTTGGATATCAAAGCAAGGTGTATTTTTTGAAATATTTGTCTGTGAAATCAGACATTTTGTTTAATGTAATGGACATAGTATCTCAATTGAAAGACAAAGGGATACCAATAACTGTCCCATTCGGTATGAAAAAGAGTGTCTTATATATATATATATATATATATATATATAAAATAAAATATGTTTTAAAATGTTCTGTGAAAATTTACACCACTAATTAAATATATGGATGATTAAATATTATAATGAAGAGATGCGAAATCTGAAGATATGGTATAAAAAATTCATCCAAACATCACATTCAAATGCACTAATAACAATTCAATTGATATGAATATTGTTATAAGATATGCATGGAATTTTGATGAATAATAAATTTTAAAAAATCACAATAATTGCACTATCACAGGTCGATGTTTCTATAAAATAGAAAATGAACACCGGTGTGTGTTAGTTACTGTGCAACAGTGTGTTTGTATGATATTGTGCACCAATGTTTCTACGACCTATTTATTTGCCTTCAACGCACCAATGCATTTTTATAACTTAATGGCCCGGTGAGTTTTAACACCTAAACGGTCCGGTGCATTTTTACACCTTAACAACACTGTTGCATGCACCTTCTATCAGCCAGGTGCGTCTTTGTGGGTGACATGCACCAGGACGTTGCTAAACACCCCGAGGCTTCCGAATTTTTTTTTCCATCCCAGTACTTGGTATATTTACAATACTGGTGCGTATAGGGTAAAACACGCCAATGTGTTCACACATGATGCGCACACCAATGAGAAAAACATCCTAAAAAACCTCTGCCCACCCAGTTTTTTTTAGTTGTGTTGAAGTTCCATTAGAGGCTCTGTCAAAACCTCCATTACCAAAAACAGATGTTGTAGCAAATGTTGTTTTGACAATTTTTTCCAATTCTATAACACTAAAAACCTCCTTTATAACCTCCACTCGAGGGTCTTTTCCTTGTAGTGTGTGTGAAAAAAAATTAGTTGTTAAAGAAAACCTTCAGTGGGCCATAACTTTTGCATAAGGTGTCGGATTGAGGTTTCTTTCACGTCATTGGATTCAAAACAACGAACTCTTTAATTTGAGACAGGTTTCATTGAGTTTTGGGGACTTAGAATATTTGGCCTTTTTGGATCCTCTTAGATCATTCCTCCCCACTAATGAGATTTTTGGACTCTGAAATAATTATCAATGAACTCTCAAGTGAGGGAATTTCTCCTTTTCAATCCAATGGTATTTACTTGGATGCATCCCCTTGAAACCAATATGAAGGTACTCGATGTCTCCCCGTCATGAAGTCTTAGTACTCCTATCAAAAATGATGCATTTAGGTAGTTTTTCCAAATACTATGGTGCAAAGTCTTCTACTGAAGGAACATGTCCAACCTCCTTTGTGTCCACGATCAAAAGAGGATCATAGAGCTTCAAATTCTCAACATTCACCATGGAATACATCTGCATGTATGATGGCAAGTCAAAGAAAAAATCATTGTCTCCAATCTTCTCCAAGATGGAGAAAGTACCATATCCAATCAGTCTCAAATTCTTTCCTCCACCTTTCATTTTGTCCTTGTTGATATGGAGCCACACCCTGTCTCCAATCGGGAATTGGTGATCAACTCGATGCTTGTCATGTTGAGCTTTGTATTGAAATTGATTTTTCTCCAAGTTTTCCTGCACTGTCTAGTGAATCATTTAGATTCGCTACATGAAATTCTATGCTTTCTCCTTGTGACTTTTCTCACTAGAATCTGCATCCTTCCCAAAGACCATGTATAATGGATCTTTCAGCAGGTATCCAAAACATGTCTTGAATGGTGAGCTCTAGGTGGAAAAATGCATGGCCCTATTGTAAGCATGTTTCACATAAGGAAGTTGTTCATCCAACAACTTGAGATGCTTACCACAATAGCCTCGAAGCAAGTGAACCATTGTGCGGTTGAAAATTTTTGTTTTTTTATCAGTTTTTGGATGAAATGTCGTGCTCCTCTTCAATTTGGTGTCCATAATTCTCAAAAAACTTGTCCAAAACTCCCCAAGGAATCGGGAGTCCCGATGAAATACAACATTGAATGTGGGAAACCAAAAGTGGACCCACACATACTGAAAGAAGAGTTGAGAAACCTACTCTGTAGTTATTTTATTCTTACATGGAATTAAGATACACATCTTACTAAATCGATCCACTATGACATACAAATAGTCATGACCTTTCCTAGACAAAGGAAAACCCCCAAAAAATTCCATAGACACACTTTCCCAATGACGACAAGGAACAAAGAGTGGTGTGTATAGCCCCAATTTTCTATTAGTGGGATTGTAAACAGAACACGTCACACATCCCTTTACATATTTTGATACAATTTCTTTCATATGAGGCCAATAACAAAACCTTTGGAAATGACACAAAGTTTTCCCTACACCAAAATGACCTGACATAAGAGAAGTATGTGCTTATATAATTATATGGAACCCTTCATTGGTAAGAATACAAAATTTTCCAACATGGTACAAAATTTTCCTTGAAAATGGTAATTGTCTGCCTACGATCCATGGGTTAGCTTATCATAAATCTCCTTGAAATATTCATTAACAATATATTTTTCAACATAACTTTCATGAGACAAAGAAGCATTTTTCAAAGTAACAAAGGCAAAAATAGGAAGACAAGAGACAATATCTAGTACTTTTTGTATTTGATTACCAAGTGAAACTACTGAAGAAATCACATTCACCTGAAATGACGTGCTTGATGCAACTTGGTTTGAGATTATAGGTATTGCAAGGGATGGTGATGTGTATGGATAATTGTCTCCTTACTAATTAAGTAATTTTTCCATTTCATCATGCTTTGCACCAAAGCATATATCTCCTTGTCATAAGTGGGATAATTCACAACAACTTGAGAAAAAGTCTATGAATGGTAACATATTAGTTTCCTATGTTGCATCAACGTTGCACCCATGGTGTAACCATTGGCATCTGTCTCAAATTCAAACGACTACTGGAGTTCAAGCAAGGCCAAAACTAGTGCAGTATGTTAAATTGTAGAAATAAAAGGCTTCATTTGACTTGTGCCTTAATCAAATGGATAAATTTGAATTTCCACATCAACATGATGAATTTAGTTGTAGTTAGCAGGAGTGACACTACCAAGTCACTTATTTAAGTCTATCAAATTGAGTTTGTGGGAAAGAAGCAGAGTTGTGCATGGGTTGATTGCTAATATTAACAATCTAGTGGAGTTATAGTTAGTGAAACTCAATTATCTAAGCTCTAGTCATGAATAGAGTCAGTATGATTTTATTTGAGTAGTTTTAATTGTTGTTAACTCACTGATATCTCAGTTAGCTAGTCAATTTACTAAAAATAGGCCCTAGTCATGCATGGAATTCGAATTGCCTAGTTGAGTGGAGGAAAAGGCATGAATGTAATCATTATTGTATATTAGTGAGTGTAAAAGGTTTTCATGTAGCAGGTGAGCCATTTCTCTTGGGAATTTTGTAAGCAAATAAGAGCTTTCCCTATTCTTTAGGAGTTAATTTCCTCAGGAATTGCGTAAGGAATTAGGAGAAAACAATAGGCCTATTTTGGCTAAGTATTTTCCAAAGAAGACTCATGAGGAAGAGACCAATATTACAATGTAGGCTGGGCTTCAAGTATTGAAGTTGTCATTGTAATAGATAATTTTTATCATTTGATATAATACAAATATAGGAGGTGTTTTTCCCAGTTGGGTTCCCTAGTAAAAATATTGTGTTCATTTTGGTTGAACGATTGCATGTGTTTCTATTGTATGTTTTTCCTTCCGCAGATTGAGTAGAAAATTTATTTATTTATTTATTTTATTCTAATTTCATTAGCAACTATAAATTTCGAGCTATTTCTACATGGTATTTCTATTGTTGAAAACTACATAGAAACCAGTTTCTTGATATTCTCTTAGAGAAATTTCGAATAGCATATTTGTGGTGCAGGAATTTTCTTTAATGCAAGAACAATGTCTTTCAATGGATTGAGGCTTGAGTATGCATTGGAGGTAAATTTTAATTTCATTGCCTGGAAAGAAAAAATGTAAGTTGTGTTGGATGACAATGGAGTATTGGAGTACACACAAACTGATATTCCAAAACCAACAACATCAGATGCACAACAGCTGGCTCAGTGGAAGACAGATACTACAAAAGACAGGAGGATTATCCAGGAGGGAGTCAGAGACCATGTGGTTTGAAATTTCATGGAAAGGAGAATTCTTATGCAATGTGGAAAACCCTCACATACCTATTCAAAAGCAACAGTGATGTCAGTAAGTTGACATTGAAAGATAACCTCAGGAACATTCGAATGTAGAAAAATTAAAATTTTGTTCAGTACCTATCAAGATTCACTCAGGTCATAGATGAATTTGGAAGAGTTGGAGAAAATGTACCATCATCTAAACTTGTGAGCTTAACATGCCTTGGTCTTTCGAATTCCTAACACAACTATCAAGATTCAATTAATGGAAGAGAAAAGCTCCCAAATTGGGAGAGACTTTGTTCTAACTTGGTGTAGGAAAATATTAGAAGAAACAATAGAGATGGTATCACATCCAGAGCTGATGGGGAAGAAATTTTTTATTTGGAAAGAAAAGGGAAGAAATCTAATGGAAAGAAGGCCCAAGGCAAGGAAGAATCTAGGCAGAACCATGGTAAGAATAAAGACCTTATTAAAATTAGATGATTTCACTTCCTTGAATATGGACATTATGCAACCAAGTGTCCATATAAGCAATCCAGTAAGAAGCCTGCAAGAGAAACAGGAGGAGATTATCTCACATCACAATTTGAATTGGATTTTACCCCCATTTCTTGCATGGCAAGTACTGTATGAGTCAGTGTGTGGTACTTATACTCTAGTGCTTCATTTCATATGACAGGAAATAAAGAGTGTTAGTATGAATTCTAATCGCAAGCGTATAAAAAAAACTCACTTTAGCTCTGCATAAAAAACAACCCTAACGTCAAATGAGGCTGTCAATTTCCTTAGATCTACAGTTAGTGATTAGAATAAATGCTACAAAAATCTAGATCTATACAGTTAAAGACATTAAACATCAAGAATAATAAATAGTTGCTCCATGCATCCAATGAACAAGACAAGAATTTTTAAAGAATTTTTTTTGTTATGACACCTGGGAAGGGAACATAGAAAGATGTTTCTAGTCCCCCTCAATGGGAAGGATTCTTGTATGTCCTCAGCGCTTTAGATCTAAGATCTCTCTCTTGATGGTGCAGAAAATCCAAACAAAAATGGAACTCAAAGGGAGTGCACAAACAAAAAGCAAAAAAATATGAGAATGATGGAGGATCAAAGTCAGACCAAAAGTATAGATCAAAATGTGATCTCTAGAAAACAAAAGGTAGTGAATGAATGGAAAAAACCTTCTATTTATAACAAAATATTGAGTTAGTCTAGATATTGGTGCATAATTAAAATATTATTAACTAAATCTAGATCCAACTTTTATGGAATATTTTATTATTTTTGTTGGAGGGAAAAGGAATTTGAATTTGGTCAAATCCATTTATTTAGATATAATAAATAAATAAATGATTTATTTATTATTTTAAGAATATTTTTAAGAAATAATTATTTATTCAATTATTATTAATGATTTAGTCAAATTTAAAAAGGAATATTATTAAATAATGATTTAAATAATTATTCCTAGAAAATAATAAGATAAATAATTATTTATCTAATTAATTTTCATGTTTTGGGTTGAATATGACCAAGAATATTAATTAAACAGTGGTTTAATTAATTATACCTAGAGGAAAATCAAACAAATAAGGATTTATTTAATTATTCCTCATGGGGTTTCCTGTTTAGACCATAAACAACTTAATAAACTATGGGTTATTAAATTATTTTTCATAGTGAAAGCAATTTTACTATGGTAAAATTGGTCTTACATGGTGTACTTTACTCCATCTAATAGTAACAAGTTAGATGACCAAAAATTGGCGTAACAGATTTCCCCCCAACGTGCAAGTGTTAGGAGCTAACCGTATGACCGAAATACGTTGTAAGAACTCAATCACTAGACACTGAAGGGGAGGAAGAGAGAGAGAAATATAAGGCAGAATGAAGTGAGAGAGGACAAGACCCTAAGGAGGCGAGACTTACAGGTGTGAAAAGTTTCTTTTATGAGTGAGTACATGTTCTACATGAGGCGGGGGAGGCATACCTATGTCTGTCGAGATAACAAAGTACAATGACTAATGGTGCAGCGAACATGGGACTGAACTATATAGTACATGCTGACATAAAAATGGGCCAGATAAAAAACATGATAATGGATCCCACATACATACTGTGCCTGGGACAACATCCAGGACTTATACAATAATATGTGAGTACATGAGATATAAGTACAACCAAAGAGGCCCTGTAAAATAGGAAAGGGCTCTGAAAATCTGAATGATACATGCAAACTAACAAGGCGCTGCAAGTGGCTGAGGCCGGAATCATCAAATCCATGGAGCTGCATCTAAGGTTGTAGTAGAGAGGTCATCCGGGCATGTGGGGGGATACTTTAAGGGTCACCCCCTCATGAGGCCTAAAACATCTCACACACACCCGGGAATCACTGGTAAAACCTGCTACATCACTGAAAAATCAAGTATACGGATCTCGATCATGCCATAAGGAGCTGGAACTGAGAAATAATCAAGGCAAAGGGAAATAAAGGGTCCCTTTGCCTAATCCGAGGCACCGAACAAGAGTGGAAGCTGGGACCAAGGTACACCGCCCTCTAGACATGTCTTCTGGAATAAATAAGTTGATGTTGAAAGAATGAGGTCCGCCATATGTGAGGTAATAAGGGCTCCTCAACTAAGGCACAAGGGATAATAGTACAACTACTAATAGACTAACACCAGGGATGATGGTGGAATGGGGAGTACTAAGTAGTGAGCTGACAACTTCCCTTGTTAGAGCATGAAGGTCATGGATGACCTGGCAGCTACTGACTTGACTTCAGAATGGATATGGGGAAGTATGAATAGGGTCCAAAATGTGTGACATGAGAGAGGTACAAAGAAATGAAGGATGGAAGACTATGGCGGGACAGACTCCATGGATGCGATGATGACTCAACTCAGATGATCTAAACAAGGGCGACTCAATGATGTTGCCACACACAACAGGCCCAGTGGGGATCATAAAAACATGAGTACAAGAGGGTTACTCACGACGAAAATCGACATGAGAATTGACAAGTATGAAGGAAAAGTGGTGCCCCAAGTACAAGTGTCGCAAGTGAAGAAATTCGATTTTGAGAAGTAGTGAAGTGAACCTTCTTGGAAAAAAGGATTCCGAGTGAAGTATCAAATAAAAAAAAATGAATGGATACCCATTTGAGAACTCGGTGAGAGCTTTCCAACGGTGTTGACGGTTTGTCAAACCGAGCTACTGTTTGGCCGTAGCTAGAGAAAGAAAAATATGGGGTTTTTCTTTTAATAAGGCATTTTCCCTCCAATTTGATTCATTTGCAAGTGTAGTTATGGTGAATGTAGAGAGGAGAAAAGGCCCTAAATCTTGCGGCGATTGTAGCAGACAAATCGACCGCTGGAATCGAGATCCGTCAGTTGCAAGTAAGAGGCCTAACCCTACCCTTTCAATTCAGTGGATTAAAGTTTCATATTAGGCACCCAAGGCTCAAGAATAGACCCTTGCTCCTCTTCACAACTGGGTCGCACTTTTTGGGGCCTTTTCTGCGACCTGGGTAGTAGGTATTAGGTAGAAAACTGCAACCTGTCCCAAGAAATGGCCTGAAAAGTACGACCTGTCAGAGAGAGGGGTTTTAGTGTTGTTTTTTGGCTGAGAGATAGGATTTATGGTTATGAGATAGTCATTCCTTTATGTATGCTGACAAACATGATGGTTTTGTGCAGGTATGGCAGAGTTGAGGATCAACTGGAGAGAGAGAGACCTAGACACATTACGTTCTGATATCCGAGAGGATCGTGCAGTCCGTGCTGCATTGACTAGGTTTGGGGTCCTCAAGTTTGTGGAGAACCCATTGATGAGGGAAAGAGAGCCCTTGCTGGCCTGGATCACCAGCTATTGGGACCCGGATCATGAGATCTTTATAGTGCAGGGGCACCAGATCGAGCTGACTGTCCAGGATATATATTTCCTGACTGGTCTCCTGCCATTGGGGATGGTGGGGAACACACATCCAATGCTACCATGAGGGTGGAACGTTATGGAGTTTGTAGAGCACCACTGTCGACTAGGTGTCCATGTGAAATAGACACGGATACCGATCAAAGATCTAGAGAGGCTAGAGACTCGTGTTGTGGCCACAACAATATTGCGGACCCTAGGCAACTAGCCACTCCACCACATCGTTGGGGGTCAGATGATGCTTTTTGAGGGAGTATTGAGTGGGACCTAATATAGGTGGGCCCAAATGATGATGTCGTCATTTAAATGGAAATTTTTGCTGTCTAAGCAGCATGTGAACCATGACTGTGTATATGGCACAGTGCTTTTCTCGCTCTTCTTTAATAAGATCCTGACACTTCAACCTTATATACAGATCTAGGATGGGGGCCCACGAGAGCCCTAGATACGCCGCTGGGGGCGGCTTCTGTGTAGAGGGGGAGGTGGTGCAGTCGGACGGGTGTTTTGATTCGAGTTTTTTGCGCATTGGGATCATATGCCTTTGTACATAGACGACTATCCCTATAGTGGGATAAACTATCATGGGGACCCGGACTTGCCACTTTCGCCAAGTTGGGCATGGGGGCCAGATGGTAAGTGACAAGTTTCTTATCTTTTTATGGTGCATTTTAAAGTTTCAGAATATTGTATATGGTACTGATTCATTTAATTTTGGTATGCAGATATAGCACCGATGAAATCAGACGGGTATATGGGACGACCCGTAGTGTTAAGAGCTACATGACCTAGTGGATCGAGGGGAACGCAGAATGAGGATGATGTGGCCCTCCTGGAGGACATTCGTCGTAGATGTGAGAGGCTGTTGACCAAAGTTTTTGAGCGCGGCTAGCAGGACTTAGACGAACAGTACATAGAGCCATGTATCGGTCTACCCTTAAAGTGGCGAGGATTCATGTGGCGCATGGCGATGGCCGGACAGGGGATGTGCGATATACGGGTTGCAGGAGCTTATCCATTGGCTCGGTACCCTCCAGATAGTGATTAGATGTAGGGGAATGAGGTGCCCTCAGTTTTTATTTTTTGTAACATGCTATGGGCATGTCACATGTATCAAAGTTAATGGACTCTAAAAAATTTTGAACAACACATATTATGGATATGCATCATTTTATGGTTTATGGTTATTGTCTTCTGTTAAATGCGTGTGATAAATTCCAATCTAGAATATTGTTTGCAATGCTATCTACATAGTGATTATGGGCTCTAGGTACATGATTGAATGTAATGATTTCAAATTCATGCATTAAGAGCTTCACCCATAAATATCTTCTAAAAAGGACAGGATTATGCACACGATAAACACCATTCAATTGCATGACAAGCAGCAAAGAATCTAAATGAACATGAAATTTAAGGATGCGACGGTAAAGGGCATCGGCTAATAAACCTATCACAGCATCATATTTTCCCTGGTTATTGGTGGCAGTACCAATGCGTACGTCGTTAGAGAGGACAAGCGAATGCAAGGGGGTGAAAATGGCCTAGGCTGCCGAGGATAGATTCTAGGAGTAGCGAATTGCACCATTGGCATAGCCGATATACGGTGTGGACGGGGGATCCATCTGAAAGTTGCCACAAGGCAACAAATGAGAGGCTGATGAACAATGTTGGCAACCTGAACGCAAGGTAGAAATCAAACACGCACTACTAGAGGGAATGCTATGGGTATAATTTCTACCCCCCACACACTAAAAAGTGGACGGTGTGGGGGAACTGCCTTGGGGGCAGTTTGTGCTCAGGTCACGAAAGTCACCATAGACACGGATGGTGTCATTTTTCTTATGGGTTGGATAGATGAAGTCAGGGGTGGAAAATGATTCCATGAGGTCATCATCACAATAGAAGATGGGGTGAATGGCGGAAGGATAACCACATGACGCAACAAATCTACCTAACTCATCATCATGAGAAGAGAGGTTCACATGTGCATCGTCACGGAGGGTGAGCGAAAAACAAGTAGATGAAGGATCCACCGATGTTGAGCATAGGGTGATCACAGAAGGGAGGTCAGGCGAAACAAAAGGGAAAGCCCCATAGGGGTCTTCCACCGTGGATCTCATAGATGATGACAGGTGGAGGATAGTGGTTGAAGACTTCGTCATCTCGACATCAAGAGGGGGAATATCAATGGGAGTGGATGTGTCCTCTAGTTTTTCTGAAGCATAATGCACAAGTAAAGGAGAGGCAGACTTGTTGTGATCAGCCTTGTACTGGCGAACTATGTCCAAAGAGGTGTAGTAGTCTACAAGGCAGGGACAGAGGTGTAGTATTGTAGAAATTTGCTAAATAATGATTAATTATCCACCGAGACTATCCTGATCACATACAATTCGAATTTATATGCAACACATAATCTATTCCACTCAGATCATCACACATCCGGAAATAAAACAAGCGATAGCACATCAAATCATCATACACATTAACACAGTATGTATGGGGAAAGCTTATAGCTGAAAACCCCGCAGCTATTGTGTATATTATAATGGAGAAATCAAGTAACAAGCTCAGTACAATACTCCTCACAAGTACTCAGTACTTTCTCATACAGTTACCCACAATCTAGCTCAGTTTTGAACAGGTTACTGGTTCAAAACTCACCGCCAATTGCCTTGCCTCTATTGCGCAATCTAGGCCTGTCTATATAGAGATCCAAGGTTCGAATCTCCTTGGCTTGACAACGCAATCATCATGGGCAATTTCTCCAAGTGTGGTGCAAATCTCATGCACAACTGATGTCGCCACTGATAGCTAACTCCACCCTTTCATCTACCTCTTTCACTGGTCTCCACTGAACTGATCATGCACTGTAGTGAAGTGATGTGTTCTTGAGTTGAATAATGAGTTACTAATTAATGAATTAAATAATATTTAATTCACTCCACTCATAACTAATTGATTAGCTAGTTAAGCTAATCTCAACTAGTTCAACTAAAATAAACAGAACACAACTCCACTAGCTGTCTCATTAACTCCACCAAACTTCTGCCACTGAAGTCCTAACTGAAGTCAACCATGCATGATGCCATCAAACCCTTGGGAATATCGTAATTCCTCTGTCATATGCATGAGCCACTTCCAAGGCTCGAACTGAAGTGCTCCAAGAGAGTAAACTGCTATTTAGAGTCCAAATATTATTAAGGGTAAATAATATTTGACTTCCCTATTTTTAGGAGAGGCAGTCTAAAAATAGACTTCGACCTCTTCGACCTATAGGTCACAAAAATAGAGTCCCATATATTTTTACCAACATGACCAATGCTCCAAGAATATCAAACTGGAATCCCCGAACCATGCTCCATATGTCTAAAAATAGACATAGTCTAAAAATAGACTTTGCGCCAGAATTTGCCTGCGGGCCCACTTGGTGAAGGCGACTTCATTTCACCAAGCTCCATCATCTTGCTACATTCTCAACACTCCCTCTCAGCAAGATATGGATTATCTGCAACCCCTATCCTGCCTCTGTGGAATTCGAACTTGCTCCTGGTGAGCGCCTTCGTCAGGATGTCGGCATCCTGATCCTCCGTGGGAACATATGAAAGCATCATGATTCTCCGCTGAACACAATCTCTGATATGATGGTACCTGATGTCGATGTGTTTGGACCTATCATGAAATACAGGATTAGCCGAGAGCTTGATGCAGCTCTGGTTATCACAGTAGATCACTGTAGGCTCCAAATGCAACCTGAACAATCCTGCGAGTATCTTCCTCATCCAAATAGCCTCGCATGTAGCTAAGCTAGTTTCCATGTACTCGGCCTCTGCTGAACTGAGTGCCACGGATCTCTGCTTCCTGCTGTTCCAGGAAACTGCTGTCGACCCAATGCTAAAAACTCCTCCAGATGTGCTCTTCCGGTCCGTTGGACTCCCTGCCCAATCTGCATCAGTGAACCCAGAAAGATTCGCTCCATCCTCCTATCTGTACCATAGACCATATCCCGATGTGCCTCTAATATAGCGCAATACATGCTTTCCTGCCTTCCAAAAGAGCTTGATAGGCTTAGCCATAGCTTGTGAAAGCTGGTTAACTGCATAGCATATATCAGGTCGTGTATTGACCAGATACATAAGTGACCCCACCAACTGTCGATAGACAGTGGCATCCACTACCTCCGCTGAAGTAGCATCCTCCTTCCTCCAACCACCAGGAAGAGGAGTGTCAACAAGCTTGTAGCCTTGCATGTTGAACCTCTCCAGAATCTCCCGAGCATACTTGCCCTGAGAAACAAACAGTCCTCCACTGCGCTGCCAAATCTCCAATCCCAGGAAATAATGAAGGATGCCCAGGTCCTTCATCTCAAACTCTCGTGCAAGATCCTCCTCGCATGAAAGTATCAACTGCTCGTCGCCAGTCAAAATCAGATCATCTACATACAGTACGATGATCAACAGCTTCCCCTCCACCACAATCTGGTACAGGTTTGGATCCACCTCACTCTTGGAGAATCCAAGCCCGGTGAAGTAGTTGTCTATCCGAGTGTACCAAGCACGAGGTGCTTGCTTCAGCCCGTACAGTGCTCTCTTGAGTCGGCACACATGCGACTCACTGCTGAAGATCTCGAAACCTTCAGGCTGCTCTATGTACACCTCCTCAATAACTCCATTGAGGAACGCAGTCTTCACATCCATCTGATGAATGTGCCACCCCATCTGCGCTGAGAGAGCAAGGATCGTCCGTATGGAAGAGTACCTTGCGACAGGTGCAAAGGTCTCCTCATAGTCAATCCCCTCGATCTGTGAAAAGCCACGGCGACAAATCTCGCCTTGTACTTCTCCACACTCCCGTCAGCCGCCTGCTTCACCTTGTAGATCCATCGCGAACCCACCACTGATTTCCCCACCGGTCTTGGGACAATCTCCCATGCACTGTTCCTGACGATCGAATCATATTCTTCGATCATGGCATCAACCCATGCGGGTTCCTCCACAGCTTCCTCAAAAGAGGATGGCTCCGTCATACCACATTGACTCACAAGAGCCATGTATCCAGTGTACCGATCCGGTGACTGTCTCTGTCTGCGCTATGCTGTAGGTGGTCCTACAACCTTCTCTGCATCCCGAGCCAGTCGCTCAGCTTATGTAGTGCGCATGCGCCCTCTGATGGTTGGCGTTTCCTGGGTGGTTTCTTCCACCTCCTGAACCTCCTCTTGTGGCTGATCCACATCCAGAAGCTCCTCCTTAGGAACTAACAGCTCCTCATCTACATGCAAGTGTAGCTCCCTCTCAAGCGAACACTGCATGGCTTTCTCCTCCTGAAATTTTATATCCCGTCGCACAAAAGTCTTTCGACTGTCTGACAAATACACCCGGTAGTTGTGAGGTGTATCAGTGTACCCTACAAATATTCCAACCTCAGCAGTTGGATCTAGCTTCCTTCTCGCATCCTTCATCACATGCATGTAGACAGGAGAACCAAAAATCCGCAAATGGGAAATATCAGGCCTCTTGCCAGAATAAGCCTCCTCCGGTGTACTCATGCCAAGAACCTTGTGAGGACAACGGTTCTGCACATACACTGCTGTATTGCATGCCTCACCCCACAAGTGAAGGGGTAGGCCCTGATCATGCAACATCTCCCGTGCAGCACCCACGATCGTTCTGTTCTTCCGCTCAGCCACCCCGTTCTGCTGTGGGTTATGGGGTGCGATGAGCTCTCTCCGAACCCCTTCTGCGCTGCAGAACTCCTTGAATTCAGCCGAGATGAATTCACCACCGTTATCACTCCTTAGAGCAATCACCTTCTTCCCCGACTCCTTCTCGACCAGTGCTTTAAACTCACAGAACTTCGCAAATGTATCGCTCTTCTTCTGCATGAAGAAGATCCAGCACTTTCGAGAGAAATCATCAACAAAGATCACATAATACTTGTGCTTTGCTGTCAAAGCAACTGAGAAAGGACCACACACGTCCGTGTGAACTCTCTCAAGGATCGTCGTGGCGCGACTATCCTTCTCGTGAAAGGTGGCTTTCACATACTTCCCTAAAGTACACCCCTTGCACTGATCTGACTGCGCAAGGGTGCCCTTAGGAAGCCCAGTAGAAATCTGCTGCAGAATCTTCAAAGCTCCATGGTGAAGGTGGCCCAATCTCCCGTGCCACAGTTCGCCCTCATCATCCCGGCTCACCACTTCTCCCGCCTTGCATGCCATAGCTGCGCAGCCATCTACCTGCAACTGATAAAGGTTCTTGGTTCGAATCCCTATCTTCCGGGTCTCTCCAGTAGTCTTACTGCGCAGGAAGGCTTTTCCTTCGCTGAAGACCACATCATACCCCTTATCTTCCAACATCGCCACAGAGATCAAGTTCTTCTTCAATCCAGGTACATGCATGACATCCTTCAATACAAGGGGCTTACCAGACTCCCTCTGAAAGGATATGGTACCGATACCAGTCGCACTGTATCTACCATCATCACCCATCTCGATGTGCACACCAAGATCTTTGTCCTCCAGATCTGAGAACAAATCCCGATCTCCCGTCATATGAAATGATGCACCGCTGTCCAAGAACCACACTGATCCCAACACACTTGAAACCAAGCATGCGATCAGTGAAAAGTCAAGCTCGAACTGTGAAGCCAAAGCTTCTCCATCTGTAGATCTTCCCGCTTGCTTGTTCTTCTTCTTCTTTGGACAATTGGTAGCATAATGTCCGTGATCATGGCGGTGAAAACACTTCACTTTCACCATATCCTGCTTCTTGCCCTTTGCACCAGAATGAGAGGTTTTCTTACCCTTCCCCTTCTTTGCTTTGGCCACAAAAGCGCAGTTTTCTTCATCAGCTCCCTTTGATGAAGATCCATCTCGAGTAGTCCTCCTTATCTCCTCCCGCATGAGATCCGCCCAAAGGCGCTCCCATCCCGGCAGCTTCTCCCGACCATTGACACTATCTTGATATGAGTGCCAAGCCTTCGGAAGACCAAGGAGAGCCAGGCCGACCATGTCCTCGTCTTCGACAGTCACCCCCACACTTCCCAGTTCATCTCTGCATTGAGTGAACTTCGTGAGGTATTTGGCGATATTGTCGCCCTTCTCCATCTTGATGTTCCTGAGCTTATCTTTGAGCGCCAGCTTCCTTTGGTCGCTCTTACTCTGGAATAGATCCGTCAAATCTTTCCACATTAAAAATGGAGAAGCCTTTCCATGCAGGCTGGATACAATATGATCCTTGACGCCCTCCAACAGGATCCTTCGACACTTCGCCATCTTCTTTTGCCATACTTCGACTTCAGCAGGATCAGTGGGCTTTTGGACATCCGCATCCATGAACTCCTTCAGACCATTATCTTCTAATACTGCTTCCATGCGATCCTTCCATGCAACATAATTCGAACTGCCTTCAAGAGCATATTCGAGTCGCAAACCGTTGAAAGACATTTTCAACACCGGCACCAAGAAAACAAAACTACTACAAAATTTCAAATTCCACCTCAAAGCTCAACCGCTCTAGATCCGTGAGAACAAATTATTTCTAGCACAGAGATTGACTGCAAGGGGCGTTTACCAGACCTTTCACTTTCCGAAGAAAGATGAATCCGGAGGCTACCTGGCCCGCATGCAGACTCTGTCTACCGAAATAAGTTTGTAATCACTGTGATGATCAATCTAAACTTCAATAGCTCTGATACCATGTAGAAATTTGTTGAATAATGATCAATTATCCACCGAGACTATCCCGATCACATACAATTCGAATTTATATGCAACACATAATCTCTTCCACTCAGATCATCAAACATGCGGAAATAAAATCAAGCGATAACACATCAAATCATCATACACATTAACACAGTATGTATGGGGAAAGCTTATAGTTGAAAACCCCGCAGCTATTGTGTATATTATAATGGAGAAATCATGTAACAAACTCAGTACAATACTCCTCACAAGTACTCAGTACTATCTCATGAAGTTACACACAAACTAGCTCAGTTTTGAACAGGTTACTGGTTCAAAACTCCCGCCAATTGCCTTGCCTCTATTGCGCAATCCAGGCCTGTCTATATAGAGATCCAAGGTTCGAATCTCCTTGGCTTGACAGCGCAATCATCATGGGAAATTCCTCCAAGTGTGGTGCAAATCTCATGCACAACTGATGTCACCACTGATAGCTAACTCCACCCTTTCATTTACCTCTTTCACTGGTCTCCACTGAACTGATCATGCACTGTAGTGAACTGATGTGTTCTTGAGTTGAATAATGAGTTACTAATTAATGAATTAAATAATATTTAATTCACTCCACTCATAAATAATTGATTAGCTAGTTAAACTAATCTCAACTAGTTCAACTAAAATAAACAAAACACAACTCCACTAGCTGTCTCATTAACTCCACCAAACTTCTGCCACTGAAGTCCTAACTGAAGTCAACCATGCATGATGCCATCAAACCCTAGGAATAGCATAATTCCTCTGTCAGATGCATGAGCCACTTCCAAGGCTCGAACTGAAGTGCTCCAAGAGAGTAAACTAAAGTTTATAGTCTAAATATTATTAAGGGTAAATAATATTTGACTTCCCTATTTTTAGGATAGGCAGTCTAAAAATAGACATCGACCTATCGACCTATAGGTCACAAAAATAGAGTCCTATCTATTTTTACCAACATGACCAATGCTCCAAGAATCTCAAACTGGAATCCCCGAACCATGCTCCATATGTCTAAAAATAGACATAGTCTAAAAATAGACTTTGCGCCAGAATTCGCCTGCGGGCCCACTTGGTGAAGGCGACTTCATTTCACTAAGCTCCATCATCTTGCCGCATTCTCAACAGGTATAGTGGCCATGGAGATCACAAAAATCACAGGGGTGGTTTTTTTGCATAGTCTTGAGTTTCTTGGTTGGAGTTGGTAAAGTAACGTGGACTTCCGGGACCTTAGGCTCAGGGAAACGCTATGTTGACCATGAGTTTGATATGAGCCAATTTAGGACAATTATTGGTGGCATGACGAAAAAAATCGCACAAAGCACACGGGGGTGTACGCTTTGGAGGCTGAGGAGGAGCAGGGGTTGTCTGGGCAGCCTTGTAATTAGGTTCATTTTTGCAGGATTTTCCCCCCTCACCCGAGGCTTTCGCAACAAGAGTAGGTTCCTATTGAGGTGGTTGAGGCACAGGAGCAAAGGGAGGGATCATGGCAACCAATTGGACTAGGGTCAAATCAGTGTAAGGTTTA
The DNA here is from genome assembly GCA_034641835.2 of Pinus albicaulis. Classification (NCBI taxonomy): domain Eukaryota; kingdom Viridiplantae; phylum Streptophyta; class Pinopsida; order Pinales; family Pinaceae; genus Pinus; species Pinus albicaulis. Next base: position 814,172,298 of record CM076571.1, read on the forward strand.
GGCCTACCAGGAAGGGTATTGGTTGGGGGATCAATTTACCAGACTAGGAACACAAGGTCATGTTGGGAAGAGACAAGGCATGTAATATTCCCAATTAGCCATGAGCTAGTTGGAATATTAATTTTTGTTTTACTACTTTGTTTTATAAATAAGAGGACAATGGAGGTCCATAAGTCTCCTTAATAATGAATAAATCAATTCCAATGTGAAAAGGATGTATCTTGGGAGCTTAATTTAGCACCTTTAAGTGTGAAAGGGGCTAGAACACCTTGACTGGGTCAAATTTGACCAAATCAACAGTGTTGTCATGGAGGAGTCGCCATCAATGAAAGACAGCGCAGTTTTAGATGGAGATGCTTTGCATGGAAGTAGGGTCATAAATGAATGGGGCTTAGGGTTTGGAAGCTCACGTCTTATAAAAGGAAGAGGATGGCAGCCATATTATGAATTTTGATGTTTTTGGATTTTTATTTTGATATGTTCTGTTTAGACTTGTTGCTCTCTTCAGCTGTTTAGCTAAAATTGCAGTGTTGTTTAGCACGGGGTGTTCCCGAGCGGGAATCCCATCTCTTTCCTTGATAGGCCTCTTGGGAGAGTATTGCACTACATTTTCCACTATCTAGCATCAGGCCAAGCTCCATCCTTGTTCTACAACACAGTTTCTGCAGAGTATTATGTTGTGTTGCAGGGTGCAGCAGTGGAGGTTGTCATTGGGTGTCTTCAGAGCTAGCTTTGTAGTGGAGGAATTTTTCCTTCCATTGGGAGGCCAATAAGGAAGCACCTTGGGATTTATTGAGATATTTGGCAGCAGGCCAAAGAGCATTTATCCCTACAGCGCAGTTTCAGTCCAGATCTCTGTTATTTTAGGGAGGAGTTGTAGGGGTGGTTGCAGTGTCTATTTTGGGAGGTGATTTCTTCAGTGGAGGAGCCATTCTTTCATCTGGAGGATATATTGGAGAAGAGATGTAGGATTCTACATCAGCTTCAGCCATATCTTCTCATTTCTATTGTTGCAGCACATCTTCATCCCTAGGGCTGCAGCTTACATTGGCACATTGTGTGCATTTTCCAGAAACCCTCTTGGGTTATCTTGGAAAGGTGATATAGGGCCTAGATCTGTTTTTATAACATCTATTGAGCATATATCATTATATTTGTATCATTGTATGATCTCCAACTATAGTTATGCATGTTATGACTATGCTGTAGTAGCTCTCCGACATTTTGTATTATAGCAGCATCTCACTTTTGGGAGTGATTGGTTATGGGAGGCTTGTTTCCTCATATCATATGACTTGTGTCTCACTATTTTGTATTGATTTTTTGTTATTATACATAATTTTGTGGCTCCATATTGGTATCTAATGCTGATGTGTTGATTTACACTACTTTTTCCAATTTTGTGTTCATATATTGCTGCTTCCCCATTTGGGAATACTACAGTGGTATCAGAGCATAATCTTGGCACAGCCTGTGCATCTTGAAAAGCCAATACGTCATTTGAAAAAGGAGATCCTCTTAATGATAGAGATAAGAGGTATCAAAGAAGAAGACACCAAAAGTTTGACTATAAAAATGACAAAGAAGACAAGGGTAAAACCCCTTTATCTGGAGGAGAAGATGGAGAGAAAGAGTTTCCTAAGATTCTTCTCAAATATATGCAAGACATTGCTAGAGAAATAAAGGAGATGAGGATGGATAGATACAAGGAATCCCCTAAAGGATTTCGACATGGTGAAGGCTCAAACATTTCTCATCACTAGAGTGATCAACCAGTGCAGCAACAACAAGTTTCCCAGCGCTCTACAATGCCTACATTCTTAGCAGTGGGAAATGAAGGGTTTCAAGAACAAGAATCCCTTGAAGAATATTTCATGGAGTATGAGTCTCAATCTCAGATAATCAAGGACAACTTGAGTTTTCAAGATTTTTTTCAAATCAAGGACAATAGGAGACCCAGGCATCACAATAGAGGTGGAGGATTCATTCAGAATCATGATCTACACCGCACTATGGGTATATTTTTCTTACCCAAATTTGATGGGTCATCTAAATGCACTGCCAAATCATAGGTAGAGAAGCTTGACATCTACTTCTAGTTGAACAAATTTCCAAATATGGAGGCCATTAAGATAGCAGCGCTACACCTGGAGGGTGAAGCACATGATTGGTGGTTCCATGGCTTGTCTACATTGGGTCATGCCAATGTGACTGCATATTCAGAGTTCACAAGGAGGTTGGTGGAGAGGTTTGATAGAAGAGACCTTGAAACACCATTCATGGGGCTTGCAAAGTTAAAACAATCAGGCAATCCCTAAACTTATATTTCTGAATTCTTAAAACTTTTTGTTATGGTTCCTGATTTATCTATAGCAAGAAGGGTATATATGTTCATTGATGGTTTAGATGAACCTCTTCATGGGTTGGTTAAGTCTACCAAGCCCACTACCCTTCTAGATGCCATTGAAAGGGCTAGAGATCTTCAAGATGCCTTTCCAAAAGCAAAGGCAACATTTCAGCATAAGCCCTCTTTTCCATCAAAGGGAAAAGAAGAGAAGGCTCCTAATTCAAAGGAGATATAATACAAAAAACCTCTTGATGATGATGTCCAAAGAGACTTGAGGAGGAGGAAGCTTTGCTTCACATGCCAAGAATCTTGGGCACGCGGACATAAATATGTAGCAGGAAAGGCACACTACATAGATATCTTCTCAAATGATAAGGAGGAAGAAGAAGAAGAACAAGAAAGAGGTCACAGCGCTGGAATAGTGGGAGGTGAGGATGGAGCAATGGCTCCAATTAGAGGGACTCTTGAATCATTAAGAGTGGTACCCAAATATCATGAAACTTCCACACAAGAAACAGAGTTGAATTTTTGCAGTGGAGGTAGGGACATGATAGTCCTATCTATTATGCATATGAGATTGGTCCATGAGACATCACTATCTTGTGGTAAACCACTTGGGAGGCCACCTGATCCAAATTTGGTGAGAGATGTCTCACATCATGATGCACCATTCTTAGATCTTGGAGGAATGGGAGCATTAGAAGGCCAAGATACAATGTTGAGAGTTTTGGGTAGGCTCAAGGAGGAGGGAGACATTATCCCACTATCATCATTACCCACTCTCACATCTCATACTGCGCTGAGAGGAGATGCTGCAAGATTGGAGGATGACACCATCATGGGGCAAGGAGATCATAACTTGGCTATGGAGACTCGGAAGATGTTCTCATTTGAAGAGAAATCTTCCATACATGGTAAAATATGGTGGCCACTCATGCATGCTAAACACAGGAATTTTTGGATGGATGATAGATTCCCATGGGAGACTAACCTCCAAAATCTTCAACCTTTACTTGAGCATGAGCATGTGCAAGAAGAGAAGCAAGGAGGGGATAGTAGCATCTCAATGAGTACCTTTGGCATGGGAGATGTCAAATGAAATGGCAGCCATATGACAGATTTTCTTTGTGATAGATCATCAGCGCTGTCACTATGGAAGATTTATCCATATTAGAAATCCCAACTATTGTTGGATTATTAAAAGGATCTTTTCACATGCATGATACTTGATGAACAGCTACATGAGGAGGGATATTCATTCCAAGATGATGTCATTTATTATCATGGTAGGATATTCTTATATAGAGCCTCCAAGCTCAAGGAGAAGTTGCTACAAAGGGCTCATGAAGATTTCCTTTTCAGCCATACTTATTCTATGAGAGTTTTCAATACTATCATGGAGAGCTACACTTGGGAAGGCTTTGAAGAGGAACTATATCAGAATTTTTAGAGATGCATGAACCATGTGGATATGGGAGAGGTACATAATTCAATGAAGGAGTTATCACAGCCACCTCTTTCCTCTTTTGGAATGAGAGGGGATCTATCTATGGACCACTCCATTTGTATGAATAGAAATTTTGGTGAGGAACATGCTTATGTACATAATGTTTTATTTGATGAATATTTGAATTCCTTTACCATGTATATGAAGGCCATAGCTCCAAGGAGGAGCATTCTTCCATATAAACTTCATGGCCAACTTTGGGCGATAAACATTTCTGAACATGGCCACTCCCTTGGAAGATATAGGGAGATGTTGTATCATTGTGGGTGCACTCCAAAGGCATCAAACATATCTCACACTTTAAGCCATTGTGATAAGACTTGGGTAGCAAGTAAGTGGTGGAGAAACCAATTACCATACCATTATCTGATGCAGTCAGGAGATATACTGCGCTGGTTCCACATGTGGGACTATGACCCACCTCCATTTATGGGACTATGATCCCATACATTGATGATGTACTTATTCTTTTTATGGGAATGATTGGAGGGAGGATGGGAGGATTGCATGTGCCCTATGGGAGAGAGATTCTCTGTATTCATTATGCTACATGTTTTAGGGAGAACATTGAGCAAACCATGTTTGTTTCATTGGATCTATTTCTTTCTTGTGGGATGAAGTACTTTCATCTCATGAGAAATTTTGAGGAGCATTTCATGGAGGGATGGATTGGTACACACTTAGATTATGAGGGAAGTTTATCACATTATGGTGTCACCAATGATGGGGAAAATGAGTTGCAGCACTCACCCTGTCAGTTGCTTGAGGAAAAGCAACATTTGGGAAGGGAGGACTGTAATATTCCCAATTAGCCATGAGCTAGTTGGAATATTAATTTTTGTTTTGTTGCTTTTTTTTATGAATAAGAGGACAATGGAGGTCCATAAGTCTCCTTAATAATGAATAAATCAATTCCAATGTGAAAAGGATATATCTTGACAGCTTAATTTAGCACCTTTAAGTGTGGAAAGGGGCTGAAACACCTTGACTGGGTCAACTTAGCCCAAATCAACATCGTTGTCATGGAGGAGTGGCCATCAATGAAAGACAGCGCAGTTTTAGATGGAGATTCTTTGCATGAAAGTAGGGTCATAAATAAATGGGGCTTAGGGTTTGTAAGCTCACATCTTATAAAAGTAAGAGGATGGCAGCCATATTATGAAGGTTGATGTTTTTGGATTATTATTTTGATATGGTCTGTTTAGACTTGTTGCTCTCTTCAGCTGTTTAGCTAAGATTGCAATGTTGTTTAGTACAGGGTGTTCTTGAGCGGGAATCCCACCTCTTTCCTTGAGAAGCCTCTTCGGAGAGTATTTCACTACATTGTCCACTATCTGGCATCAGGCCAAGCTCCATCCTTGTTCTAAAGTGCAGTTTTTGTAGAGTATTGTGTTGTGTTGCAGGGTGAAGTAGTGGAGGTTGTCATTGGGTGTCTTCAGAGCTAGTTTTGCAGTGGAGGAAGGTTTCCTTCCATTGGAAGGCCAGTAAGGAAGCGCCTTGGTCTTTATTGACATATTTGGTAGCAGGCCAAAGAGAATTTATCCCCTACAGTGCAGTTTCAGTCCAGATCTACGTTATTTTAGGGAGGAGTTGTAGGGGTGGTTGCAATGTCTATTTTGGGAGGTGATTTCTACAGTGGAGGATCCATTCTTTCATCCAGAGGATCTATTAGAGAAGAGTTGTACAATTATACATTAGCTTCATCCATATATTCTCATTTCTATTGTTGCAGCACATCTTTAGCCCTAGGGTTGCAGCTTACATTGGCACATTGTGTGGATTTTCTGGAAGCCCTCTTGGGTTATCTTGGAAAGGTGATATAGGGCCTAGATCTATTTGTATAACATCTATTGAGTCATATACCATTATTTATTTGTATCATTGTATGATCTCCAGCTGCAGTTATGCATGTTATGACTGTGCTGTAGCAAAAATCCAACATTTTGTATTGTAGCAGCATCTCACTTTTGGGAGTGATTGTTTATGGGAGGCTTGTTTCTTCATATCATATGACTTATGCCTCACTATTTTGTATTTATTTTTTGTTCTTATACATAATTTTATGGCTCCATATTGGTCTCCAATGTTGATGTGTTGATTTACACTGCTATTTCCAGTTTTGTGTTCATATATTGTTGCTTCCCCATTTGGGAATACTACAAGGTAGCCATAACAGATACCGAAAATACTCCAACAGGGGGAGCAAGAAACAGTATCTGACTGGAGGGGTAATGGCCAGGCGGGATAGCTCTGAGATGGTTAAGGCCAGGGGGAACCATTCTAGGAGGAAAGAGATGATCAGGGACACCAACTACAGATGAAGGGCCTTTAGGAGGAGGTCCTGAAGGCTGAGTCAAAGTACTAGGAGCAGGTTGCAAAGGGTGAGGCTGCTGACTAGTCGAATCAGACCGTTTGAGGTCAGACCGAGACGATTGCATCATGCAAACATTCAACGAGATAGGGTCAGAGATAGGAGGGGGGAGACTAGGGAATGAACCAAGCAAAGAGGAATCTTTATAGACTCCAGGTTAGACACTGGTCGAAGGTTCAACTGCTTGTTTATTGGCCACCAAAGAAATAATGGACTCTGGAGAGGTCTGAGACTTCGGTTCGTAATATGTCAGTTGATCTATAGTGACGGTATTTCTGTTGTGAGGAAAGCACATCTTACGGTGAACTGCAGATGGGACAACAGACATCACATAAGTGTAGCTACAACCCAATAGAATGTTGTAGTCTAAGGGGGCATCAATGACTTCAACATCAACACAAATAGTCTTACTCGCAAGAGTAATAGGAAAATTGTGGAACATGCAAAGGGGCTGGGAAGAGTGGACATCCCACGCAAGGAGGGTAATAGTGGAAGGGGCTAACTTGGGCGATCCAAGTTGTTTCCAAATAGAAGTAGACATCACGCAAGTGGATTCCCCCTCGTCAATGATACAATGGGATACGTTGGCATTCTGGATCTTGACAGGTATTTGGAAGGCGACGGATGCAAGAAGGGGGGGATGCTCTGACTTGTCAACATAAAAGACAATCAAACGATCATCTAAAGGATCCATAGCGCCCATTACAGTTAGTAGAGATTTTCATTGTGAAGGGTGCAACTGGAGGACTTCCAGCGTTGACATGGCGGCAGGGGATTGTGCCAAGTCATCTACTATATTGTAGGTGTGGGCAGCTTTACCGGAAGCAACGTTTCTGCGTAACGGTCCTTTAGGGATCTTGGTATGTACCTCTGGCTTAGGCCAAGGGATCTGTTAAGGATCATTGGGTGTTGAAATTGGCTCTATGGGACCTGAAGATGGGGGCTTGGTGGCAGACGTGGCGGGGGGCTTGTTGTACTGACAGGACTGAGTCTGACGGTTAAGATCGGCGATATTGGCCTGGTCAGAGTTCATCATGAGAATCTGGTAATTATAGGTACCAAATGGAGGAGGTTGATTAGCCGCCTGACTTTCAGGGGGTTGGGTAGCCACATATCCTTGCTAAGGGAAAGGATTGGTAAACACAATCAGTTGAGGAGGTGCAGCATTAGGAGGAACCGAAGAAGAGGCTTGATGTCCACGAGACGCTGCTTGAGCTTCCCAAATTTGAAACATCTGAGGTAAAAAGGGAAAATCATGGGTATAGTGACCATAGACATCACAACAAGAAAAGGCTTACTCATGCGAAGGCATGTCCTGCTTGGGTTGAGCACCTTGTTGCTACGTTACAGTGTTAGATTTATTCCCTTGGGGATTGTTTCCTGGATTACTGAGAGCAGGTTGGTTTTGGTTTCCTTTCCTCTTCTTTTTGGAAGTGGGAGGATTATTCGCACTCTGTTGCGCATACACCTTACCTGAGAGGGGGTTGGATACTGTTGCGGAGCTTGAGAAGGCAAGGGATGCTGAGGTGCTTATGCTAGAGGAGCTGGAGCACCAGGCTGCGAATACGGATAATAAGGAGGTTGGTCAACATTTGGGTACACAGGTTGGGAAAAAGCAGGCCCTGGCATCAGAGGATGTATTTGGGAAAAATTTTGAGGCATGTCGTGTCTTGGATACATGCTGCTGGGAGGGGGAAAGGTGTTGGAGGAGCTGGACCCTCCCCAAGGGAAACCATAACCCATGGGAGGATGAGTGTACGGATGTGAAATGGATCCAACGATACTGTCGGTGGCATGAGATTCCCCCGGTGTGTTGGCACCACCAGGTCTAGGGAGATCAGGTAAGATGGTATAAACATAACCAGATTGTGCGTAGATCGGGCCATATTTCAATGCAATCTGGAGGACAGCTTCCTCGGTCTGAGGAAAGTGAGATGCGACATCTTTACCAATAGTAGACAAAAGGGTTCTAAGAAACTAGTCCATGTAGACATGGTCTTCGAAAACAGGGGCTCGACATAGGCTCTTCCTTCTGCGCCATTCTTGAATATGGTCAGATAGGCTGGTGGCAGAAGTTTGACGGAAAGAGGTCAAGAGTTCGATACCGGTGTCATAGTGAAGGGGAAGCTGGAAGTAAGATAGAAAATCCTTGGCAAGGGTCGCAAAAGTAGTATGAGAGGAGGAGGCCTAGTCGACATACCACTTGGAAGCTTCTCGAGTAAGCATACGCTGGAATAACCAAGACAGACAGATTCATCAGTGATGGAGTTAGACGAACACCACATGTGGAAAGAATGAACATGGTTGGTAGGATCCTCTCTAGCATTTCCTTCAAACTTGGGGATGTCTGAAGGAAGCTTGGTTTGCATAGCAGGCCAACTTGGATCATGGTGTATGGGGTCATTAATCAACTGGTTGAAATCTGGGAGGCTTAGGCCTGCCATATAATGAAGTAAGGCAACAGCCGAAATAGTTCCTGTTGCAGCACCACTAGTGGCGTTTCCAGCATTAGGGTCAGGGCCACCACCAGCTTTAGGTCCTGAACTAGACATGATGAAGGTGAAAGGTGGAGGAAATTCGGGGATAGAAATAGAAGGGGAACATGATGAACCAGAATCAGAGTCGGAATGGGGACTCGGCGGAGGACGAACTCAACCCTATGCGGTCGAGTAAGTCTTCCTAACGAAAACTGAGTATGAAGGCCTTAGAGTCTCCAAGATAAACGCCTTAGGGGTGTAATGATGGGAAAGAGACACGGAACCCAATAAGGAAGAGAGGCAAACAAGGGCAGGGAGGTGCAGATCAATTGATTACAATGTTTAAGTCTTGGCCTAGCGGTGTAAACAAGGCACTCTTCGATTTAGGTGTGTGTGTATGTGATAAGTGTGTTAATTTTAATTAAGCCCAAACATGTGTAGACAAAAAAATAAAAAATATGTTATATAACTCTAAATAAAACTGAAAGCAACAGTAAATGAAACTGAAAGCGACAGTAAAATAAACAGCTAAAGATGCATAAATTTAAACCCAAGGGGGAGGGCTTCTCAATAACTAGTCTATGGGTGGGTAAAATCTAGTCAAAACACATAAAATGGCCAATGGATCTAAGGTCAAGAGGGACAGGGATCTAAAGGTCAGATCTACTGCAAAGAGGGGCATAAAACAACAAAAAACTAGAGGGAAAAATGCTGCAAAATAGGTAGCAAAGGGATACAATCTAAAGGGAAACGGAGGGGGCCCTAAAGGAGGACCAAACAAAAATGAAAAGAGGTTTTTTGGATAGATAAATAACCGATCTAAAATGGATCTGAAAGTGCAATTTCAGATCTGAAAAATGGCTGAAAAACACTGAAATCTCAGAAGACCTGCTTCAGCTAAACTCCTCCTAAAAAGGTGGAAGCGTATTGAAGCGCTAAGTGGCTTGGTTCCTACTTCGACAAGTAAAAATAAGAAAGTACAGGTCCAAGATGGGTGAAGAGGGAGGTCAGACAACCCTAAATAGTGCCCCAGACAAACCCAGAAAAAAATCCCGCAAAAAGTACAGGTCGTAGGAGGTCATGGTTTTCAGGCTGTTATCCGCTACCTAAGAGCTGAGGTTGCAGGTTTTGGGCCAAAAAGTATGACCTGCACTTCCAGTTGTCTCGGGAGAAGGTTTCAGAAAAAAAAAAAAAAAAAAAAAAAAAAAAAAAAAAAGAGTGTCATCTCTGCTGCAAAAAAATACCTATTACCTGCGCAAAGGGCCTAGAAACACACAGACGCTGGAATTTTTATTGTTTTAAGGTTAAAAAGGTTAAAAACAACATCAAGAAATGCAAAATAAGAAGCTAAAGAAAAACCCTAGGGGTTAAAATAGTTGGTCATGCAGGGATCTGAAAAACGACAACAGTTGTAATTAAAAACCCTTGTGGAGTTGCCAGTTGTTAGTGTGCATTCTAATTGCAAGCCTACAAAAAAATCTCACTTTAGTTGTGGTTGTCAATTTCCTTAGATCTACAGTTAGTGATTAGAATAAATGCTACAAAAATCCAGATCTATGCGGTTAAAGACATTAAACAACAAGAATAAGAAAGAGTTGCTCCATGCATCCAATGAACAAGTCAAGATTTTTTAAAGAATTTTTTGTATTATGACACCTGGGAATGGAACATAGAAATATGTTACCAGTCCCCCTCAATGGGATGGGTTCTTGTATGTCCTCAGCGCTTCAGATCTAAGATCTCTCTCTCTTGATGGTGCAGAAAATCCAAACAAAAATGGAACTCAAAGGGAGCTCACAAGCAAAAAGTGGAAAAATATGACAATGATGGAGGATCAAAGTCAGACCAAAAGTATAGATCAAAATGTGATCTCTAGGCAACAAAAGGTAGTGAATGAATGGAAAAACCCTTCTATTTATAAAAAAATATTGAGTTAGTCTAGATATTGGTGCATAATTAAAATATTATTAACCAAATCTAGATCCAAATTTTATGGAATATTTTATTATTTTTATTGGAAGGAAAAGGAATTTGAATTTGGTCAAATCCCTTTATTTAGAAATAATAAATAAATAAATGATTTTTTTATTATTTTAAGAATATTGTTAAGGAATAATTAAATAAATAATGATTTATTCAATTATTTATAAATGATTTAGTCAAATTTAACAAGGAATATTATTAAATAATGACTTAAATAATTATTCCTAGAAAATAATAAGATAAATAATGATTTATCTAATTAATTTTCTTGTTTTAGGTTAAATTTGACGAGGAATATTAACTAAACAATAGTTTAATTAATTATCCCTAGAGGGAAATCAAATAAATAAGGATTTATTTAATTATTCCTCATGGGGTTTCCTGTTTAGACTAGAAACAACTTAATAAACTATGGGTTATCAAATTATTTTTCATAGTGAAAGCAATTTTACTATGGTAAAATTGGTCTTACATGGTGTACTTTAGTCCATCTAATAGTAACAGGCTAGGTGACCAAAAATTGGTGTAACAAAGAGTTCTTCGGCAACCTAGAGGAGAAGGACCTGCAATTACACATAGAGCTATTGGGTGTGGAGCCTAATTATCTTCTTGATTATGTAACAACCTAGTAAAAATATTCATGTAAAAAAATAATTACCACAGTTGATGGGACATTTATTCAAGTTGAATGGTGGGAAAAACATCGCAGCAGGTGTTCATTTCGGGTTATTATGGCTAACGAAATTGGCAAAGGCAAAGGCTTTGGAAAGGAATGAGGCATTAATTGGCATTTTATTTATGAAGATAATGGAAATTAGGAGAAAAGGAAGTTTAAATGTCACAGGTTGCATGTGAGGAGGAAATTGAAGGAATATAATGGAAAATGAAGAAAATAGAGGCATCATTAATAAAAAGGCTTCTGAGGATCAGTTCGTAAGATTTTGCTCACATTTTTGGAGCTCTCTCATTATTATCTCTCTCTCTCTCTCTCTCTATCTCTCTCTCTCTCGCATACTCTTTGATACTTAGAGTTTTCTTGGAGAACTCTTGGAGAGTGTGGATACTTGATGATTTGGAGTAAGAAGGCAAAGGAAGAGCATGAAAGTGCAAGTGGACATCGGGATCAACAGTTACAGTGGGATTTGATTGCAAGTACTGAGTTGCATGTATGTTTTCCTCACTAGTTTTGGCATGCATGGGTATGCATGTGGATTTTCTGAGCCTTGCCATTTCTTGGAAAACCATGGTATTGTGGGTTTATTTCCATTGGTTTTTTCTGGTTGGTTCTCATGATTCATTTAGTTTTGGGTTGAGTTATTAGTTCTTGAAAGCCTTGGTTGGACAAATGCTGTGGAAGCCCGCAGACAACTGTGGGTTGAGTTACTATTACTGGAAGCCTTGGTTGGAAAAATGCTCTGGAAGCCCTAGGTGGGTTGATTTACTAGTCCTAGAAGCCCTGGTTGGAGAAATGCTCTGTAAGCCCTGTAATAATTGGGGTTGAGTTACTAGTCCTGGAAGCCCTAGTTGGAACAAACACTCTGGAGCCCTGGAACAACTTAGATAGAGACCAATCCATGATGGTTGTGATGTTTGACCGTGAGGTGGAATCATTGGTTGAGGTTTGAGGTGGTTTGTCCTTTGGATTCCTTGGATTGATTTTGATTGATGTGTTTGATGAGATCCCACATTCATTCTTGGAATATGGCACGGGGATGATTCCCTGAAAAGAGATTTGGCTCAGCTAATCTATGGTCAGGTGGAACATGGAAGTCTCATCTCCGGTTGGTTTTTACACTCATTAATGAGAAGCTCATTCCTCTGGTTTTCAATATGAAAATGTTTTGGTTATTGTATGGATTTATTTGTTGTTATATCCATTGTATTGATGCTCTTATTATGTTGGTTATAAGCATGTATTTGATCAGTGACGATGTATGTCTCTATCTATGTTTTTACCAGTGAATGAATGCACAATGTATCTATGGTAAAATAGAATGTATTATATCTTATGATGTAGGGGAGCAATGCTTCTTAGCCATTCTCATATTTGTAAGAGACCCCCATGTTTAATTATATTGTTTACACCTGCGGATGCAATGTTTGTGACATGTTTGATGAAATTCCTGTCATGCTTAGGTGGAGCCTAGATGATTTCCTGATGATGTGATTGCTTCCATGTATTTGTTTTCATGTTATTTATATTCTCTTGAAGTTACGGGAAGTTATGGGTAGTGACATGGGCTCAGGGGCTAAAAATGTGGCACGAATCCCAGAGCTGCAGACACAATATTGACCTTTTGGGGACAAAACTGTGGCCTTGACAAGGAAATCCCATGGATCTGGTTCTATAACTTCTCCCTTGCCCTTACATGCCCGCGGCTAAGCCTCAAATGGGTTAAAACTCATTCCCCCTCAGGGGTTACCTCCTAGGGATGTCAATGATGCAGTGTAAGGTTTGTTTGTCATGGTTATGTCAGTGCCACTTCCTTTAGGTCATCTAGGAGGTTGAATCTCATATTAGTAGCCTCCTGTCGCATATTTACTCCGGTTGGCCAATTACTTGGGTAGATGTGGGAAGAGGGTGTTACAGAGTGGTATTAGAGCATGGTTCAACCCTTGGATTGGATGGGTGGTGTCTTAATCATGCATTTATGTTGGTTGCATATGTGTTTAGTATTTTTGTGTTCTATATGTGCTTGTTTCATTCGTTTTGTGTTGGCCATGGTGGTAGTGGTGTCTCCATGGAATTGTTGATGGTGTTGTTGTCAACATGTTGTTATGAGTGTATGATTGGTTATGTATTTCTCATGCTTGTGTATTGTTCGTGCACGCTTGCTTACATATTGTACATGCATTGTTTTTTTATGCTTGGTTACATGATGTTCATGCTTTAGTGTTGTTTGTGCATTCTTGGGTACATGTCGTTACATGTCGTACATGCATTGGTTGTTCATGTTTGGTCCTATGTTGTTCACGCTTATGTATTTTCCATGTAAGTTGGCATGATTGATGTTGTCATGCATCGTGAGGTCATTGAATGCAATTAGTTCATCACGATGTTATTGGTATGTTATGATGCTAATGTGTTGATTGAGACAGAGAAAGAGATGCATACTAGTAAAGAAAAGTTGCAACAATGGACTTTGGGGTAAGAGAAGATCTTCATACAAGCATGTAAGTATGTGATTCATGATTGTTATAAACATTAGGGCTACTTAAATTTTTTCATTCTATTTTTATTTTGGTTACATGTGTGATAAATTCTAGTTGATTAGTTTAGTCATATGCACATGTGTGAGATAGTCATGAATGGTAGAAACCTTTGGTGGTATGCATTGCTATCATTTTTTTTTATGTTAGATAACTTGTATGTTGTTGATGAGCATGGTATATAACTTGTTGTTGTTACATGCTAGTGACTTCAGGATTATGGTTATTTCATTAACATCTTGATGTTATATGTAGTATGATAATTTGGATAGGCCTATGTAGATGGTTAGGGTTATGACATTCTGGTATGAGTCAGTTATGACTGGCTGTCCATATGTGATTGAATGCATGAATGACTATTGGTTATGAGCTTATGATGTGAACATGTTAATTAGTTACTGTTATGGATATTTTGACCTTATTTAGGTTTGAGTTGATGTGTCCTGAAGTTATATTATGCTAACCTAGATTGATTGTGCAGAAAAGATAGCCTCCCCTAAGATACATTAAGGTACGAGCTTGCTTATGTCATCTACTTGGTGCTTGAATGTTTGATTATGTCGTCTATTTGGTGTTTGAATGTTAGTGTATATTATGTTGTCTAATTTTTAATGTTTAATTAACTGCATGATATGAGTATATGTGTCTCTAAGATTGCATGAAGGAACGATCTTGTTTTAAGATGGTTTTGCTAACAAATACGTGCTGAGATATCTGATATATACTTGAGTGTAATTAGGTGATAGTTGTAGCATTATGTATTATGATCGTTGAATGTGAGTTGATTATTGATTATGACATGGTTTTTAGTCTTGGTAAAAGTTGATTTTGAATTCATAGATATGTTGTCTTGATGTTGATACATATGGCTCACATGTCTGCATGCTTGGCACAACAAGGTAAGGTAACTAGCTTGTTTTTATGTTTATTTATGCACTAACAGTTATGTGTTTATGGCAGTATGATGCAGGTGATTGCATGGAAAAAGAGACTTCCATGAAATCTTGAAGAAGGATTAGGTTGAGATTTCCTTTGGAAGTGGTGGGAAGCCATGGGGGATTGAGTGATGGTGTTTGCTTTCAGTATATTTTTAACTTGTTTGTGCTTGATTTGAGGTCTTGAGTGCATCTAGTGCATGATCGTGCCACTTTGTTGTGGTGTCGTATTTCTTTTGGTTTTTCATGGTCTTCTTCTTGCTTTCTCTTGTTCTTTCCTTTTATTTTTTTAGAGTCTTGAGAATTGGTTGGGAAAGAGGAAAGTTAACGGAGCTCGGGGAGAGCTTGGTGGTACCCAAAAGGTAATGTAAGAAACGAATGAAGCTCGATACATAAGTAACCGCAGCGGAAGGTAACAATATGACATTCGGTTGGATTGGTTCGGTCCATTGTGGTAAATGGATGGTGGCATAACAATTGTGAGAAAGGTAACACGAAAGGTAAATTGAATGGATCTAGGGTGTTATATGCCTTGGCTATGTTGGGAATTGTTGTTCTCAATGTTAAGCATATTGTGCATGAATAAAGGAAGTTCTCTTAAACTTGACCTTATGATATCTAGGGATTGTGTTGTGGTCATGATTATGTCGATGTTTATATATGTATACATGTATGTATGTATGCATGTCATGTTTGACAGGGTCGTCATTGATCATGATTGTTTTATGATGATGTTTATATGTATATATATCATTGTATGATAGGATCGTGATTGTTTTATGCTAATATATATATATATATATATATATATATATATATATATGATTTCACTATCTGACAAGGTTGTCATGGATAATTCTCTTGGAGGAACGATTTCTCATGCAGGTGAAAGGAATTGAGAGGTTCTTGGTCATATGAGGAATCAAGTGGGAAGAGTAACTCTGATAGATCTATGAGGTCAGTATCATGTGGACATGAATTGATATTATATTCTTGTACTATGCCTATGTTTATGTTATGGACATGAAATGGTGAGGGGTACATCAATGAAGTGAAAGTAGTGTGATCTACGACATGCTAGGATAAGCATGGATAGTGGTGAGAAACTAGAAGCAGGGTTGCTTTTTGGGGTTAGTGTGTGGTCTATGGATGTGTTGTACTACTATTGTATATATGTTGCGCATGTTGTATATTCAGTTATTGTACCCATGTTGCCTGTATATTCCATATGCATTTCTAGGTATAAATGGTGTTATGTACATGTTGGATATGTGGTTTTGTGTACATATCGTATTATGTGCATGTTGGATATGCGATGTCATGTGCATATGATGTTGTTCGCATGTTGGGTATGCGGTGTTGTGTACGTATGGTGCTATGTGCATGTTGAATATGTAGTGCTATGTACGTATGGTGTTTTGTGCGTTACATACATATGGTGTTGTGTGTGTGACATGCATATGGTGTTATGTTCATTTGGTGTTGTGTGCATGTTTGTACATATGGTGTTGTATGCATGTGGTGTTGTGTACATGTTGTACAAGTGGTTTTGCATGTACATGTCGTGCATGTAGCATTGTATACGTGTGGTGTTGAGTACATTTCGTGCATGTGGTGATATTTACATGTGGTATGTGTACACATTATACAGGTGGTGCAGTGTACATTTGGCGTTGTGTACATGTTGTGTAGAAGGTGTCGTGTGCATGTGATGCTGTGCACAAATTGTGCAATTTGTGTTGTGTACAGGTAGTGTTGTGTACATGTTGTGCATATGGTACTAGTATACATGTGGTATTTTGTGCATGTTGTACATGTTGTGTTGAGGGCATGTCATACTATGTATGTGCATGGTGTAGTCGTGGTATTGTGACGTGTATTCGTTGTGTTGTACTTTGTATATGTATATGTATTGTGTTGTATTGTACAACGAGTGTAGGTGTATGTGTTGTATGTCGATGTAGGCATATGTATTGTGTTTTAGTGTACACTAGGTGTAGGTGTATGTGTATGTACATGTATTGTGTTGTACACCAGATGTAGGTGTACTTATTGTGTTGTGTCATACACCAGATGTAGGTGTATGTATTGTATCGTGTTGTCCATTGTATGTAGGTGTTTGTATTGTGTTGTATTGTAGAATGGACGTAGGTGTATGTGTTGTATGTCATGTGTGGATGTATGTGTTGTAATGTACCTGTGTGTATGTGTACATGATTGAAGGGAAGCAAAGGCATTGGGTGCTTGCCGGGTGTGGAAACCGATCTGGTGTGAGTACAGAAAGAACAAAGGTAGAAGTAAGGACCGATGAAGGATAAGTATCGGTATTTTATTTCAGTTCTATTATGCATGTGATCCATGATTCTGACTTATTGTGGTTACTTATGATTTATGATTATGGTTTATGGTGGTTTCATGTGATTCATGATTTTAATGTATGATGGTTGTGTTTTGAGCTAACCAAAAGTGATATGTTTATACATGATGATTTGATCAAACAGCTCGTTTGACTTTTTGTAACAGGAAGTGAACAAAAGTGCAAGTGTACCTTGTTGACAAGCTACCAATGAGGTATGATTTGAGTTTATTTCCATTTATTTTGAATCTAATGGAATTTATGTGCTTGCAACAGGAAAGCATTTATTGCTCGGTTGGGTGCTTGAAATTGAATGCAAGAATTAGCAGCGATAGCAAAAATAATTGAAACAAGCAGCAGTATGTTGGTAATGCACTTCAGGAGCAGGGCCATTGTGGGACACAGGTACCCAATAGTGTCCATTGATTTCCATGAGCATTTTTTGATCAGTATGATGGTTTTGAGGAAGGTATATACCTTGGTTGTTTGACCTTTTGATGCGAGGAAGCCTTGCTAAGGGATGGAATTCATAGGATGGGGGTGTCAGTGGAACTTGGAAGGTGTGTGACTGCACGGAAGGGGATTACCGAATTTCCCGAGGGACTTTGTAGCAGAGAAGGGAAGGTCGGGGATGGATTTGGTTTGGTCATTAGAATTTCCAGATGGAATCATATGCACATTGGGAGTGTGCCTTCCAACAATGAGCAAGTAAATGTTCACTGGGAGGACAATAGTTAGGCATTGTAGTGCTGGACATTAGATGCAGCTTTGAATTTGATAATGGATTCTAGACTTCCTGGAAAGGAGGTGAATCCTGGTACTACTTTTGAGGGTGGAGGTGTGAGCCTCTGGATTCCCTTGTTAATTGATATGGGCATCGTATCCTTTTATTTGTTGGTTGAGAAAATATGTATATGTGTATGTTATTGTAAACATTATATCGATCTGGTTTATAAAGCTCCACAGACAATATGGTTGTTTTCTGGTTGAAGCAAATGTGCATGAGTATATGTGGTTGTTATTGTAAATATCGTAATGAGGTATTTTATAAAGCTCCAGTAAACGGTATGTTTTTCATGGTTCATCATTGGTCATTGTAAATATCGCAACGTGCTATGTTATAAGGCTCCATGGGCAGTATGTTTTTTTTTCAACGGTCTTGTTGGTTATAAGTGTTGTTGAACACCGAGGATGGTGTTCCCCCAAGGGGGAGGGTTTTGTAACAGCCCCGGTAAAAATATTCATGTAAAAAAATAATAACCATGGCTGATGAGACACGTATTCCAAGAAGAATGATGGGAAAAACATCCTAGTGGGTGTTCACTTGTGTTTATTATGGCCAATGAAATTGGAAAAGGAAAAGGCAAAGGATTTGGAAAGGCATGAGGCACTAATTAGCATTTTATTTATGAAAAAAATGGAAAGTAAAAGAAAAGGAAAGTGAAAGGTCCCAAGTTGAATGTGAGGATGAAATTGAAGGAAAATAATGGAAAATGAAGAAAATAGAGGCTTCATTAATAAAAAGTCTTGTGAGGATCATTTGGTAAGATTTTGCTCACATTTTTTGAGCTCTCTCATTATTATCTTTCTCTCTCTCATACTCATGGAGTTTTCTTGGAGCACCCTTTGGAGATTATGGATACTTGGTGATTTGGATTAAGAAGGAAAAGGAAGAGCAGGAAAGTGCAAGTGGACATCGGGATCAATAGCTACTTCATGATTTGATTGTAGGTACATGGGTGCATGTATTTTTCCTCACTAGTTTTGGCATGAATGGGTATGCATGTGGATTTTCCGAGCCTTGTCATTTCCTGGACAGCCATGGTATTGTGGGTTTATTTCCATTGATTATTTTCGGGTTGGTTCTCATGATTCCTTTAGTTGTGGGTTGACTTATTAGTTCTTGGAATCCTTGACTGGACAAATGCTCTCGAAGCCCGACGAATAATTGTGGGTTGAGATACTAGTCCGGGAAGCCTTGGTTGGAAAAATACTATAGAAGCCCTAGGTGGGGTGAGTTACTATTCCTGGAAGCTCTAGTTGGAATAAACACTTTGGAGCCCTGGAAAAACTTGGATAGAGACCAATACGTGATGGTTGTGATATCCGACCATGAGGTGGAATCACTAGTTGAGAGTTGAGGTGGTTTGGCTTTGGATACCCTAGATTGATTGTGGTTAATATTTTTGATGAGATCATACATTCATGCTTGTAATATGGCATGGGGTTGATTAGCTGCAGAGAAATTTGGATCACCCAATCTATGGTCAGGTGAAACGTGGAAGTCCCATCTCTGGTTGGTTTTTACACTCATTATGCTAGGTCCCTATAATACTAGTGTATCCCCTTATTTTTATTGTTAGTGCAACACATTATTGTTACTTTTGTGCCCATTTAATCCCCATATTGTTATTATTATGCCCCATATAAGCTCACTATTTTTATTTTTGTGCCCTTGCATTGTTATTTTTATGTCTATTAGGATTATATTGTGACCCCTTGGACTCCTATATATATAAATGAGGTTTTGTCATTTGTATCATCCAAGAATTGTTCATTTATGTAATTTAAAGGAGGTTTCCCCTTCGAAGAGGCTTATTTTTAAGTCATTCATCTATCTTTTATTCTATTGTGTGAGCTGGTTTCATAACATTTGGTATCAAAGCTTTGGACTCTAGGGTTTCGTTGTTGCAAACATGTCATCTTGGAATTTCCGCTATAACGTTTTTTATACGAGGCTTCAGAAGCTGAATTTTTTACCACATGGAGCCAAAATATTGATGAACTTCGTGTAAAAATTTCATACATTAGTTTAAAATAATTTCGGAGATATGATTTGTGGAATTTAGGGTTTTTCCAGGCTCTCGAATTTCATCTGAAATAGGTGACTGAGGGAAAATCATCATAACTTTCGTTTCAGGCATTGGATTGGAATTCATAAACATTGGTCAAAATTCCATGGATTTTGATTTATTTTGTATAGATTTCAGAGCCAAAGGTCGAAACAGTGACACGTGGCACATTGTACAAGTTCTCTATATTGAACTATCCCATAATTAGGTCATTGTGGGAGATAGGGCATAAATTTATCTTTAAGAATCCAAATTAGGTATAACCTATGGCATTGGAAAGAAGACTCATAGGTATACTACAAGATCGAAGATAAAATCTTGGGGATCTGAAATTTCAGAGATAAATTAGTTTCAATATCGAGCTCCTCAAAAGCAAGAAAAAGGTGTATCTTATTTTTTTAAATTGCATGTCTTTTTTGAAAAAATAGTTTGAAGTGATTCCAAGGGCATATTGAAGCATATATATCAGTATTGGGTTCTAGAATTCCTACCAAAAATAATTTCACACCCATTAAGCCCTCAGAAGGCTCTACTATGACTCATGAAGAGGAAAAAGTGCAACATGATATATCAAAATTATGAGACCAAGTGCAAAAAATTTCACTCTCGCAAAGAGTAACAAAAAATGAAATGGAAGCGAGGATGGATGGTTTTAAGAAATACATGGATGGATTGAAGAAAGGCATGGAAGATAAGATGGATGGTTTGAATAATGGCATCAATGGTATAGAAGAAAAATTGAAAGGAAACATGGAAGACGTGAAGAATGGTCTAAAAGAAGACATGGAAATTTGAAGGAAGGTTTGACAAAGATGCTACAAGAAATTATTACTAATGGAAAAATGGTAGTAGATGAAACTCATGATGAGAAAAAAAATAAATTTTAACCATGAGTTCATAGACTGTAATGTTGGATTTAAGATCCACCATATTCGAAAGATCGATATGAGGAAGTTTGATGGCCAAGGATTTAGTAACATGGATACTACAAATGAAGCGATATTTTGATCTCCATAATGTGCAAAACACACAAACGTTATGCATTGCAACTTTATATTTAGAACAAAATACATTTTTATGGTATCGATGGATTTTCTCTTGTGAAAAAATTGTCACTTGGTCAATTTTTACAGAGGAAATGATAGCACATTATGAGGATACCAAGAGCAACACCTTCTTTAGCCAATTGATAAGTCTCAAACAAAAGGGTTCAATGTTGGAGCACACTAAGGATTTCCACAAATTTAATATAAGGGTAACTGATATTTCAGAGGAACACAAGTTTGATGTCTTCATAGGAACTTTAAAGGATAACATCCAACATGAGATCTGCCTTTGGGTGGAGAAGGCATTCAGGTTGGCAAGAAAAATTGAAAGAAAAATTATGGTGACAAGGAAGCCTAACACTCACAACTATAAAGATGGAAGTGTTGTTACTCCTAGACTTCCACAACCTACAAGGTTGACACCACAACAATTGGAAGAAAAAAGAGAAAAAGGGATTTTCTATAGTTGTGATAGAAAATACACTACTAAAGGTCATAATTGTGCTGAGAAGAAATTATTTTACATAGATTATGAAGAGGAAGAAAAGGAACAAGAAAATTCAGAAGAATAGGATATACACTAGGAACCAACCCTAGAGGAAGAAGAAATGAATTTGACCATATCCTGTAATGCATTGGCAGGAATTACCACTCCTTAAACTCTCAAGATAGAAGGACATATCAAGAAGAAAAATGTAATAGTGTTGATTTTGTCGGGTAGTACCCATAATTTTATTCATTGTAAGGTAGCCAAGGAATTGAATTGCTTCTTATACCCAACACCAGAGTGTCAAGTGAGGGTTGAAAATGGAGGAACTATAAATTTCTCTAGAAATTTCCATAATATCAAGATATCTGTGGGGTAATATGTATTGAATAGTCCAATGATCTCCATCCCAATGGGTGGTGTTGATGTTGTACTAGGAGTACAATGGTTACAATCTTTGGGGACGATAGCTTTTAATTTTAAAGAACTTTTCTTGAAAAAAAATTTCGAAGGAAAGGAAATTGAATTACGGGGTATCGCGAGGAAGCCAGGAAAGATAATCAACTCTAATGTCATGACAAAGATTCTAAAGAAAGAACAACGAGGCGTAATTTCACAATTATTCTCACTACGGGTTCAAATATCAAAATAATCTATTTCTCCATATCTCCAAAAATTATTGGACAATCATTCCAAGGTATTTGAGACTCCAAAAGGACTCCCACCTATTCGTGATCATGATCACGCTATTCATTTGATTCCAGGAAGAGTTCCTCCAAACATCAGGCCTTACAGATATCCTTATTCTCAAAAGAGTGAGATTGAACATATGGTTGTAGAAATGTTAGAGGCTGGTATAATTAAACCTAGTCAAAGTTCTTTCTATGCTCCAGTAGTATTGGTGCACAAGAAGGATGGATCATGATGTATGTGTCTGGATTATAGGGATCTCAACAAGCTCACTATTAAATATAAATTTCCCATCCCCATCATTGATAAATTATTGGATGAATTACATGGAGCAATTTACTTCACCAAGTTGGATCTTCGTTCTGGATATCATCAAATTAGAATGAAGACTGAAGACATTCTGAAAACAACATTCAGAACCCATGAGGGTTATTATGAATTTTTGGTCGTGCCTTTTGTCTTTACTATTGCACCTTTCACATTTCAAGGTTTGATGATTTCCATTTTCAAACCCTTCCTTTGAAAATTTGTGTTAGTATTTTCTTATGATATACTTATCTACAACAAGTCTTGGAAGGATTAAGTTCAACATGTTGACATGGTGCTCAAACTATTGGAGGAGAAACAATTATATGAAATAACCTCCAAATGTTCTTTAGAGTACAGGAGGTGTAATATTTGGGTTATATTGTATCTCATTAGGGTGTTAAGGTAGACCCTAAAAAAATTAAATCCATTAAGGAATGGAAAATCCCTACAACCATAAATCATCTTTGAGGATTTCTGGGGTTAATAGGGTATTATCACAAGTTTGCTAAGAATTATGGGATAATATCGGCACCTTTAACATCATTACTAAGGAAAGATGCATTTTCTTGGACTCCAGAAGCAACTAAGGCCTTTGAACATATTAAAGAAACAATGTGTCAATCACCAATCTCAGCTACGCCAGACTTCACAAAAACATTTATTGTGGAATGTGATGACTCGGGAAATGGAATGGGTGAGGTTATAATGCAATAATGAAGACCCATTGATTTTGAAAGTCATCTAATCAAAGGAAATTATTTACTAAAACCTATTTATGATAAGGAAATGTTAGCAATACTACATGCATTAAAGCAATGGCGACCTTACCTAATGGGAAGACACTTCAAGGTAAAAACATATCATGATAGTCTTAAATACTTTTTCGAACAATGGTTATCTTCAGAAGAGCAGCAAGAATGGGTTACAAAGATGTTGGGTTATGACTTTGAATTCATCTATAAAAAAGGGAAGAAAAATGTTGTTGCAAATGCACTCTCAAGAAAGGATGAGGATGTGGAAGCATTTATTTGTGCCATTTCTATTATCCAACCTGAGTGGATAACTGAAGCAAAGGATGAATGGAAGAATGATAATGAGGTGTGGACACACATTCAAAAGTTGCAGCAAGATCCCAGTACATTTGAAACATTTCGTTGGAAAAATGATTCATTATGGTACAAAGATCTCTTATATATTTGTAATAATTCCCAACTCAAACAAAATATTCTTTTGGAATCACAAACCTCTTCCTTAGGAGGCCACTCAGGAATTTTTAAAAATTACCACAAGGTTAAGAAGGATTTTTTTTGGGATGGCCTTAAATATGATATTCAAAATTTTGTGGTTGAATGTTTGGTTTGCCAACAAAATAAAGTTGAGACAATTAAGACCCCATGTCCGTTACAACCTTTATCCATTCCAGGTCAACGTTGGGAGGAGGTTTCAATGGATTTTATGACAGGTTTACCCAAGTCTGAAGGAAAGAATTATGGTGGTAGTTGATAGACTTACCAAGTATGCACACTTTTGTGCATTATCTCATCCATTTAAAGCCAATACAGTTGCTCATGCATTTATGGAAACAATTCAAAAGCTACATGGATCATCTTACTATTGTAAGCGACAGAGATCCCATTTTACAGGAAATTTTTGGATGGAATTATCTTCTTGTTTGGGCACTCAATTAGCTCATAGATCATCATATCATCCTCAATTTGATGGGAAAACTGAGATAATGAACAAACGTTTGGAAGGATATCTTCGTTGCTTTTTATCTGATAAACAAACACAATAGATCAAGTGGTTACCTCTGGCTGAATGGTGGTATAACACTTCCTTCCATACAGTAGAAAAAATAACCCCATTTATGGCACTTTATGGATATCATCCACACTCCATCACATCATCTTTAAGATAAAAATTTAAGGTTCAAGTAGTGGAAGATCACATTGAACACCAACAACAATTTCTCCAACTCTTAAAGGATAACCTCACCTTGGCAAAAAATCGAATGAAACAACAGGAAAATCAAAATTGCAACGAAAGAAGCTTTGATGTTGGTGACTGGGTATTTTTAAAACTACAACCATACAAACAAATGTCCCTCAAGCAAGAAAAGAAGGACATTAAATTATCACCAAAGTATTATGGTCCTTACAAAGTGTTGCAAAAGATTGGTATTATGGCATACAAATTGGAGCTTCCTGCGTCTTCCCGAGTGCACCGAGTTTTCCATGTTTCATTATTAAAGAAGGTTATAGGTGACAAGCTCCCAGTTCAAACAATATTGCTAGAACTTGACGAAGAAGTAAAAATCATATCAAAACCTAAAGCAGTCACGGAAACAAGAACTCAACAGCTACGAAATCGATCAATTTCAGAGTATCTCATCAAGTGGAAGAACTTTCCCATTGGATTCAACATGGGAGGATGAGAATTTTATACAGAAGCATCCAGAACTACTCAAGCATTGAGGACAACACTTTTTTGAAGGAGAGGGGCATGCTAGGACCCTATAATAATAGTGTATCGCCTTATTTTTATTATTAGTGTAGTCCCCTTACAATTATTGTTGTGCCCTTACATTGTTATTGTTATGTCAGCTATGATTATATTGTGACCCCTTGGACTCCTATATATAGAAAGGAGGTTTTTTCATTTGTATCATCCAAGAATTGTTCATTTATGTAATGTAAAGGAGGTTTCCAACTCGAAGAGGCTGATTTCTAAGTTGTTGATCTATCATTTCTTCTATTTGTGAGTTGGTTTCATAAGACATTAATGAGAATCTCATTCATCTGGTATTCGGTACGCATATGTGTTGATTATTGTATGTATTTATTTGTTGTTATACCCATTGTATTTATTCTCTTAGTATGTTGGTTATAAGCATGTATTCAATTAGTAATGATGTATGGGTCTATCTATGTTTTTATCGGTGAATGAATGCACAATGTATCTATGGTAAAATAGATTGTATTATAGCTTATGACGTAGGGGAGAAATGATTCTTAGCCATTCTCATATTTGTAAGAGACCCCCATGTTTAATTTTGTTGTTTGTGACATGTTTGACGAATTTCCTGTCATGGTTGGGTGGCGTCTGGATGAGTTCTTGATGATGTGATTGCTTCCATGTATTTTTTTTAATGTTATTTATCGTCTCCTGAAGTTACAGGAAGTTTTGGGCAGTGACCTGGGCTCAGGGGCTGAAAATGTGGCACGAATCCCAGAGATACAGTCACAGTATTGACCTTTTGAAGCCATAATCGCGTCCTTGACAAGGAAAGCCTGCGGCTAAGGGTCTATGACTATTCCCTTGCCATTACATGCCCGTGGATAAGCCTAAAATGAGCTGAATGGCATGATCTACTTATCAAAAATAAATCATTTCAAAAAAGGCGACTAGGCATTGCTATATGATTCCAGACTCTAGGATTTTCCAGGAAAATTATAAAACGACGTGGCTCAGGTCATTTGAAATCAAATAATTTCATGATAATGGTACCATAACTCTAATCACAATCGACAGGTTTGGTGCCTCTTTTCTTGTAAACGAACATCGACTGCGCCTCTACCTCCAACCACTCACAAAGGAGTATTTCTATCATGAGATAAGCAATGATCCTACTTTCCAAATTATAGCTGACTAGGGTGGGAACCCAACAGCTCCATATTTATGAAATCTGATTTTCTTTATCATATTGTACATAATGTATATATCTTTTTTTGAGAGTTGGTTAAGTTTTTTTCTTCTTTTTTTCCTTTTCTTATTCTTAATTAGAAAAAGGGACAAGTGAAATTAAGGCAGTTGTTGTTCCCTTTGGTACAGTTGTTGTCCCCTTTGACACAGCCGATGTTACCTTTATCATAGCTATTGTTCCCTTTGGTGCCATTGTTGTTCCCTTTATCACAGTTGTTGTTCCCTTGGGTGTCGACGTTGTTCCCTTTATCACACTTACTGCTCCCTTTGGTGCCGTTTTTGTTCCCTTTATCACATCTTTTGTTTCCTTTGGTGTCATTGTTGTTCCCTTTATCACAACTGCTTTTGTTGTTCCTTTGTCATAGTTTTTGTTCCCTTTGGAACAATTTTTGTTCCCTTTGTGCCAAGTTATCTTTACTTTGCATACAATTGACTGCAATATCCAAACTATGAATTTAAAAAGCATTGATCTTTACTCTATCATGGTGTCAAAAATAATGTCTTATCCATTATCCTATGAAGAACAATTTTTTTTTATCTGGCATATCCTATCAATTTCAAAATTTTCCTTATACCCAGATTTTTTCTGAAAGAATCACAAATTGTTCATGATCTATCACCACCTTAGTAGTTTTATCTTATGAATACATCTTTAAATGGAGATTTTATTTCAACATAATAAAGGATTGACACATACTTTATTTTGAATTTTTTACTCTTTACGCCATCCTTAAACTCTTAAGGAGTTGATGAGCTAACCTTGATGATAAAAAGAATAATGTTCAAAAACATGTTAGTTGAAGCTAGATTTTCTCATAGGGATATAGGGTCTCATCACGAGTCAACCTACCATGATCATAGGACAATAAAATAAGTGAAATTCCCATTATGGCCACCAAACTAGGGTAATGGTCTTTTGACACTATTGGAAAAAGGACAATCATCACGAGCCGACTTGTTCACTTTGTTATGCTCTAGTGAGTGGCATTGTTGTTATCTAGTCACCATGCCAGAATAATGACCCTTTTGAGAAAAAAAAGTTAAATAAAAATATGATACATCATTTATAGGACACTGGCTTGTCTACAGGTTAAAAGGAAACCCCGCTGAGGCTATGGACACCTGCTAGAAGAAGTGGCTCTGCCTGTGGTATTGGAATATATCTTAAATTTACTTATCATTATTATTTCATTAGATTCCTTTCTCTTAATAAATATCACCATTATCAATATCTACATTCACTTTCATAAAAACAACTAAAGGTGGTACATCAAATATTACATGACAAATCCTAATCTTTCGAATATCCGTAATATGCATTTTTATCTATATAGGTATTTTTCCAGTTCTGTGCTTTTCTATTCTTCAAAGGTCATTCTTAAAAAGAAAAAAAAAACCTTTTTTTTACCCATGGTATATATATATATATATATATATATATATATATATATATATATATATATATATATATATATATATATATATATATATATATATATCTTTTATCACTTTGCTTTTAAATTCCCGATGATTACTGCATGTCGGCGAGTTGCGCATGATTTGACCATTCCCTTCGCGATAATGATTGCCTTCGTGTGAACATTAACTTTCCATAACTTTACCAGTCATGGTCGACCTTTTCTATTGGGGGAGGTAAGGCATATCACATGTATGACATGATTAGGCATAGTTAACAAAAATGGTAATTTCCTTCACACAAAATAACATTGAACGATGTTATTTTTTCATATTTTTTATTCTATTAAAGGATTTTTGGATTGAAACAACTCTGTATACAGTCGTTCAATCCTTTACGAATTAGAAACTATTGGGGGTAAGTCTATCTGAAGTGAACATGTTATATTACAGGTTACTGAGCAGGCCCAAAGAATCTTAGAGCGGGTGGGATGGATTGAATATTTCACCCAACTGCAGGGATTTGACAATGTCGTGGCTTTAGAATTTTTGCAGAATTTGAACGATGAAGTCACCATGGTCAGAGGTAAACAAATACCAGTCAATGAGATAATCTTGGCAGAAGTCAGAGGTCTCCACAAAGAAAGAGAGAAATGGATATATAAGCACATCGGACTCCAATGTGTAATGGAATTATTTATAGACCCTGGTGAAGAATTGGCCCACAAAGGAAAAGGATTCCATCCAACCTCATTCGGAGAACCATGGTGGGAGCTAGCAAAAATAATCCAGAGGTGCATTACATGTGACAACCACCATGATGTGTTAAGACTGTGCCATATCAAACTATTGGAAGCTTTAAAACATAAGATAGTATTAAATATGCCTTTATTTTTAAATTTCCTATTGCATGAAGTTGTTGGTAGAATGGGTAGAAATAAGGACCCAAGTGTTGTAGTCAGCCACCACTATTTAATTAAATTGATAGTCGTTAGAGAATTGGCATTGTCACAATTAAATTTGGATAATTGTTTGGGACTTAATGAATTAGCACTTGTGGAAGGAATTCATGAAGAAGAAAACATTCAGCCTGATATGGAACAGATTCAGCCTGATATGGAAAATACCCCACCTAAAATAGTAAGCAGTCAGCCAGGAGAAGGACATGGCAGTCAAACCCCGGCATTACAAGACCTAACTAGAGCTGGGAAGAGGTTAGCCTCTCTCCTAGTATCTTTTCCTACTAAGAGACGAAGGTTTGATAGATTGGCTAGAGCAAAGCAATCTATAGGACCTGTTGAGCATGCATTAGAGAATGAGCTACCTCAATAATCCCCTTTAGAGTAGCAGGTTAATTCACATCGAATCCATGAAGAATAAATAGCCCAAGTCTTGGAAAATATGGGATCCCTCTTTCCCTTTGAAGGAGATGAAGGTTGTTTTGAGAACCCATCTAAGCCAAATTTCTCAGCCTCCACCCCTAATTCCAACAATACTGAAATATTTCCACCTTCAAGAAGCATGCATAACCAAGAACATTCAGAGGAATATGTCAGAACCATGAAAGAACCAAAATATTCTAGGAAAGGGACCATTCCATTGACCCCTGATAATCAGAAATCCGAATATAATTCAACTGCCACAATTCTAGTTGATAAAAATCTTGAAGAATTTGAAGTTTCACCTGTTAACAAAAATGTCACTGTTGTTCCCTCTGCATCTACAACAAAAATTTTAGAACCTACTGAAGGGTTGAAAGGAAGAAATAATCAGACAATAAATTTGTTTAAACAAGATAATAAGAAATTATGAAAAAGGATATAACAACTTAAAAAATGGCTGAAAAACTCTAAAAGATGTTATAGGAAGAGAATGAAAACTAAGACAATTGGAGTCCAAAGTGATAATTTCTTGGATCATG
The DNA here is from genome assembly GCA_034641835.2 of Pinus albicaulis. NCBI lineage: Eukaryota > Viridiplantae > Streptophyta > Pinopsida > Pinales > Pinaceae > Pinus > Pinus albicaulis. The sequence continues at coordinate 814,201,907 of CM076571.1, forward strand.
CAAAAACTCAGACTGAGGAAATTCCTACCAATCATGCAGAGACTTAGACTGAGGAAACTCTCACCAATTCTGCAGGGACTCCACTACAAGGAAAAGACCCTCTAGCGGAGGTTATAAAGGAGGTTTTTAGGGTTATAAAATTGGCCAAAATTGTAAAAAAAACATATGCTACCACATCTGTTTCTGGTAACAAAGGTTTTGGCAGAGCTTTTAATGGAAATTCAACACAACTAAAAAAATGGGCAGCCAGAGGTTATTACGGATGTTTTTTCATCGGTTCTCTTATCAGGTTTTAACGCACCGGTGTGTATCGGTAGACAGCGCACCAGGGCGGTCGAAGGAGAATGCACCGGGCCATTAAGGAAAATAACAGCACCAGGTCTGGTGTTGGTGATACAACGCACGGGGCCATTCTAATTGGTCTTGGGATTTGAGCGGTGCCCATAGGTCGTATCAATGCGCCGGTGTGTATGCTTATATAAACGCCTCGGTGCAACATATCACACAAATGCATCGAGGTTTACAATTGGTATCGGTATTCATGCGGTGCAAATATGTCATACAAATGCAACGGTGCTTATTGACACATAAACGCCCCGGTGCGTACTATCACACAAATGCACCGAGATTTGTAATTGGTACGACCTATCATGTCGTGCCTATTGGTCCTCCAAATGCACCTGCAAGCGTATAGACAACAAAAATGCTCCTTGCATATAGATACATAAACACACCGGAGTGCCATACTGCACAAACGCCTCGATATTTTTAACTGGTTTTGGTATTTGTGCAGTCCCGATAGGTAGTAAAAACGCACTGGTGCGCTTAATAATACAAGCGCACCGGTTTTCATTTTGTATTTTTTAGAAACATCGACCTATGGCAGTGCAATTATTGTGATTGTTTTAAATTCATTATTCATCAAAAGTCGACACATATTATAACAATATTCATATTAATTAAATTTTTATTAATGGATTTGAATGTGATGTTTAGATTAATTTGTTATATCATATCATAATTATTGTGGTTTTTTAAAGTTCATTATTCATCAAAAGTCAACACATATATATGTTATAACAATATTCATATGAATTAAATTTTTATTACTACATTTGAGAACGAAAATGGAGAATGCAATAGCGACAATAGAGAACGCAATAGAATAAATTAAAACATTTATTATTATATATATATATATATATATATATATATATATGAATAAGACATTCTTTGTCATACAAAATGGGATAGTTATTGGTATCCCTTTATCTTTCAATTGGGACACTATGTCCATTACATTAAAGAAAATGTCTGATTTCACAGACATTTTTCCAAAAATAGTACAACGCCTTGCTTTTATATCCAAACATAGTGATCATCATTCTTCGCTTGAACTGCTATTACTGCTAGAGCTACTTCCACGACTTGGGTTATTTTCAAAAATGTTTTGTTCATGATGTTGATTGTTTTCTTCTTCTTCACCTTCTTCCATCTACAAACATAAAAATGAACTGTAATGAGTGTATATACATTGGTGAGAATAATGAAAATTGCAATATTAAATAATATACATCAATGTAAATCGAAAAGAAATGACGTACCAATGCAACAATTGACTCATAAACTATACACATTCTTTCAAAACCATGTAACATGACATCTTTCAAGATTTGATATGTTGGTGCAGTGCCATACTTTATTTCCTACAAGTTTTATACCCCATAAGAAATCATATATTTAATATAAAAAATTTATTTTTTCTATTAATTATAAACGGAGCTAAGTAAAACAAGATCGATAGATGCTTACAAATTCCACAATTAAGTTCTGATATGCCAACTTATACGCACAACCCATATTTAAACCAATTTCAATCAATTCCTCTGATGGTTCTTCTTTCTATGTTAGCCCCTGTTTGGAGACATTCAATGATGATTTTTGTAAAACAAGTTAAAAATACAAAAATGAAATCTAGTTAAGTTGTTATAAGAAAGTAACAATTACTCACAAACTTAGATATCAATCATTTTCTTCCTTGTCGTCCTGTTTTATGTGTTGCATGGGTTCCATTTTCTTTTCTTTTCTGCAAGAAAATACTTGAAAATTAATATTTAATGCTAAATTGTTTATTTATTTTACCTAACGATCAAAAAAAACAATGATTACATATTACATTTGAAGCACGTTGTTGTTGAGATGGCTCCTCCCATGATGCAATTTTGTCCATTTCTTTGACCATCTCCTTGTACACCTTTTTGGACATTCCTACTGGCATATTTCTGATATCAGCTCGTTCATCTTTTGAGATTTTCATAATATTCCTGAAAATGTAACATGACAATAAATTATTTAATTTTTATATTGATATATGAAAAGTAAGTATAACAAAAGTGATATTTATAAATAATTCTAGACAAATATCTAAAGGAATATTACCTTTTCATTCCTTTTTTTTTTTTTTTGGTACGTTTTTGCTATTAAAAGTCTGACATGTCTCATTGACCAATTCTATGGAAACTCTTCCTGTTTACATAAAATCTCGTTCTTGGAATCATTGGATTGGTTTTTGTATTGTAAGTGGAAAGAACGTCTATACATTTGTTCCACTAGATCCCTCAAACATTTGTAAAAGTTTTTCCCCCTTTCATTAACCTCCAACACCACTCCAGATGAGCTAAGGAGCAATTTATTTTCATTTGCATGTTCTATTGTTTTTCTTTTCTTAGAACAACATTCCTTTTCTGAGTTGTTGGTCCCTGTAGAACATTAAACAGAGGTGAATTAATAGACTTTTTCACACATGTTAATAATTTTAATTATATTATTAATGAAAACTAAAAAAAGAAACTCATATTGGATCGATAGTATTTTTTCATTCACCTGATTCATACTTTTGCAATTTTTCTATCAAGCTTATACGTTCTTCTGGTCCTAGATCAGAAATAATCTTATCGAGCTTCATCATTTTGTGGCTCTGCATGATACACATTAAAAAATACATATTATTTAAACTTACATATAATTCAAAAATAATTTTTTTGTAAAAAATTTACAAAGAACTTGCCTTTTTTGCTTTTCTTGATGTGTTATCAATATTTTTGTTACTTGATCTCTTGTCAGTCATTTCTTTAACAATATCAAACCTGTATCAATTCAGCCAATAATGTATTTTTAAATAAACTGTCAACTTCTCAATTAAAAAAAAAAAATCTCAAAAAACGGGTGCGCCATTCATGGCGAACGCACCAACGTCAGTGCGTGTATGTCTTTCCCATGCACCGCAAAAACAGTATAATACACCGTACGATGCTCTATGTCAACAAGAAGCCCCGGTGCATTACATGTCAATGACCGCATCGGTTAACCATCATAAAAATAATAAAAATTGTCCAATGTTAGTTTTTTTAGCATAAATCGATGCTATATTTTACATATGGCGTACCGTTAAAAAAATCTTATTTTTTCACATTACTTATCCGGTGCTCTTGTAAACAACAGAGCACTGGTGCACTACCTTACATAGGGCGCATCGGTAAAAAATATGTTTTTTTTTAAATCATTCCAAGGCCCACATGGATTAGGATACGACGACTATGCTAATCGTCCCATCGGTTGCATGTCTTAGGTCTATATTTAGCAATACAAACCTTATAAATATAAATTGAAAATTCATAATTCTGAATCACAGAAAGAAGAAGAAGAAAGGGGAGAAACAAAAATAAAGTAAGGTTTGTATCTTTTGAAAGTTTTTTTCTTTTCGAAACTAAACGTTTGTGGTGCGTCATAATGAAATAGCACACCGGCTGCATATTTTTCTATTTTTTTATGATAGTACTTTCGCGGTGCGCTGTGATAACAGAGCGCCCCAGTGCACTCTTTCAGACAGGACGCACTGAATTTTTTTTATTTTTTATTTTTATTTTATTTACGCAAGGGCCGACATGGATTGGGATCCGACTATGTAGGTCAACCCGTTCATTGGATGTCTTAGGTTTATATTTAACAATATAAACCCTATAAATATAAATTTAAAAGACCTAATTCTGAAATCACAGCAAGTGGGAGAAGACAGGGCAGAAACAAAAATAATGTAGGGTATGTTTGTAAAATGGTTTTTTTTTCAAAACAACACGTTGTGCGGTGCGCCATAATGTAATAGTGCACCGGTGCCATATGTTACATTTGACGCACTGATAAAAACATAATTTGTTTTTTTAATTTTTTATCACTGTACTTGCACGGTGCGCTTGTTTAACAAAGCGCACTGGTGTGTTATGTTACAAAGGGGGCACCAACGAAAAAAAATGTCTTTTTTTAAGATTGACGCAAGGGCCGACATGGATTGAGATATGACTATGAAGATCCTCTCGTTGGTTGCATGTCTTAGGCTTATATTTAGCAATACAAACCCTATAAATATAAATTGAAAAACTCTAATTCTAAAATCACAGCAAGTAGGAGAAGAAAGGGCAGAAACAAAAATAATGTAGGGTATGTTTGTAAAACGGTTTTTTTTCCAAAACAGCACGTTTTGCGGTGCTCCATAATGTAATAGTGCACAGGTGCCATATGTTACAAATGGCGCACTGATAAAAACATATTTTTTTTTTTTAATTTTTTATCATTGTACTTCAGCGGTGCGCTGGTATAACAAAACGCACCGGTGCGCAACATTACGCAAGGCGCACCGGCAAAAAAAATCTATATTTTTTTTAAGATTGGCGCAAGGGTCAACATGGATTAGGATCCGACTATGCAAGTCGTTTCGTGGGTTGGATTTATTATGAGTACAAAAACCCTATAAATCTAAATTGAAAAGAAAGAGGGAGAAAAATGGCAGAAACAAAAAGAATCTAGGGTTTTGCTTCTAAAAATTGATTTCTTTTTTTCTTTCTTTTTCTTTTTCTGAAAACTGCAGAAAAGGTAAAAAACTGCAGAAACAAAAAGTTAAAAAAACAATAAGATTTGAATTTTTATTTTACTTCATAAAAAACTACAGAAAAAATAAAATAAAACAATAGACTTTGATTTCTTATTTCACTGCATAAAAAAAAAACTGTAGAAAAAAGTACAAAAAAACAATAAACTTTACTCATGTCATTTAAAATTCTATGGTATAGGGTTTAAATTACCAGAATTTTGGCATTCGGGTTGTCTGAATACTTCTATTCAAATGTATTTCCCTGCTCCACAGTGCTCTTGTGCTCTGTTTGCTCCAGGTATGTATCCTGCAAATCTCTGGCTGAAATTTTTTGCAAAAATAGTGAAATAATGAAAAGTGTTTAGTATTTAAAGAAATGTTTTATGAAATTAGATTTTCGAAAATATTTTTCCGCCCAATTTTCAATTTACCGTTTTTTTTTCACTTAAAGAAAATAAGATTGCTCTTCTTCTTCTTCTTCTTCTTCTTCTTTTTTTTTTTTTTTTTTTTGCAGTTATTTGTTTATTGGTGCGTCATTTAATTGAACCGGTGCTACTTGTTACAAAAGTGCACCGGTGCGCAAAATAAAGAACCGGTTGGTGCGGTTATTTGAACAGTACGCACCAGAATTACATTTAGGTTTGTGCACCAAAGTTTATTGTTGTTTTGCTCAAATGCAAGGAGAAAATATCATATATTATATGAAATAGACAATTATTCAAAATCCAGCTCGTTCCATAATATTTCTCAAATTCCATCGCAGAGTTCTCCCTATCCATGTGGAGACATAATATTTACTTCAGATTTGTTTTATTTTTTCACTATCTAATTGAATTTATGTATGTTTTTTTTATCCATGTAATCAATCATGCACAACTTTTAATTAAATTTATAATGTATACAAATTTGTAGGTTCATGCAGATTCATCATCGAGTTCAGATGCACAAAATTATATTCAAAGTAGTGCTCCAAAACATCGAAAGTTCTTATCAAGAGTTGCATACCGCAAGACGCATTTGGTAGATGAAAATGGACAACCGCTTCACCTTGCCAATTGTAACAATATTGCATATTCTAGCCACAATTTCGGGACAATGATGGTAATTATAATTATAATTGTTTGGTATATATATTAATTAATATGTAATTATTTCAACGTCAAACCAATTTATAATCATGCACTATTTTCAACGTGGTTACTAATTGATATCATAATATTTTGTACTAATAATGTTCAATCTTTTTTTAATTATTAGGATTCTAGTGATGATGAACGACCTACCTACCATCTTCCGTTGCACCCCACAACAATGTCAAATCGAGAGAAGACTGAATTAAGAGAAAAAATCAGAGAGGAACGATACCAAAAATGGTTGAATCAACAACCGATTCAATTCCCGCTATGTCCAGATTCACCAATTAGGAATGACTACAGCAATAGTAGTTCTTCTGTTGGCAATATGATGTAGAGTGTTGTCCTTGATGGCAACCCACTTGATGAAGATGATGGCAACCTACTTAATGAAGTTGTTCTTGATGCATTAATGATGTAAATCTGATGTTCTACAAGAAGCGCAGAAGTACCAGAAAAATAAATATCAGCATGTGCAAGAATAATGATGAAAAGTGTGTGTCTTAAGGCATACGCGGGTTTGTCTAGGAGAAGTAGTGTATGCACGCGGAAAAGTACGTGCCAAGTCGCATATGCTCAATTGCGCTCAAAATTTGTAAAACCAAGGGTTACTACCATGGTATTGACCCATTGTATTGAGCGATGGGTTGTCTATTTGATCCCGTCCAGGAATACCATCGGATGCGATGTGGTTTTGGCTCATGGTATTGAAAAAGGGTAAACCTATATAAGGAGAAGAAAATCATTGTGCATGGGGTGTGCATGAGTCTGGGCTTTGATGAATACTTCACTCTGAAGTATATCTGTATGGGTGAACCCTGTTCCTAATTGATTTATCTGAATCTATGATGCTCCTATGAACATGATGAAGGCTCAAGATCTCTAGATCTAGAAATGGTGAATGTCAAGGATGATCTGAAAAGAAGTGAAGTAGACCTGGCGCATTCATGTTGAAGAGATTGAAAAATCTGGGTAAGTTTATAGATTTGGTCTGTATTTCAAAGTTTATCTTTTATAGATCTATACGCAGGTTCGTTTCATGAAAAGCGCGTGTATACGCGGGTCTGTGGAAAGAAAAGTGTGTATGCGCAGTTAGGGTTTTCTTTAGAAAATGTACTGAAGTATACGCGGGTTCGTCTTCTGGAAAGCGCGTACATACGCGGGTCTAATTAAATAAAAGCGCGTATGATTTCTGATCTAATGGTTGCTGAAGGTTGAATGTGTTTCTGCATATCCATTCTGAAGTCTGGGTTATATCTGATATTCTGGTTACAGTGGTTTCACTGTTCTGTTTGATGTTTTGGGCAAAGGTTGTTGATAAGTAAAGGGTTGTGTTGGAGCTGTTTGATCCAGTTTGAAAATTGATGAAACGTGGTCTGCAGTGGATTTGAGGGTTGAAGCCTTCAGTATGAAAGTTGAAGCTTTCTGCCAGTAGAAGCTGGTACTCATATCAGGGGGTAGTAGCTCCCTTCCAGGAGAGACTGGTAAACGAGTGCAGGGGGTTGTAGCTCCCTTCCAGGAGAGGCTGGTAAACTAGAGAAGGTTGTAGCCTTCTGCAGGTGGGTGCCTACGTGCTGGTTTGATTCTGCACCAGTACATGATTGTAAGAAGTTTTCTTAATAATAAATTTTGAAGGCTGAAACAAAGGCAGCGGTGGTTTTCTCCCGATTTGGGTTTCCACCTAAAAATCCTGGTGTTCATATGTGTTGCATATGTGTGATGATTATTCTGTTCTGTCTGCACCTATTTACTATTTCTGAAATATCTAATGAATGAATAATGCAATGATCTGAGTTAAGATTCAAACACATAATTAGATCTCTGGACATACGCGAGTTATGTAAAGGATATCTGCGTATATACACTAGTTTCCTTCATTAAAGTAGCGTATGGGTTTTTAGAAAGGAAAAAGTAAAAGTTTGATTGTCTGCACTAAATACTGATTCACCCCCCCCCCTCCCTTCTCAGTATTTTTCCCAACAATTGGTATCAGAGCAGGTCCTTCTGAAAAAGCTTAGCCGCTAGAAGGAAGATCAAGCAAGATGAGCAGTCATGAGGGAACATCATCTATCAAGCCCCCGCTCTTCAACGGAAGCAATTTGATCTTCTGGAAAGTGAGGATGAGATCCTATCTTCAGTCTATGGGAGCTGATGTATGGGCCATTGTTGAATAAGGATATCAATATCCAGCCGCTACACCAACAGATCCAACTGAAAGGAAGAATTATGAATCAAACGCAAAAGCGGTCAATGCTATAACAGGAAGTCTAGCTGAATTAGAATTTGTCAAAGTCATGCAACTGAATACAGCAAAGGAAATATGGGACAAAATCATTCTAAGTTATGAAGGCAACGCAAAGGTAAAAAGTGCAAAACTCCAAACTCTCAGATTTGAATATGAAAATTTAAAGATGCATGGTGATGATAGTATTGCCGGTTTCCTTTTACGTATTGATGATGTTGTAAATCGTATGAGAAATCTGAGTGAAACAATATCTGACACTACTTTGGTTGAGAAAATTTTACGATCGCTAACGGCAAAATTTGAATCAAAAGTTTCTGCCCTTGAAGAAAAACGGGATATTCAAAATCTTTCCGTGGTGCAACTTCATGGCATATTGACTGCATATGAAATGAGGAGAGGAGGACCATCTGAAGTCAAAGAAGTTGTTTTTAAAGCTTCTAGAAAGAAGTTCAAAAACCGGAAGGATCAGGATATATCTCAGAAGAAGATGAGGCAAACTTTGTGAGAAGACTCCAACTAGGAACTGGAAGATTCAAAGGTAAGCTTCCTTTCAAATGTTTCAACTGTGGAAGAGTTGGTCATTATGCTGCAAATTTTCCTTATAAAGAAACATTTGCTAAAGAGAAAGAAGTATCAAGAAGGAATAAGAACCGATCTAGCTCTAAGAAAAGCTACTATACAAATGAAGACAGTGATGGGTTATCTGATAGTGAGGAAGAATGTGAACAAGATCTTAGACTTCTCATGGCATTTGAAAATAATTCTAGAGACGATAAGGATGCTTTTTTGGATGCTCTAGATGACAATGATTTTCTTGATCAAAACAATCAACTCAAAATATGCTTGGAAGAAAGTAAAATAATCATAGAGACTCTGAAAAGGCAGAATGAACAAGCAAAGAAACATAATGAAAAATTAGAATGTGAAGTAGTAAGTCTAAGAAAATAACTTGAGAAAGTAAAGACTCTGAATCTTATATTTTCTAAAGGATCTGAAACCTTAGATGAGATTATCAAGGTTCAACGTTCTCCTCTTATTAAGATAGGTCTTGGATATACCGGAGAATCTTCTCAGGCTTCTGCACCAAATTATCTAAAAGCAGCTACAACTGGTTTACTTCATTCAGCCACTCAGCAAGGGAATAAAGAATCTCTACAGGTAAAGCATGATCATCACAATACAAGGGATATCTCTCAAAGAAGCAACAATCAACAGGTAAATTCAAACAGAAGATTTCATGATCGCAAAAATTTCTACTTCAATGGACAATGTTTCTCATGTCACAATTTTGGTCATAAAGTTGTTCAATGTGTTGCATATAAAACCATCATGACAAGAGAAGCAAGAAAGAAAAGGATGGATATTAAACCAAATAAGAACACCTATAACAACTTTTCTCCTCTTCAAAATGAAGTTGAATGTGCTTATTGCAATAACTTTGGCCATGAAGAATCTGAATGCAGGAGCAAAGTCCAGCCAAAACAGCATTCTCCTTCAAGTTCCAAAGTATGGAAAAAGAAGGAATTACAGGTTGAAAATTGTGGGATAGCGTTATTTGCAGAAGGTGAAGAAAATAAATGGTACATTGATAGTGGGTGCTCAAGACACGTGACAGGTGACAAAAGCAAACTTCTTGCATATAATGCTCTAGAAAAGGAAAAGAAAGTTACATTTGGAAATGATACTCCTGCTGTAATTAAATGAAAAGGGTCCGTGTTTCTAAAAGAAAAGGTGAAGGCTAATGATGTCATGTATGTGGATGGATTAAGGCATAACCTGTTAAGCGTAAGTCAAATGTGTGATCAAGGAATAGAAGTTGTTTTTAGTTCAAAAGAATGTGTGGTTCGTGATCTTGATACAGGTAAAACTATTATAAAAGGAAAAAGAACTCCAAGCAACCTGTATGTATTGAAGAACTGCAAAGATAAATGTTACTTGAGCAAATCTTCAGAAAATTGGCTATGGCATAGAAGGCTGGGGCATCTGAGCTTCTCTCAAATCAACAAAGCAAGCAGACTTCAAGCTGTTCGTGGTCTTCCCAATATTACTCTACTAGAGAGTATCATATGCAAATCTTGCCAATTCGGTAAGCAGACCAGAGTACAATTTAATGCCAAAGAAGGATCATCAAGTAAGCCTCTTGAACTCATTCATACCGACATATGTGGACCTATGAGGAAAAAGTCACCACGTGGGGAAGAATACTATATCTTATTTATTGATGATTACTCTAGAATGTGTTGGATCGGGTTCATTAAACACAAAGATGAAGCATTTAAAAAATTTCAGATCTTCAAAGCATTGGTAGAAAATGAATTAGATCTAAAAATCAAGTGTCTTAGATCTGATCGAGGAGGAGAATATACATCAAATGAATTCTTTGAATTTTGTGAACAACATGGCATAAAAAGACAGTTCTCTGTAGCAGGCACTCCACAACAAAATGGCGTAGCATAAAGAATGAATAGAACAATTCAACAAATGGCTAGAGCTATGCTTGATGATTCTGGAACTCCTGACATGTTCTGGGGTGAAGCAGCACATACAGCAGCTAACATTCTCAACAAGGCTCATGTTCGGGTAAATAGTGACAAAACTCCATATGAACTCGGGTATGGTAATTCTCCATCTGTGAAGCATTTTAGAGTTTTTGGAAGTAAATGCTTTATCAAAAATAATGATGAAAAGCTTGGCAAGTTTGAACCTAGATCAGATGAAGGGATACTTCTTGGTTACTCATCTACAAGTAGAGCATACAAATGTTACAATAAAAGGCTTCGAAATATTGTTGAATGTATTGATGTTGTTATTGATGAGTCTCCTGCAGCTCCTAAAGAAGAAAAACAAGCAACAGAAGAAGATGATGGTGATTTTTGTCCTTATACATCAAATGGAAATGATATAGACAGTGGATCCAATGAAGAACTTGAAGATGATTTATCTAAAAAGGCTCCATCCAGATATGTTCAAAAGAATCATCTTGAATCTCAAATTTTGGGAGACAAGGAATCAGGTGTACAAACAAGGAGGACTCTTGTGGGATCTTCTAGCTATCTGGCATTTCTATCCACAATTGAACCACACAATGTCAATCAAGCTTGCAAAGATGAATGTTGGATTCAAGCCATGAATTAAGAACTTGATCAAATTGAAAAGAATCACACTTGGGAATTGGTGCCAAGACCACATGATAAAAATGTCATTGGAACTAAATGGATATTCAAGAACAAGTTAAATGAGAATGGGGATGTTATAAGAAACAAAGCTAGACTGGTTTGCAAGGGGTATACTCAACAAGAAGGTATAGATTTTGAAGAAACTTTTGCTCCTGTAGCTAGACTTGAAGCCATAAGAATGTTTCTTGCCTTTTCAAGTTTTCAACAAATCAAAGTTTATCAAATGGATGTTAAATCTGCCTTTCTCAATGGTGATCTAGAAGAAGAAGTTTATATAGAACAAACGGAAGGATTCATTTTGGGAAATGATGAAAATCTTGTTTTTAGACTTAAAAAGGCTCTATATGGTCTCAAGCAAGCTCCAAGGGCATGGTATTATCGTCTTGACAAATATCTTCATCAACAAGGATTTTCAAAGGGGTCTGCTGATAGCAACTTATACACAAAGGTTGAAAATGATAAACTATTGATTGTGGTTGTATATGTTGATGACATCATTTTTTGGAGTAATGAAGAATCTATGAGTAAGAAATTTGCTTCTGTCATGCAACAAGAATTTGAAATGTCCTTACTTGGAGAACTAACATTCTTTCTTGGGTTGCAAGTGCATCAAACTGCAGATGGAATATTCTTATCACAAGCAAAATATCTTAAGCAAATTTTGAAGAAGTATGGCATGGAAGAATGCAAACCTGTAAGTACACCAATGATAACTGGATGTAACCTCAGTTCTCATGATGATTCTCCCATGGTGAATCAACCAGAATACAGATCTATGATAGGAAGTCTTATGTATCTCACTGGGACTAGACCAGATATTATGCATGCAGTTGGGATTGTTGGACGATTCCAAGCCAATCCAAAAGAGTCTCATCTTCAGGCTGTCAAAATAATATTCAAATATCTACAAGGAACTCAAGACTTTGGACTATGGTATCCAAAGAATGCTGATCTTACTCTTCATGCTTACACATATGCAGATTGGGCTGGAAATGTTGATGATCAGAAAAGCACTAGTGGTGGTGCATTCTATATGGGGCCCCGGTTGGTATCTTGGTTCAGCAAGAAGAAAAATTATATTGCCTTATCTACAGCAGAAGCAGAATATGTGGCTGCCGCGTCTTGTTGCACTCAACTCCTTTGGATGATGCAAACCTTGCAAGATTTTCAAATCAAATGTACACCTCCTATCTCCATTATGTGTGATAATACAAGTGCCATCAGTATCTCAAAGAATCCCGTTATGCATTCAAAGACCAAGCACATTCCCATCAAGTATCACTTCTTACGTGAACAAGTGCTTGAACAAAAGGTGAAGTTGGAGTATGTTCCCTCCAAAGAACAAGTTGCTGATATATTTACCAAACCTCTGCCCAGGGAAGCGTTCGAATATCTCAGACAGACGCTGGGAGTAGTCTCTGCTGTGAAGAAAATCAGAACTGCTTAAATTTAGAAGGTCAAATTGGATACGCGGGTTTCCTGAAAGACAGTCGCGTATATACGTGAGTTTATCCACAGAAAGCCGCGTATGGTCAGTTGCTAACAATTTTTGGTTGGGGTCAGCATTTTACAACACATCTGCAGCACTGTTTGATATCTCTGATGCTGAATGGTATCTTTGGTGAAGTTTTATCTCTTATATTTCTGTCTCATTCTTTGATATTGGGTAAAGATGCCTTGATGATCTTCTGTTGAAAAGTGTTCAGGATGCACAAGCTAAGGGGGAGATGAAGGAGTAAACTGATGTACAGGTTCAGGGGGAGCAATAGCCTTGCTGGGTATTATGCATTGTTGGCTTATGATTCTGAAATATGATCTCTCTTGAGGTATTTCTGATATTGGTCATAAAAGGTCATATTTGTAATTTGATGAAAAAAGGTCATGTTGAGACCTATGATGTAAAATTGTAATATTCAGTCATGTAAGGACTTGTTCAAATTTGGAAACCCACTTGGTTGGGTAGTTGAGTCAAAATGTGTAAACCCTTTTTGGTTGGGTATTTGAGTCTCTTATGTAAATCCACTTGGTTGGATCTTTGTGTATGTATAAGTCCTTGGTGATAGGAAGGTCATAGAGTCATGTACTTCATTGAAAAATATGTTTGAACTTTCAGCATGAACTCAGGGGGAGCATGGTAACTTCAGTGTACATCAAATCTGCAGAGCGCTTCTTTCTACATGAGGAGAAAAACCTTGTGTTGGTTTTGATCCGCCCTTTGCCCTTGATGTCAAAGGGGGAGAGTGACATGGTGTTTGAACAAGGGGAGAGTAACATGGTTATTATGTAATAATTATAATCAATGTATCTATCTGTTTCAGTGATCAAACACCTTCGTGGTTGCCATCAAGTCCAAAGGGGGAGATTGTTGGCAATATGATGCAGAGTGTTGTCCTTGATGGCAACCCACTTGATGAAGATGATGGATGGAAACCTACTTAATGAAGTTGTTCTTGTTGCATTAATGATGTCAATCTGATGTTCTACAAGAAGCGCAGAAGTACCAGAAAAATAAATATCAGCATGTGCAAGAATAATGATGAAAAGTGTGTGTCTTAAGGCATACACGGGTTTGTCTAGGAGAAGTAGCGTATGCATGTGGAAAAGTACGTTCCAAGTCGCGTATGCTCAATTGCGCTCAAAATTTGTAAAACCAAGGGTTACTACCATGGTATTGACCCATTGTATTGAGCGATGGGTTGTCTATTTGATCCCGTCTAGGAATACCATCGGATGCGATGTGGTTTTGGCTCATGGTATTGAAAAAGGGTAAACCTATATAAGGAGAAGAAAATCATTGTGCATGGGGTGTGCATGAGTCTGGGCTTTGATGAATACTTCACTCTGAAGTATATCTGTATGGGTGAATCCTGTTCCTAATTGATTTATTTGAATCTATGATGCTCCTATGAACATGATGAAGGCTCAAGATCTCTAGATCTAGAAATGGTGAATGTTAAGGATGATCTGAAAAGAAGTGAAGTAGACCTGGCGCATTCCTGTTGAAGAGATTGAAAAATCTGGGTAAGTTTATATATCTGGTCTGTACTGCAAAGTTTATCTTTTATAGATCTATACGCAGGTTCGTTTCATGAAAAGCGCGTGTATACGCGGGTCTATGGAAAGAAAAGCGCGTATGCACAGTTAGGGTTTTCTTTAGAAAATGTACTGAAGTATACGCGGGTTCGTCTTCTGGAAAGCGCGTACATACGCGGGTCTGATTAAATAAAAGCGCGTATGATTTCTGATCTAATGGTTGCTGAAGGTTGAATGTGTTTCTGCATATCCATTCTGAAGTCTGGGTTATATCTGATATTCTGGTTACAGTGGTTTCACTATTCTGTTTGATGCTTTGGGCAAAGGTTTTGATAAGTAAAGGGTTGTGTTGGAGCTGTTTGATCCAGTTTGAAAATTGATGAAACGTGGTCTGCAGTGGATTTGAGTGTTGAAGCCTTCAGTATGAAAGTTGAAGATTTCTGCCAGTAGAAGCTGGTACTCATATCAGGGGGTAGTAGCTCCCTTCCAGGAGAGGCTGGTAAACGAGTGCAGGGGGTTGTAGCTCCCTTTCAGGAGAGGCTGGTAAACTAGAGAAGGTTGTAGCCTTCTGCAGGTGGGTGCCTGCGTGCTGGTTTGAGTCTGCACCAGTACATGATTGTAAGAAGTTTTCTTAATAATAAATTTTGAAGGTTGAAACAAAGGCAGCGGTGGTTTTCTCCCGAATTGGGTTTCCACCTAAAAATCCTGGTGTTCATATGTGTTGCATATGTGTGATGATTATTCTGTTCTTTCTGCACCTATTTACTGTTTCTAAAATATCTGATGAATGAATAATGCAATGATCTGAGTTAAGATTCAAACACATAATTAGATCTCTGGACATACGCAAGTTATGTAAAGGATATCCGCGTATATATGCTAGTTTCCTTCATTAAAGTAGCGTATGGGTTTTTAGAAAGGAAAAAATAAAAGTTTGATTGTCTGCACTAAATACTGATTCACCCCCTTCTCAGTATTTTTCCCAACATCTTCACAAGCTGGCAATGGAGACAATCAAATAGAGGTTGGTATGGATGATTACTTAAGGGATACGACTGCCATGGAGACAATGTTGTTAGATGCATTCCAAAATGATGATCAGCTAGGGGATGATGCTCATATCGTTGACACCTTTTTCGAAAGCCTTAAATTTTCTTCCACCACCCCTCTCTTTGGACTCGACAGTTAGTCAAAGTCTACCCCGTTGGGGACAATGATGTTACTATGCAACTTGAAAGAAAAGTTTGGCTTGTCGAATGCATGTTTTTCGAAACTTTTGAGGTAAGTTACCATAAAGTACTTCCCTTATATATAAATTTGAAATATAATCAGTACACTGCAATGAACATTAAAAATGTTAAATTTTATGAACGTTAATAATTATATCGACATTAATGTACATTTATTAATATAGTTTTCCATGATCACCAACTACAGGTTATTCAAAGATAAGGTTCTTCCGAGTGATACTGTCTTGCTCGGTAGCTGTGAAGAGGCAAAAAATTGTTGAAAATGTTGGGTGTTGAGTACATATCATGCATGTCCAAATTATTGTATTCTATATAGAGGAGAATATGCAGACAAAGAGATGTGTCCGAAATGTGGGCATGACAGGTATGATAAATAAAAAAATAAAGGTAAATCACATATTGGTCCTCCTTTTAAGATATTGAGGCACATGCCTATAATCCCAAGGATTCAAAGGCTCTTTCGTTGCATATTAGCTATGTTGCAGGGATGGCATGCCTCACACATAAGTGAGTTGGGAGTTATACGAATATCAATTGATTCAATAGCCATGAAGCATATAGAGGATACATGGCCTGAAAAATTCAAGAATGAAGTACGAAGTCTACGACTCAGCATAGCCATGGATGGCGTCAACCCATATTCCCTCCATAACACCAACTATTCTGTTTGGCCTATAGTAGTGATCAATAACAATATCCCCCCATGGTTGTCCGTGAAGAATGAACATCTTATGTTGGCTCTCATAGTCCCTGGTAGAAGACAAGTGAAGAATATGGATGTCTACTTACAACCACTAGTAGATGAATTGAAGGAATTATGGGATGGGATAAATGTATACGATGTATCAAGACCCATCGCAGCAGAGAGGAGGTTTATTTTGTATGGCACATTTTCTTACATGACACATGATTATCCAAGCTTAGGAGTTTGCTCTGGTAAATTACATGTTTAATTTATTGATTTTTTTATATATAATGTAACAATTTTCTTTCACATATTAGTTATTTAATTCGTTGTAATATTATTTGTTCTGATCTTCATGATATTCTTTAACGTGCCATGCATATTAATTAATGTATAAAAATATAATCTCGCAGGTCTTGTAACAAAAGGGTATTTTGGATGTAAATGTTGTGGACCTTCTCTGAAAGCTAGATGGTCCAAGGACATATGAAAGCTAGTGTATGATTGCTCCAGGATATTCCTACCAGAACAACACCCTTACAGAAGAGCAGCATCCGCTTTCAATGGTAAACGAGAAAGAACCCAAAGACCTCCAATAATGACACTAGCTGAATGGCTTAGAGAATATGAGAGAGAGAAGGAGAAGGAGTTCAAAGAAATGTTCAATTCAAATGGGGAGCCTAAGTTCGATGATCCATATTTCTTCAACACCTATGTTGAGAAATTTCCCATTAGGATGAAAAGGAAATCTATCTTTTATGACCTCCCATATTGGGAGAATCTTAATATTGCCCACTTATTAGATCCCATGCATATATTTAAAAATGTTTCATCTTCTTTATGGAGGCACATATCATCGAAACAAAGTGACACATTGGCGGTTAGGAAAGATCTTATTACTTCAAAAACTAAAAATAAATATTGGTCAAGACAATTAGAAAGTATGGGATCAGAGGCAGGCGTTGGTCCCTCTAATTCATGGTTTTTCAAAGAAGGTGATGTCCCATGGATTTTAAAAAAAGATGATATATCTTTGGCAAAGGAAGTTATAATGGATGTGAGGGTGCCAACTTCATATGGGTCTTCACTATGGCGCTGCTTCACCGTGGATGACCATTTGTCGGGGTTGAAATTGCATGACCATTTGAATCTTCTAAGAGTACGTATAATGTCAAAAGCATGATTTTATTATTTTTTATATTAATAAATTTTATCCCATGCGGTGATCATAAAACATAACTAATTTTGTATATTATTGCACGTTTTGATAACTTTGCAGTGTCATTATCCTTTGTTTGTGCGTGGGTGTATGAAACATGAATTCCCTCAAGACCTGGGATGTGCCATTTCTAATTTATCTGCATTTGTACGTTGGATCATGTCAAAGGAGATTCATGTGGCTAGCATTCCACGGTGGCGTCAAGAGATAGTTGAGATTGTTTGTATGTTTGAGAAGGAACTGCCGACGAGTTTCATGGACTTATAGGTTCATCTTCTAATCCACCTGGTAGATGAGGTTGAATTAGTTGGGGTTGTTTCTTGTTGTTGGATGTTCTTCTTAGAGAGGTACATGAAGAAATTGAAAGGTTTTGTTCGACAAAGGGCAAAACCCGAGGGGTCTATGGCAGAGGGGTACATATCGTATGAGTCTTTCTGCTATGCTAGTGAGTACATCAAGCAGATCGACAACAAACCAGGTGCGGTGATTTGGGGCGATGAATTGGATGAAGAAAAAAGAGAAGGATAGTTGCTCCAAACAAGTGGAAAAAAGCGCTTGATAAAGAGTAAGCGACTTATAATTTTTCAAATTTACAAAAAGTAATTAATATTCATGTTGAACTTCGATATAATGTATATTTTGATCTCTAAGTACTATATAATGTTGGTTTGATTTCATCAGCGAATGCAGAAATTGAAGCAATCAATAAATTCATTCTTTACAATTCTGAAGCGACACAACTGTGGGTCGCATTGTACGAACAAAAAAGAATGAAATGGGATAGTGACAGGAAATAATTCAGACAGTTGAATGGTAGAAGTGTTCCTTATCCCAATCATTTAAAGGATAATATGTCAAAAATATGCCCCAATAGTTGGGTTGCTGACCAATTCAGAGAGAAATACGGTGCTACTGGTCGTTACCCGCATGCTGAAGAGGATGTGCTAAACATAGGGATTGGGTGCAGCAACTCGGTAATAATTTATATGTAAATTTGAAACTTATATTAAGACATATACATTTAATATTTTAACTGTTGGATTATTATTTATAAGACACATGACACTTATATGATTTTTTAAACTTTTTTATAATAGGTGCATTTGTTCCCATCTATGTGGGCATATGGACACCATTTTTGCATAGAAAATGCCGATGCTGGAAAAATCACACAAGACTGTGGAGTGGAAGTCGAGTTCGATCAATGTAGTCGATCTAGCCACCGTGATCAACAACTAGTAAGAGGGACGTTAGGTTACGTCGGAAAGATACAAGAGATCATTGAAGTGGATTTTTCTTCTTTCCAATGTGTTATTTTTAGGTGCAAGTGGTGGGACACCTTTGATCGGAATAATGTAAAGGAAGATTGCGATAGCAGGCTAATATGTATCAACTCTAGAAAGATGTGGGATGAAGCTAAGGAGCCATATGTTTTCCCTAAACACTGCAACCAGGTGTTTTTCTACCCAGATGTGTTGGATAGGGATTGGTGGTTCGTATTGACACATGACCCTAGATCAAAACATATTTTTGAGAATAATAGGGTTATAATGCCATGCAAGCTAGAAGATAATGAGGGTGATCATGAGAACCGAGAGTGATATGGTACAATATGTGTTATTTCATCAATATTTATACTTTTTAAGATGAGTTTTTTGAAATATTAATGTAATATGTATTTTGAATTAATTGGTAATTTGCATTTTGTTAATGTTAAAATCAATAATTCACTTGATAATTTGGTATTATGTACTTGATCTCAAAAACAATGGCGTATTGTATAAGTTAATTCTTTTTTTGTATCTAAGATCATAATAAAATAATGATAATTCTAATTAAGTACAGGAATTTATTTGCATTATTTTCTAAATTTCCTTATGTTACAATAAATCATATTATTCTATATTTATTATTTTACAATTATTTAAAATTTACAAATTTACAAATTTAAAAATTTTAATAAATTCATTTTACATTAATACAATTAAAATTTTACAAATATTTTATATACAATTACAATTATAATTAGAATTAGAATTACAATTATTAGAATTAGAATTACAATTTTACAATTTCATGTACAATAACAATTTTAGAATTTTACATATATACAATTACAATTTTACAAATTAAAAAATTACAATTACAATTACAATTTTAGAAATTTACATATATATCATTACAATTACAATTTTAGAATTTTAAATACAATTAGAAATACAAATATTACAAATTTACAATATCATGATCATTTGGTATTTATAAATTAATTAATAAACATCACGTTCATGATAAGCATCATACAAACATCATATTTGACTAAAAAACACATTCAAAATCGCTTACTGCATCATCGTGATCATGATCATCTAACAAAACACAATTAACATTATATATTAACATCATCAGTACAACACAAACATCAAATATACATCTCATGCTATCACATACACATCTATCTGCAAGCTGCACATTAAATGAACATATCTAACATGACCTAACAACATACACATTATAATGATGATCACTAACATCTAAATTAAGTACAACTGCAAAATGAACATAAAATACATGGACCATATATATATATATATATATATATATATATAACTGAATAATGTTAAAAATATACAATTGTAATATAAATGTCATGGATCAGCCGATGATCGAGCCTCATCTCCATGATGACTGCTGGTAGATGCTATTGGAGGCTCATGCAAATCTGGCGCGGCACAAGGCCATGAATGATCATGAGATGTCAATGGTACGCTATGCCTCACAGACTGTCCATCATGTGTTGCGGCTCGCTCATAATGTGCAACAGTCCTTGTCAGTCGCGTAAAAGCTTTCGTAACTCCTATGACATGCCGCATCAGGCTGTACATGTCACACGGCATGCCTCTCCACATTTGTAAGAGCCTATCATCGGCCTCTATATCTCT
This sequence comes from Pinus albicaulis, assembly GCA_034641835.2. NCBI lineage: Eukaryota > Viridiplantae > Streptophyta > Pinopsida > Pinales > Pinaceae > Pinus > Pinus albicaulis. The sequence goes on from CM076571.1 coordinate 814,222,514, forward strand.
GAAATCAGTGGGGCAGATGTCCACCTCAACAAACAATGCAATGAGTTGGTCGCCCAACTCCATCCTATATCTAACATCACTCAGACATCGACCGCGGGTCGGCGCACTAGCAGGAGCAGGTCTCTGATCTGCACCGGCCTCCTGCTGATCCTTGGAAATATCTGGCATCATGCCCTCTGCATCCTCATCAAGATCCACAACTGGATTAGGTGGTGGTGGCGGCATCTCCTCGCCATCATAAGAGCCAATGTCTACAAAATATATACAAGTACACAACAATAATTAGACAATTTCATTACACAATTTAATAAAAACAAGTTAAAGAAAATGTTAGAATAAATTTAAATAAAACAGTAATATTACCTGTATCATCTGGCGGCTTATCATCTGTGAAGAGGATGTTGGCATACCCTCACCAATCCAACCCTGCATAAGGACAGGGGACCATAATGAAGGGATGCTCAAAAACACTGACTAGCAACCCCAGTGCATCATCTGATACCCTCACTGGAAACAAAGTCTCCTCCCTCTTGGGCATCATCTGCCCCCACATATGCATACGTGCCTCAGTAATCAGCCTACGAGGCTGCCAAAGAAAAGAAGGCCTCGTCTCTGGAAACCTCTCAAAAAATAAACAAAAAAGATCTGAAGCAAAAGGGAAGTTGACCCTCCCTTGTGCACGAGCACGACATCTATCTAATGCTATTCAGAACTGCCATAAAAAAATGGTAGACCAGCTAACAATTCGTGGCTGCTGTAGTAAAGAATCAACATAATATAAAAGCTGGCAACTAATGTGTTTCCCGTCACTGGTGTTGTGCGAAATGGTTGAAATGATAAGTGAGAGACACTGGACCTCCTCATGACCAAACGAACCAATACGTAACTGTCCTTCGGAGACCTGAAAATATGAAGGAAACAATCTATCTGCTCCAATATATCTCTGGAAGTAAACTAACTAACTCCCTGCCACACAGCTAGTTGGAACCTCGGGGAACGAGGGAAAATCCACCCCTCTCCTCGAAAGCCCTGTAATAAAATATACATCCTCCTCAGTGGGCGTGTACCACTGGTCGATACCAACTCGGAAAGCCTATTGCTAGGCATTCCACCTTCGAATAAGGTGTCTCAAAAAACCACTATGGGACTTTAGGGAAGTAGCCTCCTCATAGAACTTGAGGAGGCCTACCTGCCTTAGGAGCTCCTGCGTCGCTACTGTAAAAGGGCGAGGGTACGCATCTCTCTCCCTCTCTCTTGCCTCCCACGGGCAAACCATGTTATATTGTTCCGCCTGTTGTTGTTGTTGTTGCTCCTCTTCTCTCTTTTCACGTCTCTGAATGATTGACATATTAAACACAATTTTTTAATTAAATGACACATGTATTTACAAATATACGTATATAAATATTTTTTGAAAAATAAATCAAACAAGACTTGGTGCGCCAAAAACACAGTCATGCACCGGTAATGGTGCGTCCCTCCACAGAGACGTAACTGGCAACGGTGCACATAATGATATAAAAAGCACCGGGAGCAGTGCTCCAGAAAATATTTTTAGCGCACCGTTCACTAAGTGCGGTGTCAGGAGGCCGGTGCGCTGACTTCACTATATGCCCCGGGGCTTATAGCTAAATCAACACAACACCCTCTTACCACCATACATAGTCGTACAGTGCGGCAAGGTATCCGAGTGCACCGCTCTTTGTCGTAAAATTTACAATTACATGGTGCGCCTTTGGAATCTGCCCTGGAACTGGTGCGGATACACTTAGTACTTTAAAAAAAAAAAAAAATTAAATTAAAATAACATTGTGTGCCTCGCAGTACTGCCCCGGAACTGTTCAGACTCCTTCAGCACCGAGTGCGGTGCGGCCTGTAAATTTACAGGCAGCACCGCAAACTGGTGCAAGCCGAACGGCTCGAGTGCACCGCGCGACAATTTTTATTTTTATTTTAATGGTTAATTTTAAGGTTTTTTCAAATTCTAATCTGCTAAAAGGTTTAATTATGGAAAAGAAAGAAAAATACCTGTACATTTACCCGTCGAGGAGGCATATTAGTTGTACAATTTAAAATAGAAAATTTGTCCACTGTTTTATAAAATTCAAGCTGGAGATTGGTGGCAATGTACAGCAACAGTGCATGCAATAAGTGCAATGGGAGCACGGATGTCAGTGCGGCTCAAGCAAGGATAACTTGCACCGGTGCTTGAGAGCTCTGTAGCACTAGCAAAAGTGAAAAATGCAATTTTTTGGCCGTAATTTTTTTTTTATTTAACCCTGTTCTGGTGCGTCGGGTTTTTACTGGAGTACCGGTGCGTTGCCGCATCGGGCTCTTTCTGTTTTCGTGCGCTTTTAGGAGGCATTGGGGCGGCGTAACTGTAATGCACTAGTGTGCTATAGTAACGTGACACAGCGGTAATGATGTCTAGTGAACCAATGATTTTTGCGGTTTTTTTCTCGTAATTTTTTTATTTAACCCTATTCCAGTGCGTGGGATTTTTACTGCAGTACTGGTGTGTTTCCTATATGCCGCACTAGGCTCTTTCTGTTTTCGCGTGCTTTTAGGAGGCATCGGGGCAGTGTAATGTTATCGCACCGGTTCTCTACAGTAACATCACACAGCGGTAATGGTGTCCAGTGAACCAATGATTTCTACGGTTTTTTGGCCGTAAATTTTTTGTATTTAACCCTATTCCGGTGCGTGGGGTTTTTACTGGAGTACTGGTGCGTTTCCTGTATGCCGCGCCGGGCTCTTTATATTTTCACGCGCTTTTAGGAGGCACCAGGGCAGCGTATTTTTAAAGCACCGGTGCTCTACAGTAATATGACGCACCAGTAACAGTGTCCAGTGAACCAATGATTTCTGCGGTTTTTTGGCCGTATTTTTTTTTTATTTAACCCTATTCCAGTGCCCGGGATTTTTGCTGGAGTACCGATGCATTGTCTGTATGCCACACCGGGCTCTTTCTATTTTTGCACGCTTTTAGGAGGCACCAGGGCGGCGTAGTTTTAAAGCACCGGTGCTCTACAGTATCATGACGCATTGGTAATAGTGTTCGGTGAACCAATGATTTCTGCGGTTTTTTGGCCGTAATTTTTTTTTTATTTAACCCTATTCCGGTGCGCGGCATTTATGGGGACCTCGGTGCGTTTCCATCATTCCGCCCCAGGAATTTTATGTTCCGCTCGCTTTTATGACGCACCGGGGCATGGGGATGTGATGCACCGGGGCTCTATAGTAACCTGACGCACCGTTAATGGTGCCTGGTGAACCAAAGATTTCTGCGGTTTTTTAGCCATAATTTTGTTTGTTTTAAACCCTTTTTCGGTGCGCGGCATTTACGGCGATCCCGGTGCGTTTCAGTCATTCGGCACCAGGATGTTTATGTTTCGCGTGCTTTTTATGAGGCACCGAGGCTGACGTTATGACACGCACCGGCGTTGTTGTTGAATTAAAAGCACTGGGAGGGTGTGTACGAAGCGCACTGTTTTCGATGTGCCAATGTTTTATGTGGTTTTTTTGCCATAATTTTTTTTATTTAACCATCCACCAATGAGTGCGTTTTGTGGGTGTTAGGACTCCACTATGTATCATTTTTTCTATATACTTTGACACCATTTTTCGGTGCGCGGCATTTACGGCGATCCCGGTGCGTTTCAGTCATTCGGCACCAGGATGTTTATGTTTCGCGCACTTTTTATGAGCCACCGAGGCTGACGATATGACACGCACTGGCGCGGTTGCTGAATTAAAAGCACCGGGAGGGTGTGTACTGAGCGCACTGTTTCTGGTGTGCCAATGTTTTATGCGATTTTTTTCCGTAATTTTTTTTATTTAACCATCCACTGGTGCGCACGATTTTTGGGTGCCCCAGTACGTTTCATTTATTCCACACCGGGCGGTATCTATGCGGTCGACATGTAAAGCACCAGTTCTCTACATAAATAAAACGCACCGGGCGTGTGTGTACGGAGAGCACGGTGTCCGGTATGCCAATTTTTGTAATGCACCGATGCTTTGTCATATTGAACGCACCGGTGCGTTTTAGGTTGATAAGAGCACCGGAAGAAATACATCCGCAAAAACCTCTGCCCGCCAACCTCCTCTAGAATCCTCTGCTAGAAACGGGCGTCTGGGGTATTTTTCTATGGGGCTCCTCAAAAACATCCGCTAGAATGTCTTTTCCTTGTAGTGCTCAAACTTAAGGGATCCTCACTAACTCTATGGAAACACAAACAGATCTTAACTTTTCTATGGTCACAACTGAAGCAGCAAGCCAAACGGACCTGTTGATGACTATCAACAGGGCCACTCAGACATAAATTGTACTTCCTTACTCTCACTTAATCAAGGATACCACCATCCAAGTATTAAATAGGTAATTTGAAAACCATAAACAATTCTTGAAGAAATAAAGAGATGAAGTGATACCTTGGGCAGAACACCAAGAGTTGTTACAGAAGTTCAAAGCACTATCTGCTACTGAAGATGAAACCCACGCTGAGCTCAGAATGGAAAGAAGGAAAACAGATAAACTACTTGGACAACTCCAAAAATCTATGGAGAAAACCAAGGAGATATGCTCCATCTATTATGATGTATTATCTTGTATATCTCCAGCTAAGAATTATGATATGTTTCTACTTGAGCAGTATTTGTTATTAAAAATAAAAGTTATACGATCTGGGAAACCTTTTGAGTTCATTACTATTTCTGATTTTATCAAGTTTTTTTGAGAGCAGGGGGATAATGTCAAATATTTCTTATGTGAATTATACATTCATAACTTCTTTTTGGAGGAACAGAGGAATGGAAGCCCCTATCCTTTCATTGGAGATGTTCAATTTCAAGGTTTTATATCTTGTGCTAGAAATAAGATCAAATGGTACAGGGCTTATAGCATATTCCAAAGAAGAGAGAATGGTTTATATCTCTGGGTCAGAGGTGAACCGAACAATCCACTGCGAACTTTTATAAAGCATAAAAGGTTCATGCAATGACCTGGAGTTCTTCCTGCTTTAGCCCCCATTCACAAAGACATTCTTCTAACATGTAATGAGTAAATTGAAGATATCAAATAAGAAGCCCTTCAAGCAGCACAACGACGATGGAAAGCATCTCCTAACAAGGTAAAAAACAGAGAACCTTTTAATTACAGGAATTTTCAAGTAGCAGCTAATTGAATGCAACGTTATGGTCAAATGGCTATGTCCAAAGGACCCACATGGATTGGATGTCGGTATAGATGTATAGTTATCCGGTATCCTCTAGATGGTTACCATGCTGAGAATGATCTTCCCAAAGGACAAGAAATTGAGGCCTTCAAGACACTTAGGAACGAGAATGGATTTAAGCTCCATGGTGAACCCTCCTACCCAGCATATTCCCTAACTATGCTACATTTCAATCATATTTTTGCATGAGGACATGCAATAAGGCAAGTTGTGGGGTGATGTTGGGCCATGGAAATGGTATGATTATTCTCCTCATTTCGTTAATAAATATTATGTTTTTAAGAGTTTTATCCTTAGTTTACAATTATTTGAGAAGAAAAGGATAATGTAAATTAGTTAATGGTAGTATAGTTGATTTAAGCATTTTAGATATTAGAAAGCCTTAATTTGAGTAGATTGGTGTGTAGATTGATTTAATTGAACGATTGTTTTTCCTTCGAGATAAAGGAGAGTGCTCTTGGACATATGGTTGCCTTATTTCTGGAAAAATATAGCTTGAGGAATGAGTATGGTTGAAGATAGAAAATCAAGGGGAACTACTTGTTATTTAGAGAATTTATAGTTGAATGAACAATCCTGAGAATCTTCCAATTCTCAGGATAGCTCCATTGTCAATTTATAAATGTAATATATAATACAATAGTGAAAATATAAAAATAGATTCTCTATTTAATGTTTTCACTGTGTATTACAAACAGAAATCTGACTTTTAACTTTCTCAAGATTATTCTATAAAACATTTTGAAGTAAATGAATTTGCACGATACTTTAACTTAGTTCTTTTATAATGAGTTATCAAAGGCAGTGCTTTTGGAGACCTTGGGCCCAGTCCCTAGAGGATCTAATGTCTATTATGTATCACTATTTGTTGGTTACTTGTCATATTCACATTAGTCGTGTTATTGATTACTTGTTTTTTTCTTATAGTAGTTAATCGATTGAACTTTACATCTTGTAATTATGTTATGCATTTCATGAAATTGCAGATTGAATTGCGTGAATTAGTTATATAAATGTAAAAGTGTGATTGTGTGAATTTCATGAGTTATCTCTGATAAGTAATACTTCTAAGCATTCGTGTGATTTAATAGCTTTCCTTATGCACTTGATTTGTTGAATTATTCTGGAATAGACAGAGTGGTTGATAAGTTAGAATAAATTTATTTCACGAATCATAGAACTATGGCCATAGAAGTAATCAGTTGTTGTTGTGAATCATTTATTTCTACAACGATTGAATAAGGATGATATTTCTTGTAATTATTTTGTAGTGATTGCTTCACACTCTTTCATAAGCTAAGACTCTATCTTTGCATAGATTATGCCGATAGCCTTGAAATAAAAGACGAATTCCAAGTTGATAAGATTAATGAAGGTAGGATTGAGTTTATTTTTAGGCATCTTAGTGCCTAACAATTGTCCCTCTTCCTATAGTGCCCTCTTATATAGTTGGCATGGTTGCTTCATAGATTTCCTCTGGTTTATCCCATTCTGCAACAACCATCTCCCTCCTTGCTTATTTTTACGTCGAATTTTTCCTGAACAAGATCAAACTTCAGAGGAGGTTCAAGTGCCCTTCTCACCCACTATGGCTATGGCACTCTAGCTTCGCAACATCTACCCTAGTCCTAACACATCCTTAAGTTACTACGCCAACCCACTATTGGTTTTTGTGGGGCTCGATGGCTATCATCTGCACATTTGGTCCTTTCTTCTCTTTCCATTTGGCAATAAATTGTGGAAAGTTCTCAGTTGAATGGTCTAGTTCCCTACAATAAGTACACGTGTAGTGGGGATTAGTGCAGTCCTACGCAAGATGTCCCTGTTGTCCATAGTTATAGCAGACTATTATTCCTCAACCTTGTCCAAATCCCCCTCTTCCTCAAGTTGGCCCTCCAAATCCTATGGATTCCATTCCTTGTCCTCGTCCTTGCTGATTGTATTGTCCAGGCTGGTTTTACCCTAGTTGATTAGAACCAGTTGGCGTTGCATTAGTCCCTTCAAGTCCCTGTACCCAAAATGAATCAAAGGTGCGCTCACATATTAACTCCAATGCATGACAATGGTGGATATCGTGTCCCATTGATTTGCATAAATCACAATAAAGTGTGAGCCATATCTTCATACTTTTACATCATTGGAAAGCTCTGAGGAGTGTGGTCCCACACTCAAAAAACTTCACACCACATCCCCCTACCCTGCTCCAATCACCCTGTAGTATGTCAGCAACTTACATTTGTTCCTATGAAATTCTTGTGTCCGATGGATGGTGCACCATACCTCTTCCTGCTTCTATTTTCCCTTAGTCAAGTCTTGAAGCTACAAAGTCAGTGCATCCAACCATGGTTGTACTTGAGCTATACCATTTCTCTATCTGCTTCTTTTTGGTGAAGCTTCCAAATTTAATGTGAGATCTAATGTCTTTTATTGTGTACCTATGAGTTGTTGCGTCAATGACATCCTGATGTGGGGCAGAAATCCAGTGATAAACCACTCCTTTTGTTACGCGTCTAGAATTTTGAATGCCAGTCTATCATTAAAAATCTTAAATAGATGATCAAAGTCCCACACAAACTCGCTTGAGCTTGTCTTGATCTACTTGAAATCCATAATGTAAAATTCCCTTATTAAATCTTGTTTAATCTCATTCAAGGTTTTTTTTCTGTCGAGCAGGAGTCACACTCTTGAACTTCATATACCATGTCAATGCCAGGTCCCTGAAAGTTTCTTCCAATTGTGCAATATTCGTCACCTCGTCTTGTACCTACTTAGTTGTCCAGACGACCTCACACAAAAACAAATGTTGTTCTGGTTATTCATTCCCAACACTATGAAACATATGATTTCTTAAATCCACACATGTTAGTGAAATTTTTGCAATACTTCTTAATGAAGTACTTCCACTCGCTCCTGCTGAACTATTGGAAAATTTTGCGCTTGTTTGTGCACGAAACTGAGCTTGAGAACCCTGTGAAAACACTCCTATTGTTTGACCAATTCCACATACCTCCACCTCCTTGACTATAATTATCCTCTACACTAGTTGTGATAGTATTTTGAGTGCTTACCTCCTGATTTGTAGAAGTGCAAAGGGTCGTGGGTTTGACACCAGGCACAATATGATTATGTTGTCCAAGATCCAAAAACTTTGTGCTACGTGGACTCAATAGCCCTCCCTCCTCTTATTATATGCACAGAGTAGCAAGTTGTGTTCCTTCATAACTCTAGTCACTATGCTACTCCTTATCCTTCAATGGCCTCTCCTAGACCCCCACCCTAGTCTTCTCCTCTCGGCAAGCATCGATGTTGATCACACTCCTCCCACATCACCCCATCGAAACCTCCTTCCACACCTCAAAGTACCACCTTCAAAACTCTCTATTTCCATCATGTCTCCTCATCTTCACATGCACAGTCCCATACCCGTTGTCAGCCTCCACCATAGTCTCTCTACATTTTCTCTTTTCCCTCTTCTCAAACCATATTCTAGTTCTCCCCCATTTCTTTTGGTGTGCGAGTAATCTAGTTGCCCATGTTGTTTGATTCCAAAGGTAGAACTCTGTGGTCGTACAACATCATCTTGATGGCTAAGGGTAATGACCGTATAAATATGCCTCGCGGTCCCTTCAAAACATTTTTTGCACCACCGTGTAAGATACTATCACTTCCATTGCAAATTAAAAAATAGATCCCTCCAACACACTTTCGAACTACAAATCTACAACTTGTGAAATTTTCTTACTCACTTCTTTTAACTAGTGTACATCCTCCGGATTATACCTCCTCAATCCATTTTTTTGATACGCTGGATTGTTGTCCTTCAACCGTTGAACCCACTCTATTAGGATATTTAAGAACTATCTAAAGAAGGCTTCGTGGAGTTTAATTAGCACAAGCTTTTGCAACCATTTCTACATGCTCCATCTTTTATCCTTGATCTCTTTTGTTGCAAAATCCTGCTCCTTTCACCCATCAAATAAGGTCTTCCTTTGTAGGATTCCATGACTTCCACATTCCTACCAAGAAATAATCCATCACACAACCTTCCATGTCTCGACAACGAAACTATTTGGTGGCACACAGGATTCCAACAAACCCGAGATTTTTTGTGTAGTTGGGAAACAAAATCTGCTAAGCATCAGCCCTTTCGGAAACACCCATAGAGTGGATGATGTATCACTTGAGATATTAATGGGTGATCGTTGAAATCAGGTTTTCACATCTGGAAAACATTGTTAAGAACTTAAGGCAATAAACTTTAACTTATAACATAAGACTCATACACCCATCAGACAAACACTTAACTATCATCTTGGGACTGCACACCGTGTAAGACCTCTAGAATCTTATTGTTATGCAGGATTTATGATTTTGGACAAAATTATCTCCCCTAGACCTAGTGAACTGGCCAAGAAAAACAGAAAGAAAAGAACATAGAGTTTCCCTTAGAGAAATTGAATGATGGAAAGAGGCCTACTTGGAATCTGTCGCAAGCTTTACTTTCTTCCTGACTTGTAAGCTCCCATCCTAGCTCTGAATGCTATAACTAGACCTTGCACATACAACCAAAACAAGTCAAGGATCTACAAAATCTACGTAGCATGATTCAATCAATTTATTCAATGAATCAGTGAGGCATTGAAATATATGAATGTAAACATAACATAACACATATAGGAAAACAATATACTCTTTGTATTAATAGAAATAGGAAATATTTTATAACCAAAGATAGTCTTGATCTTGTATATAGCTTCTTAAGTTGAATTGTCCTTCCTTGTCATAAAGCACACCTCAATGTCACCCTAATGCATGAAGATGATGACTCTCTTATATTCAAAGCAGCAACATGAGGGCATTATCAATCTCAAAAACCCAACCATGATGTTGTGGATGTCAGTAAATTTATAGGAGAGTGTGTTAGTTTAGGAATTTTTATCCATTTACCAATCTAGGCTTGAAAGCCACTTAATATGGGAGGATGAGCTCAAGGGATAAGAGATGAAATCTCCAAGGTAGGATCAAATAGGATTCAAGCTTCTTATCCAAGGTAAATGGTTAAAAAAACTCATGGAAGCTTCATGATTCTTTTTAATTTTCCCAAATTTCTAAAATCATCACACCCCCAGCAAGGGACAAGTTGTCGTTGATAAGCGTCGGTGCAGAAGGGAGAAACCTGTTACTAAATGTAGGTCTCTAAGGGGGCAGGGTGTGCTAGGACTTAAAATCATTGTTTTGTAGCAATTAGACCTAGAAACTAAGGAATTTTGAAGGTCGTGCTTAGGGCTTTGTGTAGGGAAGGTGACAACATGTTCACGGATGATGATCGATCTAGTTTGTAGGCCTATTGACTAGATGCAACAAAATGGCCTATAACACTTGTGTTCATTGGTTAGTATACAAGACTTAAGTGATAGTATGTTGAAGGTTGGCCGAATTTATGCCTCACAGTATTTGGTTGACATTAATAGCACATGGCACCACTCATTACCAGGACATTGTAAAGTATTAATTCATTACTAGACCTTTAGTTAACATGATCATTAAAAACACATAGTGAAATAACATGACATTATACATGTATTGAGCCAACACACCATAACAAAATAAACACACACATGCATTGAAAAATATATCAAGGACAACCCAACCATCCATTATATAACTTCATTATAAATAAGCAAAGGCACCAGGCGTTATAACATAAATACTATGAATTTTGGTTCACCAGCCATCATTCTCTACTCAAGGTACAAAAATAAATGCACATACATCTTAAAACGATACAACTTTTACTATAGATGGTTCCCTTTACATCATGAGCTGCAGAATAGCTACAGAATCAGATGCTAACACTTAATACTAATGACACAAAAAAGGAAGATACATTCAAAAAAACATTCTCATCTCCAACAGTTGTAGTCTGATCATCCATCGTCCTGTCATCTAATCATCTAATCTTTATAATCTTTTGACCAACCTTCCAACCTCTGATCCATATTGAGCATCTCCTTTTATTGGTTTTTGATAGCTCCATGAACATTCTTGGCATATTCTTCCACTCCTCCAGTTGTCCTTCCATCTGGCTGGCCATTAGGATATTTTACGACATTTTTCTAATAGTTTCCCCATGTCGACTCAACCGTTTGTTGAAAATATCTCCTTCTTGTTAATTCCACTTCATTGACCTTCCTATACCATCCCTTGTCATGACGTCCCTCTCCTCTCTTGTCATCAACTGCAAAATCCTAACAACCTGATATTATTCACACACGTCCTTCACTCTCTAGATGTTGCCATCTTCTCCTTGAGAGGTGCCTCCTTGTGTTGTGTCTCTTCCTCTTGCGTCAACTCCCTCTACTATGCATTGTTTGCTTCTATTCTGCGCTCCTCTATCCTTTTGTGTGGTAACCTACTTAGAAAAAAAAAATTGGCCTCCAACAGACGCATTGTTGGGCGGCCATATGTGCGAAGTGCATAGGTACCGACAAAAGCTATATGTGGAGATAAGTGAATGCAGAGAAGCACTACGTACAAGAAAAGTTCCGACTCCACTTTCGCACTCTGCACAAAGTAAACATTCACCACCCTTTTTCATTTTGCACAATTAAAATGTTTAATATCCCTCGGAACTTTATGCTTCCCCGATTTATGTCAACCCTTCACACAAGGAAAGCTCTTCATAGTGAAAGCTCCACGTAAAACAATAATGTAAAAAACTTTCATTGCGTGAAGTGCTGAGGTTTCCTTATAGACATGGTACTCTAGCTCTTACATAGCTCTACATAAAACAATAATGGAAAAAAAATTCAGTGTGTGAAGTGCGGAGATTTCCTTATAGACGTGGTACTCTAGCTCTTACATAGCACCTTAACTCTGCACAATGAAAACCATCTTCCTCCACAATGAAAAATTCATCCATATCTCCACATTACGAATTGTTTTACTGCTATGTTATTCTTGAATAACAAGAAAGTGCAGGCCCCACAAAAAGAAACACGACCTTAATATGGAAAAAAAGTTTAAAATAAAATAAGAGCAAAACACACTAGGAATATGATCTAAGTATCAATGTTATTTTTGTTGTGTTAATTTCATCTTCACATTTAAAATTTATTTCTGATCTTATGCTTAATGTGCATAGGTTTCCTTGGTGTTTATGTGTGTCAAACAGGTAAATGAGATGAGTTTCTATGTTAAATTCAAGAGCATAAATCATGAAATATAAACAATGAACCACAGAAAAAACAAGAACAACAAACCATCACAATTTATCCATCAATACAGTGTTTTGATGAAGGAGTTCACCCCTTCTAGGATACATTTCCTTAGTCCAACTTCCATGGCTTGGGCCTCTGTATTAGCTCAAAAGTGAAAAAATTTCTATTTACATTCATCTGCAACTCCTGAAACATGCTTCAATGAGTCCAGAATGTCAAAATCTATTAGAAATGACTCTTCTTTTTCTCAATTTGGTCGAAAATTGCTCCAGATATGGCCAAAATAAATTTGCTTAGGAAATCCCCTCCAAAACTCGAGAAGACTCCAGTTAAGAGCGCCAAATTTGGAGGCAGCTCCTAAATTGGCGGTTCCGCCAAAAATTCAACCAGTTTAACTGTTGTTTAATTAAATCTAAGCTGGAGTTTTAAACGGGATAAGTGTGGTTTAATGTGCATAAGCACGGATTTACAAAGGTATTAGCGCTTAACCAAATATTAAGGGTCTAATAACCCGCGCTCAATACATTAATCTTCGCCTGCAATCTTTGAAATCCAAATAGAAGTGGGGGGCTTTATTAAACAAGGACTAATGTGGTAGCTCATTGGTAAAGGCATAGAGTGGTATGGGGGAGGTTGTGGGTTTGAGCACCGACCTCCGACCAACCCTGTATAAAGTTTTGCACCACCAAAATTTTTTTCCCAAACTTTGGATAAAAAATGTGCCATATACCATATGGTTTGAACCTTTGGTATTCAAGAAAACTTTGGAGTTTGTAAATATTACCAATTGGACCTTGTATATATGTGAAATTTGTAATATAAATATATTTCGGACTTTGCAATACGTTCCAACCTTAGGATATGCAATGCGGACTTTGAAACCACAATTTAAAAAAATGCAATTCGACCTTGCATATGAATTCTAGAGTTTGGCATATAATAATGCAGTTCAACCTTGGAGAGGGTCCACCAGAGGGGGCATGTGGTGGCCCCTGGTTGCACCACGTGTCAGCCTTTGGTTGCGTTGTCCCTCAACCATATATAAAAAATAAAATTGAATTCAACCTTAGGAGAAAATCCATGAAAAAATTTCACCTTCAAACCGAACTGGCGAATCCTGCAGTGAGACTTGTCACAATGTCATTGGGCGAAGCTGAAGAATATTCCTTGAATATACCTATATGCAAACCGGGCTGCCATGTCATCAACCTGTCACTGTTCTGAAAATTTTTTAGTTGTTTAGGAAAATGAACAAAATGCTCTATCTTCTTCATCCAGACTCTATTTTTGACGAAACAAATTCGCTGGATTCCTAGCGACGAGCTCTTCGTTATCGTTCAATTTACAATCAATTATGAGCACTTTCATTTTTGAGCTTTTACACTGAACACCTGATCCCCACTAGAAGCCTTTTCGACCCTGAAATATCTTTGATTAATGATCATGTGGATGAGGGTACTGTTCCCTCACCCTTTCAGTATCTATCCACTGAAATTTTCACAAAAAACTTAACTTTTTCCTTGATGCTTGCGACCTTCTCTTGCTATCGTTGACACTGTCATGTTGCAATTCCCATGAATTTGAAGAGCAGCAAGTTGTTATTTCAGAAACCATCTTGTTCCTACCTTGGTCATTAATCAAAGGAAACTTAAAAACTGTCTCACCTTGCACATTATCGCCATGGTGATTCTTAACTGATCTTGCTTTGCACTTGTGTCGACTCTTGACCAAGTATCTTCGCCATTGCCATGTACCCTTTGGAAATTAAAAAAAAAAAAAGCATTTTTGGAACCCATTCCTTCCTTTTCAAACTGCTTTTTCGCTTTCTCTTTGACCTTTGCACTCTCTTTCACTGGCATCTTGTTTCCAACACTGCTCATCACTGATGTTGACTGTTGCAAATGTTTTCCATCTTGTTCACCTTCTTTCAAAGGCAACTTGTTAGAGTCCTAAAAAATATCATTACAAGAATAAGCAACCTTAATGAAATCAAATTTTTCATTCGATGCATCTTTTTGAAAGGCTTGATTCAAAACATCTCTATGTTTGATCATCAACAATGTCAAATTCTGACTTGCATTCACTATCCTCTTCATTTCTCCTGCATGTATAAGAGACAAACTTGTCTTCTTCTTATGCGCTCTAGCTATGTACTCAATTCCATATTTAAACAAGTGATAATTATTCTCATGGTGATGAAATACTGCTTTCATATCATAGAGATAAGGACTTCACAAAACAATACCTGATATCTCAAGCGACACCACATCAAGTTCAACTTCATCAAGAAATTTTGAATTGATGGCGGATCTTAGTATGCGCTTCCTTGTAACCTGTAAGTTTGCATTCTTGCATATCCACCCTAAAGGATAAGGTCTTGGATGTCTAACAGTTTCAAGGTCGAGCTTCAATCTTGGTATGTTTAGAGACGAATCTAATATGGAAAATTTATATTCTTGTATCTTCATCTTGAGTGACATTGGAACAATTTGAAGAACTAGTGCTTGCTATGTGTTTACCATTCAAACCCATGGCTGTAATATTTGTCTCATCTTCTGAATCTGAACCTAAGTCATGTTCAACTATAGCAACATTTTTCTCCTTTTCTTTGGCTTTCAGTTTGTTTGGCTTCAACTCTGGATGAAGTTTCCAACACTGGTCTTCATCAAGGCCATTATTTAAACAGTGTTTACATGTGATTTTCTCTTTCTCTCTTTTGACAGAGCTATTTCTCTTTCCTCTTCCATAAAACTTGCCCTTTCCTTTACCCTCACTATCACTTTTCTCATCTACGTTATGTTTCCCTCTCGCTTCTAAATGTGTGGCTTGACCACAAACATTGTCTATGTTTGTGGGATTAAACATGAGAATAGTGTCCCTAAGGTAACCGTGCAAACCCCCAATGTACTTTAACAAAGTTTCTTGAGAATATAAATTAATACCCAAAATAAGAGCTCTTCTCCTAAATTCATGAGTATAATCTTGCACACTTTTTCCTTTCAACTGTCTAAAATTTTTCCAATCCATAATGGCCTTTTTCATGTAAGCTAATGGATAGAATTGTCTTTTAATGGCAGCAATAAAACTTTACCAAGACATAGAGATCTTACCATAGTTTTTAATCTCTTCTTGAGTCCTTGCTTCCCACCATTCAAGTGTGGGTCCTTCCATCCTCAAAGAAACCAATTGAATCTTTATGTCATCTTCATGAGGGTCCTGAATTCTACAATACACCTCGAATTGACGTATCCAATTGTCCAATATCTCTACATTTATCTAACCATTATACATTGGAAGCTCAAATTTGACATCAAGTTTGAGTAAGGGTGTTTTTCCTCTTGTGGTCTTTGAGTGAGTATGGGTAATTTCTGTGGTGGAAGTGGAAGATGATGCTGATGGTGATGATGAGGATGATGAATATGGTGGATATGGAGGTGGATTTCCTCCACTACCCTTTGAATCCTTTTCTTCATCCTTACTATCACCTGAAGTTCCTCCTCCATGTGGAGGCTTAGAACCTTCTCCTGCCATTCAAGCAGTAAATGCATCAAACATAATTTTAACTATCCTCTTTATGTCATTGAAGTCTCTCTTGACATCATCCTCTTCTGAATGACCTTCAGTTTATCTAACACCTGACATGATGCCTATGGATTCAAGCTCAACTTCTGGTGCAACTTGTGCCTCTTAAATCTTAGGTTCTTGAGATAAAACTTGAGGTGCTTCAAGTGCAGTTGTGAGTGAAAATTTGGGTGGAGATGGTGCCCTTGTGGCTCTCCTTCTTCTGGTCCTAATCTTAGGACTTGCAACCAACAATTTCCCTTCACCTCTTTGCAACTTTAACCTTGTCAACATCACAATTTTGCAACCATTAAAACACTACTTGCACAAACTCAAGCAACTATCAAGCAAATAACCTTAGCAACATTGGGCTCTGATACCAACTTGATCTGAATATGAATGTTAGTTTTGTTGTGCTAATTTCATCTTCAGATTTAAAATTTATTTGCTCATCTTATGCTTAATGTGCATAAGTTTCCTTGGTTTTTATGTGTGTCAAACACGTAAATGAGCTGATTTTTCAAGTTAAATTCAAGAGCATAAAGCATGGAATACAAATGCTAAACAACAACAAAAAAAACAAGAACAACAAACCATCATAGTTGATCCATCAATACATTGTTTTGATGAAGGAGTTCACCTCTCCTGGGCTACATCTCCTTGGTCCAGCTTCCACGGCTTGGGCCTCTATATTAGCTCAAAATTGCAAAAATTGTTGTTTACATTCACCTACAGCTCCTGAAACATGCTTCAATGAGTCCATAATGTCCAAATATATCATAAATGACTCTTATTTTTCTCAATTTGGTTGAAAATTGCTCCAGATATGGCCAAAACAAATTTGCCTAGGAAATTTCCTCCAAATCTGGAGAAGACTCTAGTTAAGAGTGCCAAATTTGGGGGCAACTCCTAAATTGGCGGTTCCCTCGAAAATTCTGCCAGTTTAACTGCTATTTAATTAATGCTAAGCTGGATTTTTAAACGAGATAAGTGTGGTTTAATGTGCATAAGAGCAGATTTACATTAATCCCGGATTTACAGAGGTAGCAGCGCTTAACCAAAGTTTAAGGGTCTAATAACCCTCGCTTAATACATTAATCTCTGCTTTATTACTTTGCTCGCCCGTTGGTCTTGTGACTTGGTCTCATACGAAGGGGGTTGGCCCCCTCCATTCCCCCGGGCCCGCTGCAATCTTTGAAATCCAAATAGAAGTGGGGCACTATATTAAACAAGAACTAATGTGGTAGCTCATTGGCAAAGGTGGAGAGTGGCATGGGGGAGGTCGTGGGGTCGAGCCCTGACCTCCGCCCAACCCTGTATAAAGTTTTGCACCACTAGACTTTTTGTTCCAAACTTTGGATAAAAAATGCGCCATATACCATATGGTTTGAACCTTTGGTATTCAATAAAACTTCGGAGTTTGTAAATATTACCAAATAGACCTTGGATATATGCAAACTTTGTAATATAAATATATTTTGGACTTTGCAATACATTCCGACCTTAGGATATGCAATGCGGACTTTGAAACCATTATTTAAAAAAATGCAATTCGACCTTGCATATGAATTTTGGAGTTTGCAATATAATAATGCAGTTCGACCTTGGAGAGAGTCCACCAGAGGGGGCACATGGCAGCCCCTGGCTATACCACATGTCAGCCTCTGGTTGGGTTGTCCCTCAACCATATATAAAAAAAATTCGAATTCAACCTTAGGAGCAAATCCATAAAAAAAAAATTCATCTTCAAATCGAACTAGCGAATCCTGCAGTGACACTTGTCACAGTGTCATTGGGAAAAACTAAAGAATATTCCCTGAATATACCTTGTATGCTGACTGGCTGCCATGTCATCAACCTGCCACTGTTCTGCAAATTTTTTTAGTTGTTTAGGAAAACGAATAACGGGCTTTATCTTCTTCATCCGGACTCCGTTTTCGACGAAATGAATTGCATCAGATTCTTGGCAACGAGCTCTTCGTTGTCGTTCAGTTTCCAATCAATTATGAGCACTTTCATTTTTGGGATTTTATACTGAGCACCTGATCACAATACATGTCATAGCGTCAATGTCAATGTTAGCGTCAAAGCACTCGATTGATTAAATACTCTCACACACCCCCCTCCCCCCCCTCACTTATGTAAATGACCTGCCTGTGCTCTTTAAAAAATTCCATCACACATAGTTTCTTTGCAGACCTTTTTTCCCAGATACCGCTTATCCTTCACATATCACAAAATTAGTCTCTATTGTTTAGACGTATGAAACATTATGAAACCTACTTCAAAGTTGTGTTATGTCTCCGTCTCTTTCTCCACACACCCTTGTCTCCGCACATACCCTTGCAGCCATACATCCTTCACTCTGCACACATTCATGACCCCATACACCTATTCTTCCACACAACGAAATCTAAAAAGTTTAAAACGAAATAAGAGTAAAATGCACTAGAAATACCTATGAGAGTGTCAATTTCAGTGTTAGAGAACTTATTGATGAAACACCCCACCGTCGTCGCCCCCCTCAACTTAAAGGACATGCTTATAGCACTCGGTCTCAGAGCACTCACCGATGTAATGGCCACTCAGGAAATTAGTGTTTTTTTTTAAATGATTTGTTAGGCACTGAAAATTACCGGAAATAAATCATTTTCCTCTAGGGAATTATGCCTCATCACAACTAGCTTAGCCAATCGAAAGTTTGAAATAATATTTTCAAAAATTAGGAAAATATTTTTGAATTCACGGGAAAAATATAAATATTCAGTCTTTTCCCGAAACTTTTGTTAAAATTGCAAAAACACTATGAAATAATGCAAATTCAATGCACTTTGACTAGAGGAAAATGCTATAGTCCCTGGAGAGGCAGGCACTAATAATTCCTAATACGTGTTAGATCACATTGCAAGCATGTACCATTATTAATTTTTTTAAATTATTTTTTGAAGTGGTGAAAACTAAGACACACCAACTCATACCAATGGCCATTTGTATATTTACAAATATTAATTCAGGTAGTCTAAAACATGCCACAATCTTGGTTGGAAAGCAATAGAAATTATGACATGATTTTGAGAAAAAATGTTACAATTGTTAAGCTTCAAGATTTTGGGTGCCAAGGGGTTCTTGATAATGCTAAATCCATTTATGCCATAAAAAAACATAGAATTCCAACATAAAATTGACCATCCGGGTGGTGAAATTGTATTAGTAGACGACGTAGTCTAACTTATAAACCAAATGACCTTTTTCATGACATTTTTTCGAGTGAATCTAAGATGGTAGATTATAATATATCTATACTACACATAACTTTTGGCAAATTTTGAATCTCTCTTAAGCTACAGGCTGAGAAGGCACATCAACTTGGGATGTTGGCATCGCAGAAAGCAAAAGAATGTTAGCCACTTTGTTGCAAATCATTTCCGAAATTGGATGAATTGTGTTGCATGATCCAATCTGATCTACAGAGGGGTCATTGCATATGTCCCACCATTTCTGCAGCAATGTCTTTATGTCTTACCTCTCCATATTTTCCACGGCTTCTATCCATGTACCTGTATATGCACATGTAAATCTGCATCCATCCATAAACATAACCTTCCATGTCTCGGGGGAATCAACACCCCCCTCAAACGTAGCTTGGGGGAATCAAACCTAGGTCCAGGCTCTGATACCATGTAGAGGTTTGTCGTTACACCAAAATCCGCAGATGTTATTAAACTTCCAAACCGGTAACTAGGATTCCTAGGGTGGGAATTACGGACTCCATAGAGGTGCGGCGATTACTCCAACAAAACAAAAACTTACAGCTGCAAAATAGTGAACAACTTTGGACTCTCTCCATCTCTCCAAGTCCACATTAGGATTGGGAGAATCAATACATATTTTGAATGTGATTGGCAGACCTGAAAACAAGCCCATTGTAGCGTTGTGGAAATTAAGCTTGAAACCCTCGAGGGGTTTTTCTGCAATTTTGGAAATGGCTTAGCGAAGCATATGAAGGGATAAATATGGTGCCACCAAATGCCATATCTATTACCGATTCATGCTTTATCTAGACGCTTTTGGAGATATCCTATTTTCAAAATTGAAAAAACGGATTTCTTATTTCATTTGTGATAAGAAAGCAACAACAACTAGAAGGGCAGGCCCCGTAATATGCTATTTCAAAGCAGAAAACGCTTTATTTCCCATCTTGTCCTTGGAACACTGAGCTGGCTTTGAGTTCCAAATATCTTCGTATAATTGCACGTTCAAGTGGCTGTGACGTAAAATTTGATTGCAGTAGTTGTGACTCTCCACTGTAATGGAGCTTGGAGGCAATAAATAGAGCGTAAATTGTAATGGAGGCCAAATTGCATTGGTTACCTTAATATAAGGGGCAAAATGATCATATCAAGAAAAACCCAAAAGCTAATTTGCTAGTATATTTTTCAATTGAATTAGGTGGAATACTACGTGGACAAGGCTGAATTGTTTTTTTATTTGGATTTGGAGCACTTTGAAAGGTTAAAGTGGAGCTTTTTTATTATGCTCTATTCCAATTTTATTTTCACAAATGATATGTTGTAAGGAAATATCATTTTATGTAGATAAGCTTAAATGTAGTAGAAGTATTTTAAATTTAAAATATTGTGTAATGAGAGTATTAGAAAAAAAGAATGAAACACATCTAAAAAATTATTGCACAAGATTGTGATCACCTTAATGTTTGGGTCAAACTCCCCATATGGTGGAAATTCATGTTATGTTATTCCATAAATTTAAATGACTGTTCAAAAGATATGAATAATAAGGATTTTTAAAATAAGGATCCTTAAGTTGTTGATAAATTAAATTAAATTAAATTAAATATACTTTTATAATTGATTCAATACTTTTCGACAAGATTTTCTTAAAGGAAGTTTGGAGCTACTTTATGTTTACACTTACAATTTTAAAAGTAACTCTGAAGCAACTTCATGTTTGAGCAACTTTCAATAATTTTATTCAATTTTATTATGTTTTAACCTCAAGAAATGATTAGTTGGTCTCGCTGTGATATACTTGTAGATGAGAATAAGAATGCTCACAGCTCAAAGTTTAAGACTAAAATAAAACACTATGATAATGACTAATAAAAAAATCCATACTTTTTATGTGCAGTATAGTGAAGTGAATATGAAAATTAAAAATACAAAATGATTATATATTTGTAAATGTGATGAATATGTATGTTAGGAATTTTTGTGTGAAAATAAAATGTAAAAATAATATTCTATTATTTTTTAAGCTTTATTATGGAAAGGCGGTTCTAATTGAAATTAAAAACAACTCTTCAGATTTGATCTTCTCAAAAAGCATGTTCAAGAAATCCACATTTCATTTTCAAAATTATTCCGACTCGACCGCCTCAGTTTGAAACTTTAGTGAGAAAGTGGCATATTTAAGTCAGAGTGGTGTACTCTGGGGGCACAGACAGAGCCGGCCGGAATGCATGGTACTATGCATTAAGTTAATCAAGGCGAATAATGTATGTTTGCATTGAGGATTCCCCAAGGTATTATAATTTCCGTCATGTGACAAATTTTGGGATTCAGGAGCGTGCCACTCAACATTGGCTTTTTCCCGCCACGGCTTCAGCAGAAGAAAGGTCCAATTCATGCAGGTCGGAAGTTGATCTGCTATTAGTGTTAGATTGGTAACCAGAGTAAAATAATTTGTAAAGGCCTGCAATTCATGCAGGTCACTTTATTTCAGTGCCGGCCGGAATGCATGGTACTATGCATTAAGTTAATCAAGGCGAATAATGTATGTTTGCCAGCCTTTAGTACTCAGTGAGGATTCCCCAAGGTATTATAATTTCCGTCATGTGACAAATGTTGGGATTCACGAGCGTGCCACTCAACATTGGCTTTTCCCGCCACGGCTTCAGCAGAAGAGAGGTCCAATTCATGCAGGTCGGAAGTTGATCTGCTATTAGTATTAGATTGGTAGCCGGAGTAAAATAATTTGTAAAGGCCTGCAATTCATGCAGGTCACTTTATTTCAGTGCCGGCCGGAATGCATGGTACTATGCATTAAGTTAATCAAGGCGAATAATGTATGTTTGCCAGCCTTTAGTACTCAGTGAGGATTCCCCAAGGTATTATAATTTCCGTCATGTGACAAATTTTGGGATTCAGGAGCGTGCCACTCAACATTGGCTTTTCCCGCCACGGCTTCAGCAGAAGAAAGGTCCAATTCAGGCAGGTCGGAAGTTTATCTGCTATTAGTTTTAGATTGGTAGCCAGAGTAAAATAATTTGTAAATGCCTGCAATTCATGCAGGTCACTTTATTTCAGTGCCTTATGTGATTCCTTCAATTGATAATCTACAGAGTTGGGTTTTGGATTCATCCCCAAGTTGTTGACAGAATTGCAGATGATCCGAGGGAAAGTCGTGATAGTTTTGTTTGATTTGTGATACATGGGTTTTCTTCTTGGCACCCATGTCATTTTGTATGGGTTTATAAAGTTCTGTTGTTATTGAGAATGAAATTTTTGTTTTTGCCTAGCCATGCTTCATGACACTCTATTGAAAGATTGCAGTTTTTCTCCATGATTCATCCCCAAGATGTTGACAGAATTGCAGATGGTCTCAGGGGAAAGTTGTGATAGTTTTGCTTGATTTGTGAAACATGGGTAGTCTTTTTTGTGGCACCAATGTCATTCCGTAGGGTTTATAAAAATCTGTTGTTATTGAGAATGGAATTTTTGTTTATGCCTAGCCAGGCTTCATGACACAGTATTGAAAGAGCGCAGTTTTTCTTCATAAGTTACAAATTTGGGTTTTGAGTTTAACCTCAACTTGTTGAAAGAACTGCAGATGGTCAAGTTGTGATAGTTTTGCTTGATTTGCAATACAAGGGTGTTCTATTTTTTTTTTTTTAAATTTTTATTTTGTGGAGGGCACCCATGTCACATAGATTCAGAAGGTTCCGTTGTCAAAGATGTTCACTGGGAATGGAATTTCTGTTTAAGAGTAGACAAGCTTCATAACACTCTTTTGGATCAATGCAGCTTTTCTCGTATGCATTGGCGTCTTTTCTTCCATTAAATTGATCAGTATAAAGCATTGACAGGCCTGTTGTGGCCTAACTTGAATACTCTGACAGATTATGGTTTCTTGTCTGATTGCACAAAGTTCAGTTCTCTTGGCTGAGTGAGTTTTCCCTTAACTGCTTTGGGTTTTTCTAGTGAGCCAGCTCTAAACCAAAATATCAAAAATATTCATTGGGTCGTGGTTTAAGAAACAAGGATGGCGATATTTACAGGTAAGCTCATTACTTTGATTACATTTTTTTTTTTTTTGACAATTATCTTCAGTCAGATTTATCCTGTTTCTACTGTGTGAAAGCACTAGGATTTTGAAATATAACGGGTGGCATGGCCCCGGTCGTATATATATATATAATCTGACATTCATATGTTTCTAAGATTGCTTTGGTAGTTGAAATTTGTCAAGAACTTCTACAATTTTTTGATTGATTGTCTTGCATTGAAATGATTTATCAACCCCAGAGGTCTGGAGCAATTTTTGTTGCACCCCGAATTCATTGGCCCCTGCTCAACGCTGTGAAGGGAACTGCGGTTTACCCCTATCTCTCAACTCTGAATTACTACACACCTTCCGTTTGTCCTCATCCAGCAGACATGCTCTGATCGCATTCATACATTTAGTATTCTTGCTGACATTCTGGTCCATCGTTCTAATCAAGTGGGTAAGGCGGACGAGCATATTGAGAAATGTGAAACCTCGAAAACCATTTCGCACATGTGTTGCAGTGATAAATATTATTTTGGGTGCGATTTATTTGGGATTGGGGATTTGGTTTTTACAAGAGAAATTGGGAAATGGTTTTCATTTAACTCCCTTACATCAATGGCTTGTACTTTTAGTGCAAGGATTGGCATGGTTTACTCTCGGATTAACAGTAACGAGTGGGCTAACACGGCCTGTAGCGACATTCGTGCGCGTTTGGTGGATCGTATCATTTTTGCTCGGAACAGTGGATTGTGTTTCAGCGGGACTGAATTTCATCAATGACAGAGAGCTTCCCTATGGGACTATTCTCTCCCTTGTTTCATGGCCAGCATGTTGTTTGATGCTCATTTGTGCTGCGAAAAATGATTTGAAGGGGTCAGAGGATGATCTTCTGTCAGAACCCTTTCTCAATTCCAGACAGAGGTTTTCTGAGGAAGATCAGATTCTGTTGAAGTTAAATTCGAATGTGACTCCTTTTGCCAAGGCAGGATTCTTCAACAGGATGACATTTTGGTGGCTGAATTCTCTTTTGTCCAAAGGAATGAAGAGGCCTCTAGAAGAAGTTGATTTGCCTTGTTTGTGTGGAGATGATCAAGCAACGAATTGTTATACAACATTTACAAAAGAACTGCTTAGGCAAAAACGGAAAAACCCATCTGCAGCTCTATCAGTTTTCTGGGCTTTGGTTAGTTGTCACTGGAAAAATCTGGCAAGGACTGGGTTCTATGCTTTTCTCAAAATATTTACTGTGTCTTCTGGACCACTTCTTCTGAACGCCTTTATTGGATTTTCAGAAGGTAAACAGTCATTCAAATACGAAGGTTTTATTTTGTTAGGAACACTCTTTATTGCCAAGGCGATATAGTCATTATCTCAAAGGCAATGGTATTTTGGCACTAGACGGATTGGTCTGCAAATGCGCTCTTCACTCATTGCAGCAATCTATCAGAAACAACTAAAGTTGTCCAATGAAGCTAAACAGGTGCATACAGCAGGAGGGATCATGAATTATATGGCGGTAGATGCTTACCGTATTGGGGAATTTCCCTTCTCGTTTCATCAGACTTGGACTACAGTACTGCAGCTCATATTTGCTTTAAGCATTCTTGTCCATGCAATTGGATGGGCGACACTTTCAGCCTTGGCAGTTATCATCATTACCATGCTTTGTAACTCTCCATTGGCAAAGTTACAGCAGAAGTTCAAACTGAACTCATGTCAGCCCAGGATCAGCGGTTAAGGGCTACCACAGAAGCTCTGGTGCATATGAAAGTACTGAAATTGCATGCATGGGATGAACGTTTCAAAAGAAGTATTGAGAAGCTGCGCATGGTAGAGTTCAAATGGCTCTCCGCGGTTCAGTTTCGAAGAGCCTACGGTTCGTTCTTGTCTTGGTCAACTCCCGTTTTGGTTTCAACTTCAACGTTTTTAACCTGCTATTTTCTTAATATTCCTCTTACTCCAAGCAACGTTTTCACGTTCATAGCTACCTTGCGCCTCGTTCAAGAACCAATTAGAATAATTCCTGATGCAATTGCTGTTATTATTCAAGCAAAGGTCTCATTAAGTCGTATCATCAACTTTCTCGAGGCTACTGAATTACAGGATCGGGTGGTTGAGGGGGTATTTCTTCAGAACTCTGACAACTCTCTTCTGATCAATTCTGCAACATTCAGTTGGGATTCCAGTTCATCAAAGCCCACATTGAGAAACATAAATATAGAAGTTAAACATGGCCAAAAATTGGCAATTTGTGGAGAAGTTGGATCCGGAAAATCAACTCTTTTAGCTGCAATACTTGGAGAAGTACCAAAGCTGAGGGGCAGAGTAAGTATGGATTATTTACCTCCTTAACCTAACATTATCCACCATTTAAATAGGTGGATTGTTTTTCTCATTGTACTCAACCCTGCCTCTGCAGTTGCAAGTCTGTGGCACCCTCGCATTCGTTTCTCAGACAGCATGGATTCAAACAGGAACGGTACGAGACAACATATTATTCGGAGGTCCCATGGAGGAGCAGAAATATCAGGAGGTTATCCGAAAGTCTTCGCTGGATAAAGATATCCAGAATTTTCCCTTTGGTGATCTGACTGAAATAGGAGAAAGAGGTGTCAATCTCAGTGGTGGCCAAAAACAGCGGATACAGCTTGCCCGTGCTTTATATCAAGATTCTGATATTTATCTTTTGGATGACCCTTTCAGTGCTGTTGATGCTCATACTGCTACTAGCTTGTTTAAGGTTAATATGGTCATTTCCTTTTGATATGAAAGGTTTTAAAATTATTATGTAGCTGGTAATAATTTTGTATGTTGCACCTTTCTATAGCAATGATTTTCGTTTTTCTTAGCTTCCTAATATTCTATTGATCACACATTTTGATGTGTAGGAATATATAATGGGAGCACTGTCAAAAAAGACAGTAATCCTTGTAACACACCAAGTTGATTTTCTCCCGGCATTTGATGTTATTCTGGTTAGTAAACAGTTGTCCCAGTCATGTGGAAGCTGTTTGTTTGCTTGTAAACATCCTTTTGGCAAAGTTTTCTGATGGATGGCACATTAAAATATTTTCTGCAACTTTGAAATATTATTTAATGCTAATAGTTTTGGCCTTCTTTTTTCTGAATTTCTACTCTGAAGTTTCTCTCTTTGCAGCTGATTTTGGATGGTGAGATTCATCTAGCCGGGCAATATCAGGAACTGTTAGTCTCAAGTGAGGCATTTAGGGAGCTTGTAAATGCACACAAGAGTACTGTTGGTTCCAATGAATCAGCAGCGACAAAGCCATCCACAAAAGATGAACCGGTCAAGGAAGAGAGAGATATTCAAAACAGCGAGTCACAGAAAGAACAACTGATTTCAAATATAGCTTCTAACGGGGATCAGCTAGTTAAAAGGGAAGAGAAGGAAGTTGGGGACACGGGTCTGAAGCCATACATTGAATATTTGAAACAGAATAAAGGTTTCATATATTGTTCATGTGCTGGTCTTAGTAATCTCATATTTTTGATTGGGCAGATTTTAGGAAATACTTGGATGGCTGCTAAGGTTCAAAGTCCTCAAATCAGCGTATTAATGTTAATAATAGTGTACTCAGCCATTGGGTTCACATCTATATTTTTCTTATTCCTTCGGTCACTTTTGCGCGTTATTTTGGGGCTTGGGGCATCAAAGTCATTCTTTTCTGAGCTTCTAACCTCTTTATTCCGAGCACCAATGGCATTCTTTGATGCAACTCCATTGGGAAGGGTTCTGAGCAGAGTAAGTATTTTATTTAATCACCATAGGCTTCCTTCTTTCCTTTTCCTCACTTTACTAAAAAGTGAAATTTAATATACATGTGGGTAGAAAGCTACTGCAATTTATCTTCTCCACCTCTTTTTCCAGGTTTCTTCAGATTTCAGCATTCTTGATGTAGACATTCCTTTCAGCTTTGTCATGTGCATGTCATCTATCATGCAAGCTTACAGCAATCTTGGAGTCATGGCTGTTGTAACATGGCAAGTTTTGTTTGCAGCGATTCCGTTGATTTATTTGGCTTTTCAACTCCAGGTAAAACGCTAATTCACACAAGTTTTTTGGGAAGACTCTTTACTTGACTGTCAATATTGTGAGAAATTATAACTGATTTTTTGTTTGTTTAATTTAATCAGAAATACTATTTTGCTTCTGCTAAAGAACTGATGAGACTGAATGGTACAACGAAATCACCTATTGCAAATCATTTTGGCGAGTCCATAGCAGGAACAATGACCATTAGGGCTTTCAGGGTTGAGGATTAGTTCATGAAGAAAAACTTAGACCTTATTGACAAAAATTTGAGCCCCTTTTTCTACAGTTTCTCAGCCATTGAATGGTTGATTCAGCGTCTGGAGGTGTTAAATGCAGCTGTTCTTTGCTCCTCTGCTCTTGCTATGGTTCTACTCCCAAAGGGCAGCTTCAATCCTGGTATGAACAATGAAACTAAATATCAACTGTGGGTGATTTCTGCTGTTACTGGACGCTTTTATGTATAAGATGATCACGCCTAACAATTTGAATTGGTGCAGGATTTGTTGGGATGGCCTTCTCTTATGGTCTATCATTGAACACATCGTTTGTTAAAAGTATTCAAAACCAATGTACCCTTGCAAACTACATTGTTTCTGTAGAACGCATCAAACAGTACATGCACATTCCTAGTGAGGCTCCAACCATTATAGAAGATCACAGACCACCAGATAATTGGCCCTCACACGGGAAGGTGGAATTTCAAGACTTGAAGGTATCTGAGTTGTCTTTTCTAACAAGATGATTGTGTTCAAATTATAAATTTGAATAGTTAATGATGTTTTCAGTCAAATATATTTGATATGTGTGCAGATTAGATATAGATTCAACAGTCCCCTTGTTTTACGGGGCATTACATGTACATTTGAAGGAGGGCAAAAGATTGGGATTGTTGGCCGAACAGGAAGTGGGAAAACCATTCTCATTAGTGCTATTTTTCGATTAGTTGAACCTGCTGGGGGTAGAATCCTTATAGATAGTTTGGATATTACCTCTATTGGGCTTCATGATTTGCGGTCGCGCCTTGGGATTATTCCTCAAGAGCCAACTCTTTTTCATGGAACTATTCGCTTCAACCTAGATCCATTATCTGAGCACTCAGACTTGACAATTTGGGAAGTATGTAAATTCTATTCAACATAATCTCTAACTGAGTTTATCATATGTAGAATGAAAAAATAAATAATGTTATGAATTTATTTTCTGCTTTGATTAAGGTTCTGAACAAGTGTCAACTTGGAGACATTATAAGAGGGAAGGTGGATGGCTTAGATGCACCAGGTAAATTTTGTAGCAAATATATACTTTTGAATGCAATAAAATTCTTTGACATGGGGCCAAGAATTTGGCTTTTAGATTTGGAAGGTTTTTGTGGCTCTAAACGATCGATAAAATGCAGTGGCGAGTGATGGAGAGAATTGGAGTGTTGGGCAAAAACAATTATTTTGTTTGGGACGTGCATTGCTAAGGAAAAGTCAAGTCCTTGTTCTAGATGAAGCAACAGCATCAATAGACAATGCTACAGATGTCATTCTCCAAACAATAATTAAAAAGGAATTTGCAGATTGCACTGTAATTACTGTCGCACACAGGATACCTACTGTTATGGACAGTGACATGGTTGTTGCCATCAGTGATGGTAAGGCCCTATCATTGTATCTTATCTCTGTGTTGTATGCATGGATGGTTTCAAGTTTTAAATGAATTTCAATTTCTTGTACTCGAGGAAATGGATGGTAGTGAAAGTAGATCTATTCAGTTGTACCTAATTTGAATTGTTATGATTTTTTGAATACATGCAGGTGAGATGGTGGAGTGTGATCATCCATTAAAACTGATGGAGAGGGAAGGATCGTTATTCGGGAAGCTGGTGACAGAGTATTGGTCCCACACATCAAATGCTCTTCTTCATGCAACGAGCACTCATAAATAATGATAGAGGAGCATTTCGGAGAATTTTCTTTCCCCATTCCATTTTGATATTTGTCCACTGAGTCCGTTTGTTATGCCTATGTGTCTCTTGAGACAGATACACATAATCAGTTAGATAAGTCCCAGAAGTTGTCCAGATGTAATCGCATGAGAGGTACTGCTTGCCAACAGCCTCCCCTTTTTTGTTAATAAAATAAGATATTTCCTTCCAGGCATAGTTTAATTTAGAGATGAAATGGCTTTTTTCACATGTTTTCTTGTTAATTTTAATTAAAATTTTGCAGAGATTTTTAAAAAATTTGAGTTTAAGTTGTTTAATCTGTATAATTTGAGTGCCCCATAGGTTTTTCAGGGTGCTGAATCTTTTTATGTATTAATAAATACATTTTAAACAACAAAAAATCGCATTCTTCTTAAATTTGTTTCTTCCAGGATTCCGGTGAAAAAGTGTATTTCATCTATAAATTAAACTATACATTTTTTTCAGAAGTATCGATCATTAAACGATAAAGCTCCTAATCATCCAGACAAAAAACTATCATATCTCTGATCAAGGATCACAATATTAGTCTAGAACTATGCAAATCAGCATCTACCAAAAACATTTCAAAATAGTTTTCATCTATAAATGTTTAGATTGCAATACAACCAAAAAAGAGGAAAGAGACCCTGCATATAAGCTGAAAGTAAACATCAAACAGACCAGACATGAGCACCGTTATGGGAGAGCAGTACGCCCTTCCTCCCGAACTACACCATCTGAGACAAAGCTAAAAAAATATGTATCCTTCCGCATCATTTAAACCAATTTTGGATAGAGAGTCAGCTGTCCCAATTGATTCTCTGAAGATATTCTGAATGTCAAAACTCAGAAAAGTTTGAATGAGTGTACTGATTCGGTCCCACCATCCTCTCAGATTTGGAGGATCAAACGCTGTTGTTTCCAAAATGCTATCTATGATAGTCTTCCAGTCATCGTAGACATGGATGTTCTGGATTGATTTTTCCTTTGCAAACCAGAGAAGTCTCCATAGGGAGACCATTTCCGTCCTGAAGTTTGCGCCCATCCCTCCAAGCCAGCGTAACTTATAGAGTGAGTTACCATTGATACGAAGCCATGCTCCACAACCGCATTGGCCCTGTTGTGCTGCACCATCACAAAATCCTGCCAGCAAGATAATCTGAAGATGCATATACCTCACAGACAGGTCCTTGGGAGTCAACCTACGAGGTTACGAGGTTCCATAATCTCCAACCAAGCAAGAATTTTTTAACATATCCTGGAAACATTAACCTGTAACCCTGGAAATATGAAATGATTTCGGGCCTTCCAAGTTTCCCAGAATATAAACAGCGGAATGTATCTTGGGAGTCAACCAACGAGGTTCCATAATCTCCAACCAAGCAAGAATTTTTTAACATATCCTGGTAACATTAACCTGTAGCCCTGGAAATATGAAATGATTTTGGGCCTTCCAAGTTTCCCAGAATATAAACAGCGGAATGTATCGATGTAGTCCATCTCCGGTCAAGCCCCACTGCAAACACTGCTCCATAGAGGTAAATTGTCTGAACGGGATCTTACAAAATGAGAGAATCATAGACCAAATTTGAAGAGTGCTGTTGCAAAATAGAAAAAGATGCAAAACGGATTCATAATTGCACCGCACAAGGGACACCACCCTGGACCTTGAAAAGCTCGCTTACAAAGATTGATTGTCCCGTTAAGATTATGTTTTTCCAAACCAACCATATGAAAAGAATGATCTTCAGAGGCATTCAATCTCTAGATAGAGTGAAACCATGGCGTCGAAATAGAATCTTGTGCTAGGTTCATGATGTGCTTGTAATTATCTGCTACCACCGTAGTACCTTTTCTGAGAGTTCCAGCCCATGAAAATGAGTTTCCTCTCGCATTCCCGCATAGAAAAACTCTTTTTAGTGCTATGATGTAATTGTTCCACTCCAATGCAGCTGCCCAGACAGTCCAATTTGCACAACCTCTTTCCAAGTCAGATCTGCTGATCACTCGATCCAAAAGGAAAATACCTCTTTGATGAAACGCCACGACTGTGCCTTCGGAAAGCCTATCTTTAAAAGATCTGAGGACTACACTTCATCCCAGAGCATGTGTCTTCCACCATATGGAGCATATATGTTCCAAATGTGTATCTTCTCTATCAAACCTCGAATATGCCCTGAAAGCAAAATGGCAGCAAGAAATTTGTGGGCTTTCAAATTTGCCCAATTTGGAATCTTGGATGCCAAAGAGCCACAGTGCCACCAGACAAACCAAAGGAGTCAACAACAACCATGCACCAATTTGGATAGACCGATTGAAAATATGACAAGGATCTCCCAGAATCAACCATCGTTTCTTGAATGAGTGTGACGAATGGACAAACAGAAAGGAACAGGTGACGCAGGGACAATATTTTTGTGGCGTCCCCCAAGCCACGCATATTAAAAGACAGGATATTTATCATGGCCCAGTCTCAGAGAGCTCGAACGCTCTAAGGGCCAAGAAACAGACGTATCAAGGATAAGAAATTTATATAATCCAACAGAGTCATGAAATAAACGTTTCCCCGACAATTCCCCCCGAAAATGTCTGCTGCCCTTACATATATTACTGAGGTATAAAATAAACAATACCTTAGTAATATATGTAGACGGCAGACCCCGGGAGAAAGCGACGGAGAGGAAGAATTAATCCGATAACCTCATCCAAGACTATGTAATATTTTCTCTTAATAGAGTCGTTGTTTTCTCAATCGAAGATCTATTGGGCGCTTTCCTCCGTTGCCTGCGTGTGATTAATATTGATTTATTAGTATGGAGCAAAAAAATCTCACGCTTAGCCTTACATAAATCAGGAGATCAGACCGATTTGGAATTTCGAACCTATTCCAAATTTAGGGCGGGAACCGTGGAAATTTGGAATTCAGAAGTAGATTCGACTCGCTGGAAGTTGAGCTCAGATTGCAGCCGCAATTTTTAAAAGGAAATTGAGGTTCCAGTTCCATGACCCCTTTCCCCTCTCGTATCCAACAGACAATTTGGGGTTCGTGTTGAACAGAGGAAACTACGCTCACTGTGCGGAGGACTTTGATCCATGATTCGAAAGTTGGCGTTCAGCCGCGGGGGATTACGTAGTGAAAAAAAAAAAAAAAACACCAATCAATCTCCAAGCACTATGAATACTTTAATTTAATTTATTTCTGGTACACCATTAAAGATATTGCACCAGTTCCATGCCCAACGGAGATATAAAAGAAAAGAAATAAAAAAGACATTTAACACATGAATAAGCCCATTCCATAAATCATTAACAGCAACCCACAAATTAACGTATTATTATCATTTCATGGCCAAGGGAGTTTATTGTTAACATTAGTAGCACAGTCAACCTGGTGGTTCCGCATGCTGAAGGGAAGACCGTTTATCGAAGGCTCGGTGGCGCCGCTCTTCTCCTACCTGCGCACCCAGGGATGAGGGGATGTTGTGGCAGTGCTACTCCCACTTCCCGTTTGTTTGCCCGGAATCGATCTGAGGACGTTCGGTCCTCTTACTGCGCCCACAGACTCTGTTGATCAGCCTTGCGATCACACCAATTCCTCTGCCAACTGTGTGTACCGACCCTGCTCGCTCTTTCTTCACGCCCTCCTATGTCTTGCTGCTCCTACCCCAGCTTGACACGCTGGCCCGATCCTTCGCGCGTTCGATTTCTGTGCCCATTGCCTACTGCAATTTACAAATGCGCTTCACTACTCTTAGTTGTTTACCCAAACGACCCAGAGTGTCGCTGCCCTGCTAGACAAGTTACAGCCATCGGCCTTCGCACTATGTCAACCATGTCATCTCTCCACCAGAACGATTGTGCCTGAATACGTTTATTTATTTTTATTTATATATAGATATATTTTTCTTGGTCGAACCAAGTCAACTGGTTGGGATATGGGCAACTAAGAAAAAGCTCACTCTTTCTTTGGATTGGAAACATTCAAGAGTAGAAGAGAGAAACCTCTAAAAATTTAGGAAAGAAAGGAAATATTTCAACGTATTTGCTTTATCTAATAATGCATTTGATTTTATAAAAATATTTTTTATAATTACAAAATAAAAAAAATAAAAAAATAATAAAGAGAATGATTGCATTGTTTATAAAATACTCATCCCTCTCTCATGATAAAGACTCTATTGTTTTCAGAGATATTGTGTTCTTCCTTTTTCGTGCTTCTATCTTTTTGTGCCTCTATCCTGTTATGTGATTCTTTGCATTTTTTCAGATCCGCAAGTAGATCAATTGGTATCAGAGCATAAGATATTGGAAGCCATCCACCTGTTCGAAGAATTATTTTTTTAAGGTCATACATTTTAATCCATTTGGTGGATGAAAATCATGCCGCCTCGTGAATGATTTAGCTAGGGCTCTTCAAGAGCTAATAACGCTGTAGTAACAACGACGTCCTCCAAGGCAAATGCAGCGTGATACACGCTTTTAACTGCCCAAATTCTTAGGCCAAATGAATGTGAGGCTGTTGATTCTTGGCTCCACATTCTCTCCAACTATTTCAGAACTTGTCCAACAATGGAAGAGGAGATAAAACTTCAGATCACTATTCTACAATTGGAAGGCCTAGCACAAACATGGTGGGATACTCATCTTGAGAACATGTCCTTGGTTGTCGAACTTGGAGAACCAATCGAGACCAGATCGACACCTATCACATCTTGGGATCTCTTTTGCCAGACCTTAAGAGAACGCTTATGTCCTCTAGGATATGTCCAAAATCTCCTTGCCGAATGGTTACAACTTCGACAACTACCCAATCAATCAATGCAAGCTTACATTGATGTCTTCTGCAAGTTTTGCATTCAACTCCATATCTCCAATCCAGAAGAGGTACTAAGTATCAAATTTAATTTTGGTTTGCTAATGCTTTTTCGACGCGAAGTTGAGTTGTTTGATAGTACTTCATTAGATGAGGCCTTTATTCGGGTCTTGGCTGACAGCTGTGGAACGCAAAGTGGGTACTCCAATCCGATATCTTCACGCCAGAAATGGTCCATCTCCCTCTAGTTCTTCTAATGTCGCCTTTGCCTCATTCCCCACACCTCACAATAACCCCTGGTGTACTTTTCATAAGACCAAATCACATGCTTCTTCAGATTGTTGGGTACTGAAAAATATACACCCTAACAAGACTCTTTTTATAGAGGTCAAGCAACCAAATGCCACTACCCCACTTCCAGTTATTTCTCTCGAAAATCCTATTGAAGTGGACTCCTCTCTCATCCTCATGACTGCTAATTCAACAAACACCTCTGTTATGCCTTTGTTTACCCATAATTGTCAAATCAAACATGAGTTGGTCATGCTTATTCTTGACAATGGGAGTCAAAAGAATCTTGTGGCACAGGACTTGGTTGAATGCCTTTACCTTCCCACCACTCCTCACCTGGACACCCATATTAGCTCGGTTGGGTCCAAAAGGACGGTCCTTGTCTTACCATCTCACAATGTTGTGCTGTCACCTTTGCTATTGGACCTTTCCGTGATACCGTGGTATGTGATGTTTCTCTTATCGATTGTGTCAATTTATTGCTAGGCATTCCATACCAAGAGGCTCGACATGCTGTTTATCATGCTACATATCACCAATACCACTTGTAGCACGATGGTTGCACCTATGTGCTCACATCCTCAGCTAGCACATCAACCCAACGTTCTATTGGCAAAGCTCCCATTATGAGAGTCAATTTAAACCAAGGTGGTTCTTCGTGCTTGGTTCGCCCTATCAAGCCAGACAACCTCACCAATCCAGTCCCTCCTACAATGGCTCCTCTACTCCAAGAATTTGCAGATATATTCACCCAACCCACAGGGTTGCCTCTAGCACGCTCTATTGAACACCACATCGATCTTATTCCTGGTGCTTCCTTACCTAATACCACATCTTATCGCCTTATTCCTCGAGAGGCAGCTGAGATAGAATGCCAAATTGAAGAATTGTTGACATTTGATCATATTCAGACTTCATCCTTGCCATGTGCATCTCCAGCTTTTTTTATTCCCAAAAAGGATTCTTTTGAATGATGCTTTGTGACAAACTACCGAGCCCTTAATAAAGCCACTGTTAAAAACTGCTACCACCTTCCCTGCATTGAGGATTTGTTGGACCACTTACATGCGGCTTGTTTCTTCACAAAGATGGATTTAACTGCAGGCTACCATCAAGTTCACAGGCATGCGGCTGACACATGGAAAATTGCTTTTAATGGGCTATTTGAATGGTTGCTCATGCCACTTGGACTGACCAAACGAGAAACACACTCCTCAAATGGTTTCTCACCTTTTGAGGTTTGCTTTGGGTTTCAGCCAAGTGCACCCTCTAAGATGCCATTGACGATCACCCTTTCTGGGTCTGCACATCAACAACAGGAACAAAAAGCAGCTCATCATTTTATACACTCCATTTCTCAATGCCAAGCTCAAGTAACTTCTGCTTTGCAAACAACCCAAGATCACACCAAACGGAGGCATGACAAGCAATGAACACCTTTGTATTTTCAACCTAGAGATCGTGTGTGGCTCTTGTTGGACAAGCAACGCTTCAAGGGCCAACATCATAAGTTGCACCCTCTGCGATATGGCCCGTATATTGTTCTGGAATGCACTGGAGAAAATGCATATCGCTTGGACTTGCCTTCCCAGCTTGGCATGCACGATGTGCTTAATGTTAATAATCTCAAACTATTTGAACCACCTCTCCTTGAGGAATTCGTTACAATTCGTCATCTGGTCGATAATATTCTAGATTTTCAGCCTCCTCTGCTCAAAGATACAATTCTAGACTCCAAGAAACGGAATACACACCAACAACCATACTTCTCATATCTGGTTGGTCGGAAGGGACACACCGACGCAAGCAAAATGGATGACTGCAGAAACATTGCAATGCACTTTCCCTCATTTGGTGGAGGAAGCCGAGACGCTTCCTGATCTAAACATTGAGGAATTGGGCAACCAAGAAGGGCACAAAAATCAACAACCTCTCACTGATTGGGCAACCAAGAAAAATCACTCTCTTTCCTTGGAAACATCTAAGAGTAGAAAAGAGAGAAACATCTAAAAATCTAGGAAAGACGGAAACATCTCAATGTATTTGCTTTATCTAATATTGCATTTGATTTTATAAAAATATCTTTTTTAATTACAAAATAAAATAAAAATAAGGAGAATGATTGCATTGTTTATAAAATGCTCATCCGTCCCTCATAATAAACATTGTGGTATTGTTTCCAGAGCCACTGTGTTATTCCTTTTTCGTGCCTCTATCTTGTTATGTGATTCTCTGCATTAGTTTTTCAGATCTGCAGGTAGATCAAGATATTACACTTCCCCTGCTCAAAATTTCTTGCCCTCAAGCAATTTCAATGTTGGATGCTGCAATACATGCTCTCATTCCCATGTGGTGTCTTTGATGAAGAAATCTTTCCATCATACCAAATATTCACGGATGGTCCTGCTTCAAAGCTTTCTTTCTCAAATCTCCAACACCTTCTCTGGAACTAGTAGAAGATGCCCTTCCTCATCCAACGGGGTAAATCAGGTGATGATTTGACGTTCTCACCTAACGTTCTTATGATTTTTTCTCTATGCTAGACGCTCCAATTCATATGTCACTTCTCCTATTTGGCGGATTACTTGATAGGGCTCGTAGAATCGTGGTTTTAACTTTTTGGCTCCTTTTTGCTTCAAGGTAGGCTTTTTGTACGGTTTTAGTCGGGGGTAAACTATATCTCCTACTTCGAAACTCCTTTCTAGCCTTTGTTGATCTACATATAACTTCTGTTGATTTTGAGCTATCCGTAGGTTATCCTTGAGTGCCCGAAGAATATCCTGACATCCCTGAATCCAATCCTTTGCTAATGGTGCCCTGCTATCTCCAAATGTTGTGTTTGCGAAAGATAACGCCTCATATCCATATAAGGCTCATAAAGGTGACATCCCTATGGATATGTGATAAGTGGTGTTATAGCAATATTCTCTTAAATGCAACCACTTGGCCCATGCTCTTTGTTGCCCTGTGACATAGCTTCGTAAGTAACCTTCTATCCATTTATTCATTGTTTCCATCTGTCTGCGGGTGATAACTTGTATTAGGAGTGAGTTCTGCATTTAACTTACGTTGATTCTGAGCTGTTTGTAGGTTATCCTTGAGTGCCCAAAGAATATCCTGACATCCCTTGATCCAATCCTTTGCTAATGGTGCCTTGCTATCTCCAAATGTTGTGTTTGTGAAAGACAATGCCTCATATGCATATAAGGCTCGGAAAGGTGACATCCCTATGGATATGTGATAAGTGGTGTTATAGCAATATTCTCTTAAATACAACCACTTGGCCCATGCTCTTTGTTGCCTTGTGACATAGTTTCGTAAGTAACCTTCCATCCATTTATTCATTGCTTCTGTCGGTCTGCGGGTGGTAACTTGTACTAGGAGTGAGTTATGTTCCTGGTAACTTGAATAACTCCTGCCATAATGCTCCCATGAGCCTGCCATCATGGTCACTTATAATAGTTTTGGGCAAACCATGTAGACGAAATACTCCTTGGAAAAATATTTATGCTATCTGAGATGCATAGCTTTTGGAGGAGATCATAAAGAAGTTGGCATATTTGGTCAGATGATCTACCACCACAAAGATACAATCTTTGCTTTGGGATGAGGGTAGCCCTATAATGAAATCCATGAAGACACTCTCCCATTTCTGTTTCGGAATGGGCAGTGGTTGTAATAAACCAACCGAGTGTGTATGTTCAACCTTATTTCTCTAACATGTACCACATTCCTTTACATATTTGATAATGTCCCTCTTGAGCCCCTTCCATTTGAACCTCTCCCTAATGGTCCTATAGGTCTTCAGAAATCTTGGATGTCTCGCTAGAGGGGAGTCGTGGGCTGCTTGTATGATCTTCATCTTCAGTTGGGACTTTGGAACTAAATAGATTTGGTCCTTATAGTAGATAATGCCATTGAAAACCCTATACCGGATATCTGATGATTGCCCATCAAGAATCTCATAGGCATACTAGTTCTTCGAGTATTCCACCAAAAGATGGGACTTCCAGTCTTCCACAATGTCTATGAGGGAGAAGGTTTCTAGTCTCTTTGGCAAGGCATTTTCTACTGCATTGTTTTTGCCTTTGACGTATTCGATCTCAAAGTCATAGGCTTGGATCTTGCTAACCCATTTTTGTTGCCTCTCGTTTAATCCCTTCTGATCTAGGAAGTACCTGAGACTATTATTATCAGTTTTGACATTGAACTCATCGCCCACTAGATATGGTCGAAACTTGGCCAGCGCATACATAATTGGCAACATTTATTTGTCATAAATGGAGCAAGAATGCTCATAATCCTGGAGCTTCCTACTCTAAAAAACAATCGATTGATGATTATGTGTTTAAACAACCCCAATTCCTTCCCCAGAGGCATTGCATTCCAATACGAATGGTTGGGAGAAATCCGGCAAGGCTAGAATTGGGCATGAACTCATCGCTTCCTTCATTCACTCAACTATCTCTTGTGTTGTCTTTGTCCATATAAAGGCTCCTCTTTTAGTCAAGTCAGTAAGAGGTGCTTCCAGCTGTGAATATCCCTTAACAAATATTCTATAATAAGTACAAATTCCCAGAAGCTCCTTAATTCTGTTACATTTTTTGGAGTGGACCAATTGAGAATGGCTTCAATCTTCTCCCCGTGCACTTTGACGCCTTGGCCTCTGATGATGTGACACAGATATAACATTTATGTCATTCCAAACTCACATTTGGAGATTTTGGCATAGAATTGTTGTGCCTCTAGTATTCCCAAGACCTCCTCCAAGTGTTGTAGATGCTCCTCCCATGTTCGACTGAAAATCAGGATGTCGTCGAAGAAGAGAAACACAAATTTGTGTAGATTCTTGTTGAACACATGGTTCATACATGTCTGAAATGTCGCAGAGGTGTTGGTTAATCCAAAATGCATCACTAAGAACTCATAGTGTCCATAGTGGAATCTGAAAGTTGTCTTTGGAATGTCCCGATCACGAACTCTGATCTGGTGATAACTCGAGTGAAGGTCAATCTTTGAGAAGTACTCGAATCCCTTCAGCTCATCCATTAGCTCGTTGATCATAGGGATAGGATATCTATTTTTTATGGTCTTTTTATTTAGTGCTCGATAGTCTATACACATCCTTAAGGACCCATCCTTCTTCTTGACCAAAACCACGAATGAAGTAAAAGCACTTGAGCTTGGACGAATGTGTCCTACTGCCAACAACTCCTGTATTGCTTTCTCTATCTCATCCTTATATGCTTTGGGATGTCGGTAAGGGGTAGTGATGACAACTCAGACCCCTTCCTCTAGTTCAATGATGTGCTCAAATCCCCTATCTAGTGGTTGCCTTGGTGGTATATTCCTAAAAACCTTCTGGTGTTTTTGCAACAATGCCATGATGTCATGGGAATACTCCTTATGTTGTTATGCTGCTTTCTTCTCCATGATCCAACACTCCACAACCCATAAAATATCCCCATGTCGAAGATCTGCCTCCATCTTGATGGATGTCACAATATTGGACTGATATGCATGCATTCCTCTCAACATCACATTCTTACCATCTGGTCATGTAAATGCAAGTTCCAGGTCTTGATAATTCACTGTATGAGTCCCAATGGAATATAGCCATTGGACCCCTAATACGACATGAGAATCTGGACAATCCATAACAAAAAATTATCTGTAACCGTGTAGTTTCCCATTGTTAAGCTCATATTAGCGGCGATTTGGGCATCCGGTTGTGCTTCTTCTTCCCAGGGATCAAAACTGTAAATCCCCCAAATTCTTCAGTTGTCAAGCCTCTTCTGGCTACAAATTCTACATCAATGAAGTTGTGGGAGGCCCCACCATCAATCAGCACGGTCACCTTCTGTCCTTGTATGGTGCCCCTGACCCGAAGAGTGTGGTACCTTGGGACCCCTGTAAGAGAAGCAATAATCCCTTCTCGGGTCTCTTCTTGTCTTGCCCCCATACCTTGTGATTCTCCCTGATCCGACTTTGGTTGCTCTTCTTCGTCTTCGCTCTCAGAGAATACTTCAATATAGTGGGCTGTTCCCTTAGTACACCGATGCCTTGGTGCCCAAGGTTCCTGACAAGAGAAGCATAACCTTCTCCTCCTCAGATCATTCCTGGTTTCATCATCCAACTAACTCTTCCCTGATTGCTCCCTTTGCTACATTTTGACTTCCTTTCCCTTTTGAGGAATAGTTGGTTTGGGTAGGAATCTGGTCTTGGGTACTGCATCTTGCATATCCCTTGCTCGACTAATTGCATCTTGCAAGGTTACGGGTTGGCAGGCTTTGACCCAACTACGCAGGGGTTCTGACAACCCTTCTATGAACAACATGACCAACAGAGCCATTGAGAGGTTAGTGACCATTGCAACAAGCCTCTGGAATTTTGCAATATATGATTCAATGCTTCATGTCTGTCGGAGTTGGGTTAGCTCTGGGAAGTATAACTCAAGGTCCTTCCTATCAAATCTCTCTATCAATATTTGCGTGAATTCTGTATAAGAGATTATGTTTGCATGTTCTAGAGTGATCATCCCATGTTGCCACCATTCGTGTGCTTCTCCATCGAGATGAAGCGTGGAAAATTTGGCATCTCTCTCACACATAGGATTAAGTTGGAAATATGTATCTAGCTTCTGCACCCATGATCTTGTAGAACACTTTGTTGAGGCGTCAAAGTAAGGAAGAGTTACTTTTTCCACAACCTTTAGTAGATCCAAGTTTCATTGAGGGCCCCCATATACTATTGCATTCCTTTGTTGTTTGCTCCTCATAAAATAATATTCAACGATGGTTAAAGTTGTTTTCACATTGGGGGGCAACACATCATATTCCTTCACCCAAGTTGTAACTGTCTCCTCAATTGGTGAAGGAGAGTCTTTCTCCCTATAGGAATCATCCAAGAATGGAGGCATGGTTGATCGGTTGAAAGGGTTTCTCCAAAGGTTGGCATGTTCATGTGATGGACCGTTGCTTCGAATGTTGGCATGTTCATGTGATGGAACTTCCCCTCTAGAATGAGAGTCGCCTTCCCCATTATTGCTTTGTAAATTAGGTTGTCCGATCTACAATTTTAGAAGTTCCACAGTCGTGTCTTGAGTGGCGATGATCTTTTGTAGTGCATCTTCAAGCTTGGTACTTTCGTGATCACCCATTGGTTTGTTTGATTCTTCCGACTCCCCCTGATCCTTGGTGATGACCTCTTTGTTTCTCCCTCCTTGACTCCTTGAATCCTAGTTCTCCTTGACTTCTAGTTTTTCTCCCCTTCCAATTGATAGCAATCCCTTTCTTTTTCTTTTCTTTTCTTGGTGTTATCACTCAGAAAAAGTGAAACATTATTTGACATGGTTATAGAGTTCATTTGTCAAAGGTATGGTCATAGAGTTCATTAGGAAAATTCAAATTTTTTCATCTTAACCTATTCTAAGGTTCAAACCCACCTTCAATCAAGTCATATCATGTCCCATTAGTCATCATTTGTTGACATATTTCATTTCCCAAGCTTTTGAATTCAAAAGGGTCACTTTAGCTAGTTTTTCCTCTTTTCGTAACGTTTTATACTGTAAAAAGACAGTTTTCGCGACGAAATTGCCTAATAGTTTTGTAGCGAAACTGTCAGAAAATGAACTAGCCACGCTACGAAAAATGGTTTTTATGTCTGTCTTGTCAGATCTGGTGCAAGGTGTCAGTCCATGATTATAAGACTTAAGGTGGATGTCATTTGAGTCAGTTAGGGTTAAATCAAGGTACAAAGGGCATGTCTGAGGTCATCATTATTGTTTTTAGCATGTATGAGTCATGATTAAAGGCATGAGTTGTCATCGAAACTTTAAAAAATTACCCAATTGAGTCTTTGTCATTCTCTTCTTCATCTTTGCATGCTATTGAGTTCTGGAGAGCTATTTCACCAAGCCAAGCTGGTTGCTGTCATTTTCAAAAGTTGCAAGTGTCACTAATCAAGTGTTGGTGTCCAGGTAGGAATGATTTATCCACCCTAATCCGAAATTAATTTTATCAATCCAGGAGCGTATCCTTTCAAGGCAACGCGCAAGGTATATGCATGAAAAAACACATAATCCGTCTTAACCAAGGGTTTATAATCAAGGTTCAAAACATTTCCGTGAAAGTAAATCAGATGCTGAACTTCAAAACAATATTAGCAGTAAAGAATAATAACAACAACCATAACAAAGAAAAAATTCACACACACGCAGATGCAACACCTGATCAGAAGAGCGGGCCCAACTCTTTGATCAGGGCTGCGTTAGTCACGAAGACGCTTAGAACAACAAAACCAGAAGTACTTTATTAATCTGTAAGATGTGATTACAATATCCTTTCGGGAACCCTCATTTACAGGAACAATATCCATTTTATACATAGTGCAAGAGAATAACAGATCTCCTTGGAATGTGGTAATCGCGCATTTAGAAATACACATTAGTTGGAATAGCACAAACATCAGATGTCCAGGATAGAACAAGGGGCCAAGAATAGGCTCAGGGAATCGTGATTCCAGCTGCGCGATCTCCCTATAGCTGACCGTTACCAAATCTGTTGCAAACCGCTGGAGCGAGGGTTCCTGTTCTCCAAACTGCAGTCAAGCACATATCTTAGTGCCGCAAATAGGTAAGACTCTGTGACTTTACTTCATTAATCAAAATATTCCAATTGGACAAGTTAGGGGTATTTACCTCATAAGTTTAGCATAGCAAATGTAGGTAATTAAACAGAAAAGGATAAAAAAGGATGATAAAATTGGTCAGAAAGGTAGCCAGATTTGGTGCCCAACATCTCCCCCCAACTAGCTTTCTGCATGCCCTCATGTAGTCCGCCGCCTCCGTAGGTTTGGGTTCTGCAAACTGTGAGCTTCATGAAGCCCTACTAGATCATTCTCTAAAGCCATCTCTGTCCCCGGAACTTTAAATCCATCTGAAAGGAGAAATTCCTTCCACCAATCTGCTGGAACATTGTACGCTGGGGTGTAAACTTCTGCAAGCAACCAAATAACAGGATACTGAAACCGAATCCCCATCCACCGGATCCCACATGTTTGAACGCATGCCACATATCTGGTTACTCTGGTGAGTACTCATGCAAAGTTGTGTGCCCCAGAAGGCTCTCTGTTCCGGACAGTTGTTGGTGACATCATCCACCTTCTCTGACAACAATCAAGGGCCTCTTTTTGAAAAACAGTTAATTGATTAATACAAAGGTCGAGGCACCACCTTTGTGTCCTCAACATTTTTTCTCTGTTCTCCTCAAATTTCAGAAAGGTATGGTGTTTATTGTACATTGTATTTGACCTCTCATGTTCTCCTCTTACTATAAATG
Source organism: Pinus albicaulis (assembly GCA_034641835.2). Lineage (NCBI taxonomy): Eukaryota > Viridiplantae > Streptophyta > Pinopsida > Pinales > Pinaceae > Pinus > Pinus albicaulis. The sequence goes on from CM076571.1 coordinate 814,266,269, forward strand.
GCTTTGTAACTTGATTAGACTCAAAAGTATTATAAGCCTTCTGCAAATGGATTTGATTGAAAGCATAAGAGGTGAGGGCCCTCAGATGGATGTCCCCTACATACGGGACTAGATTAAAATTTTTGTCCAAATGTAATAGATACCCATGCAGGTAAAACTCACACATCATATGTTGAGTTGGCACATCATGATTCCTCATGATTCGGATGAATTGTACACCATCTTCTATTTCATAACTGACCTCATTTTTTATGCTCTCCATGCAGAATAAAAGAAAATGTTCATGCAAAAATAAAAAATAACAAGAAGCAGGGGGACGACATGCCATCACCTCGTGCACCAGATTGAACATTTGTTCCTTATCATCTTTCAGTTCAGCCACTTGTTTTTCTAGTTGCTCCATCTTGAGTTGCTGCTTTGCATGCCTTAATCTCGTAATATCTATGCGCTCCACATATTCAAAGATGGTTGTGGAGGCTCTCTCCTCAGTTCTTTTGATCTCATTCTTATACTGAGCCGCAGTATACTTCCACGTCTGTAATTCAGCCATTAAGGCATACTCTCTGGCTTCGAACAGTTGTTCAATCGGGTATGTTTCAGTTCTTGCTTCAACCCTAACGACTTTGGATTTCCTGGCTCGCCGCTTGTACTTTTTTATTCGTTTCTGCATCCTGTGCACTTTCCTTCTCAAATCCCTTACTTCCATTTTGAGCCGCATTACTTCCTTAAACTACTGTTGGTATCTCTGTTTGATGGGAAGTCTTCGTTGTCCACGCAGATCTGCCTCTTCTTGCTTGACATGTGTTTCTTCTGCCTCGACAGTTGGAGGTCAATCCCTCGGGACTGCCTCTGTCGGGCCAACGGTCGGTCCAACCTCCTCTACCTGTTCTTCTTCTGTTATTTCTTGCTTCACTCTTTTCACGCCTATGTGCTCCATTGGTTCATTCACCGGGACCACTCCACTTGGTCCCTCCTCTTCCCCAATGGTCATTCTCTCATCCTGTACATTCTCCGCGACCAGTGGTGACCCGGTACGATGATCCCCTGCTGATATGTCTGTTGGGGCCTCTTCTGATTGTGGCCTTCGTTTTAAATTCGAAGCCATAGGAATGGCAAAGTCTTCTTCCTCTCTTTGTTGCGGGGAACGAGTTACCCTTGATCCCCTAGGAAGAAAGATGGGGAACTGGAACAAATCCTTTGCATTCAGCCCCGAGGTCGACACTGGTTATTTTGGGGCAGCGTCGGCCTCACACCTTCGTTCTCCCATCATTTCCTCCGTGGTTTCTCTAGTCGGAGTGGTCACGACTTCTTCTTCAATCGGGTTACCCTCCTCCATTGGTTCCATGTCAACAGGAGATCCCTGTGGAGTGGCCTCGGTCGCAATGTCGACCAATTCGCCCTCTTTCATTTGCTGTGGGTTTACCTCCATGCCCATCGCACTATCTATTTGCTCAGCTGACTCCGCAGACGGGGCTGGTTCTTGTGGGACAGCCTCGGTCGTAGTGCCAGTGGGTATCTCTGCAACTTCCATTGATTCCACGAGTTCAACTTGTTCTTAGGGAACCATCTCTTCTTCACACTCTTCAATCTCCATTTCCATCTCTTCTGGCTCCTCTTGATCAATGCAATCATCATCCTCTGCATCTTCCTGCATGGCTTCATCCTCCTCTTCATCCTCTTGCATGGCTTCAGGTTCTTTTGCCCTAGCAGCCACAACGGCTTTTATTTCCTCCTCTGTGGAATTCCGAAATAGTTCCCACGGAATCGAGATCTTCTCAATGGCGTTCATTACTAGCAACTGGACCAGCCCATGGTGAGAGAGGACTGCCAACCCCTGTCGCGCCCCCCGAGCCGAATTTGCCATCAAATGAAGGCTCCTTAACAGGAAATAGGGCGCATTCATTGAAAAAGCCTCTGCTTGTGGAAATCGCAGGTGAGCCAATATGCAGGAGGTGATATTTGAAGATAGTAGAATATCTTCCTTCACATGTCATATACTTTATAACAACCTCTACAACTCCTCCCCATGGACGAGGTAATGAAGTTATGTCATATCCCCGACCCTTCTGCGCAATACTTTCTCCAGCTTGCAGAAAGGCTTCAGGGAGTTCCAGGAGGGGTGTTCTCCTTGAAAACCAGCGTTCTCCGCCTTGTGGCAATCCACTGACTTCCGCGATGGTTTCTTCTGTTACTGAAATTTCGACTCCATGAACCCGAGAAACTCCTTCCAAATTCAATGCGAATTCCATCGCGATTTCTTCATCCCATCCATTCAGCCTGTCAAAATAAACATCCCAACCTGCATTTTCAAATACTTTCCATACCTCCCGATTACTTCGGATTCTCGTTGAATCATTAGGTTCATGTCGCACAGATCGACCACCCATTGTTGTAGAGGCGGAGTCATCACGATGGCTACAGTTAGCTGGCAGGGGGGAGTGACAGGGCTCCAAACTATTAACAATTGAAATAGCGTCATGGCCACTTTCGGATATAATGGATAAACAATACTGGTATGCTTGGCAGTAATGACAGATTATTGTAGCACTGTTAGATATTCTCTGGATTTAATGCGGCATGTTGGGAGGTGACTGATATGAATTTTGTGTGTACAAGTATGCATTCAAACTCATATGGTATGATTACGGAGTACTTGAAATCATTAAATTTGGTTAGGTGGGAATCGTGTGTCATAAATACCTTTACGAAGTACGTCGTCATTCATTATGACGGTTCCCTCCCCCCAACTAAATGACGACTGTCCTCGGCACGTTTGACCATCCTTTTGGAATATTTAATTAAATCCATAAAATCAACAGAGATGTACCTGCAGACTTACCTTAAAGTGGAGTAGCAGCAAAAATATCTGTCGTAGTATCAGCACGACAGTGAATAACATGAACAATGAGTAACAACAACAATGAGTAACAACAGCTACGGAGTAACGACAATTGCGGAGTAACAGCAGTTGCGGAGTAACAACAATTGCAGAGTAACAACAACTTCGGAGTAACAGAGTCGACAATGTAGCAACAACTTCAAAGTAACAGTATTGGCAGTGTAGCAACAACTTTGGAGTAACAGCATCAGCGGTGTAGCGGCAACTTCAGAGTATCAACAGCTATGGAGTAACAACAATTTGCAGAGTAACAGCAGTTACCGAGTAACATCAGTTGCAGAGTAACAATATCATTGAAACAAAATATCTCTATAGCAGCACTGATGGAGTAACACACCGAATGTTACTTCTCTCCTGGCCATATTTATTTATTATTCCTGCAAAATACAAACAAGTAAGTAATAACCACATATTATCATCATTCTTTATTTTTGTTTTTGTTTTTTGTTTTATTTGTAAGGAAGAGTGAGAGTGTCCTCTATTGCAATAACCATTAGATTAGCTGAATCTGAAAGGGTTTTGACAAAGGCATCTTTAGAGGCTGGACAATGGTATAATTTTAGACGGTGTCCATTCACCACAAACGTGGTCTGATTCTCATCAATTGTAATTAATCTAACCGTTCCATTATCGAACACTGCATCCACTTGATATGGTCCCATCCAACGAGTGCGAAGCTTGCCTTTGAAATCCTTAAATCGAGAGTCATACAGTAACGCCTAATCCCCCTCATGAAACACCTTAGTTTTGATGAATTTATCATTCCATTTCATTCTTTGTTGTTGAACAACAGTAGTTATCTGGACAGCTATTGATCGAATCTCATCTAACTCATTCAGCTGTTCGAGTCGGTGTTTATGTGCTTCTGATAGATCTAAGCCTACTTACAGAGCTGTTCTGAGTGTGCTAATTTCAAATTCTACTGGAAATAAGGGGGATTTCCCATAAACTAATTCAAATGGAGAAAACCCCGTTGTGTTCCATCATGTTGTTCTATAGGCCCATAAAGCTTCTAGAAGTTTTTGTGCCCAATCCCGGTGATGACTTGCCACTGTCTTTGTCAAGATATTTTCCAACACCTTGTTTGTACTCTCTAATTGCCCATTCGCCTGTGGATGATAGGGGGTTGTTACTCTATGTTTGACACCGTATTTCCGCATCACTTTCTCTATCATATGGGATGTGAACTGTGATCCTTCATTTGATACAATTTCTCTAGGAGTCTCGTACCGAGCAAAGATTTCTTCAAAAAGGAAGTCTGCCACTACTTGCTCTGTTGCTCTCATGACTGCTCTAGCTTCCACCCATTTAGTTACATAATCGGTACAAACTAGGATGTAGGCTTTCTGATGAGAAGGTGGGTTAAAGGGTCCAATGAAATCGATGGCCCATTTCTCAAGTGGTTCAAGGACTGTCTGGGGTTGAAGAGGCATTTCATCTGCTCTCCCAGGTTGTCCCATCCGCTGACAACTATCACACCTTCGAATATAATCCCGAGCGTTACGAAAGATGGAGTGCCAATAATATCCCACCTGCAGCACTTTATGACCTGTCATTTTGTCTGCAAAATGTCCTCCACAGGGTCCATCATATGCAACCTTTAAGATCTCATAAATATCATCCTTTGCCACACAACGCTGAATCTACTGGTCAATCCTTGTATGGAAGAGATATCCTGCCATCCATGAATATCGGGTACTATGGTGAATGATCTTCCTTTGCTCCTTATAGGACAAGTGACGAGGCACCTCACCTGTAGCAAGATAATTAGCAATATTTGCATACCACAGAGTGTTAGCAGAAACTAAAAAAAGATGCTCATCTGGGAAATTATCTTCAACTGGTGTATTCTTACCATCATGTTCTATCCTAGATAAAAAATCTGCAACCACATTGTCTTTCCCTGGTTTATCTACTGTAGTAATATCAAATTCCTGTAGTAGCAACAACCATATTGTAACACGACCAGGGGTAACATGTTTGTTCATTAAATACCTGATGGCTGCATGATCAATGTGCACAAAAGTAGAATACCCGGTAATATAATACCGGAACTTGTTGATGGCATAAACGACAACAAGGAAATCTTTCTCAGTCACCGTGTAGTTTAATTTAGCAGGGGCCAAATTCTTACTAACATAGTAGACTGCGTAAGGTACTTTATCCTCTTACTGTCCCAATACTGCAGCAATTGCTGTTTGGGAAGCATCCATATGAATGTGGAAAGGTAACGCCCAGTCTGGTCCTCTAAGAATCGGGGCACTGCAGACTAATTCTTTAATTCTTGTGAAGGCTACATCACAGTCATTTGACCAAACAAATTCTGAGTCTTTTGTCAGTAATTGAAATAGTGGGCGTGCTACTTTTGCAATTTTTTCTATGAAACGCCTATAATAACTAGCACAACCAATGAAACTACGTACCCGTGTGAGTGTTTTAGGTGTTGGAAAGTGCAGAATTACCTTTATTTTCGCTGGGTCCATCCTGATTCCTTCAGCCGAAAGCAAATGTCCCAGAACAATTCCTTTTTCCATCATCATGTGGCATTTTACTGTACTCAGGGAAGCACGTGCTTGTATACATCTTTCAAGAAATTTTTCTAAATTTTTCAGCCCCTCTAAGAATGAGTCCCCATATGGAGTGAAGTCATCCATATAAATTTCAACACCATCATCTATCAGATCATAGAAGGTTCCCAGAATTGCCCTCTGGAATGTTGCAGGGGAATTACACAGGCTAAAAGGAAGGACCCGATATGCAAATGTTCCCCAAGGGCATGTGAAAGTGGTCTTAACCTGGTCCTCAGGAGCAATCTGGATTTGATTATATCCACTAAACCCATCCAGAAACGAGAAAAATTTCTTGTCAGCCAATGTGTCTAAAACTTGAGTGATAAATGGCAGGGGAAAATGGTCCTTCTACATTGCCTTATTTAACTCTCGATAATCCACGTAGATCCGCCATTTACCATTCTTCTTAGGAACCATTACCAATGGCGAGACCCATTCGCTGTTTGAGATAAGGTAGATAAAACCCACATCCAATAATTTCCAAAGCTCTTCTTTCACAATGTTTTTCAATGCAGGATTCATCCTTCTATGAGGTTGTCTTATTGGACTACAATCTTCCTTGATATATATGTGATGGGTACATAAGTTGGCAGGGATCCCCTTCATGTCTGAATAATCCCAGGCGAAAGCTTCCTTATGCTTCCGAAGAACATCTACTAGCTGCTTCTTTTGGGATTCTGACAGACCCAAATTAATATTCAAAGTTTTCCTGGGTTCTATCTCTACTTGAACACTTTCATGAGGTGCATCAACATCTTCCTCTAATTCTTCCACTATTTCAATAACTTCCTGAGTTTCACAGCTTAGGATGGATTCTAAGACCTACTGATTTGACTCTAAAATGAAACAAGGATCATTCATGAAGGAAGTGATCACATCATCTTCTGATTCCATCTTCAACTGAAGATACAACCCGATAGTAAGGACAGGTCTCACTTCTTCGTTTTCAACCTCTACCATTGATACAACCTTCTTGTTGCCTGCTGACTTTTTAGGTGCATCTGGTTCTGCAGGTGGGTATAGTACCAAGTTCTTGGTGTTATTCCCATTAGAGATAACCATATTTCCTTAACGGCACCCAATATAAGCGTCTGTAGTAGCCAGCCATGGCCTACCCAGAATCAAGGGGTGACCGCCCACTGAAGATTGTGTATGCAATACCAGGAAATCTACAGGGTAATGCCATGCATCTACTGAAATTGTCACGTCCTCCAACTTCCCTACAGGTTTGACTATAGATCGATCTGCCAATTCCAACACTGTAGGTGTATGCTTCAAATTTTGAAGGCCTAATGTATGCGTGGTTTCAGTGGTGATGACATTGATGGCAGTGCCTATGTCTACCAACACATTTGGAATCTCTACCCCATTAATTTGTACTGTCAAAATCGAGTTCCCCGGATCTCCATATTTCACTGGTATTTATTTTCCCATCATGAAGTCCGATAATTTTCCCATAACATGTATAGTGAGGGGGTCCTTAGTTTTCTTCACAGGTTTATTTGAACAATATTCCCTAAGAGTCTTTGCATAAATTGGCACATCCTTCATAGCTTGTAACAAGGGAATTTTAACAAATAAATTCTGCAATTCTCCTAATAAATAAAATTCAGCTTGTGGGCTTGGTTTACTCATAGTCAATCTCTCTGGGTAAGGTGGTTCAAATTGATGTTGTTTTGCAGGAAGCATCTGGTTCTTAACAGTTTGTTTTGGCTCTCTACTGGTCGGCTGTGCCTCTCCTTCTTCATTATCAAGTTGTTCAATGATAACCAGAGGGGGTTGGACATTGACTATTCGACCTGATCACAAATTCATTTCATACAGTTTTGTAGTAGAGATACTATATGAAGGTAGGTTAAGAACATCAGCTTGATGGGCTCCTTTATTATTGGGATTATGATTAGGCTGCATTGGAAGCTGAGGATGGACAGGCTGATTACCAAGAGGCACATTAGAGGGTAAATGGAGTTGCTGTTGTGGCATCTATTGAGGAAACTACCCTAAAGAGGGTCCTTGCCAAGTTGGAGCCCATGGTGAGCTCATACTGGCTTGAGGGTTCCATTGCTACCATAGTGGGTACTGGTATTGCGGCCACATAGGGGGACAAGGCATGGTTTGAGGATTCATGTTGTAGTTATTGAAATACTGAGATGGATCTGGGTACATACCTTGATTTCCCATCGGTGGTCGAAGTTGCCACGGCTTCCTGGCGCCCATGAGGTACAATTGCTCCGTGTCCTCCCCTGCTCCTTGAAACACCGCTTTCAGGCTCGGCAAGGAAGGGCATGAGCTTGTTACATGATTCAGCTCACAGATGTCACATTTTTCTATCGACTTTAATGGGAATTCCCTTTCCAGATGATTCTTCTTGCACTTCAGGCAAAATATTGCCATGGTCCTATCCAGTTCCAGCTGCGTTTGCTTTACTTGCAAAGTGTCCATTTGTGTTGACAGGGTACTGAGAATATCTGTCCTTAAGTTGTTTAGCAGGTTCCCGATTTATGCTTTCGTAACACCCTCGCCGGATCCTTTTACTGAACGGATCCCTAATCTGTTTCTTGCAAGCCCCCTCGAGCACTGGATACACAAATCGCAAATACCTTCAAAGGTTTCCTTGGAGATATATCCATTTCCCACAACATTCAACAGTTCCATTGAGTCCTCTTGAAAGGATCGAAGGAGGGTAACCTTCAAAATTTACTTATCCAAATCAGAATGACCTGACCTCTGTAATAGGTACTTAAACCTCTCCACACAGTCTTCCAAACTTTCATCTTCTTTTTGTGTGAACTTGAAAAGATCCTCCTTGACGTTCTGGGATTTGCAGTTATCCTGGTACTTTTCCAGAAAAGCTATTTGCATATCATTCCATGTGGAAATGGATTTTCCTCCAAGGCCCATAAACTATCGCAGAGCCGTCCCTTTTAGTGTAGAAGGAAAAATCTTTAACTTTTGGGCATCTGTCGTGTAATCATACCCCCGGCACACTATGTCGAACTTAAATAAAAATGTGTCGAGATCCTCTGAAACAAGCCCATGGAAGTTCGGTAAGGCTGCCAATGGGATAGGCTTTGTAGGCGCGCTAGCGCCCAAATTCCCAATGGGAAATTCGATAGTGGAGGTTGTGGGAGCCATAAATATCTTCCAATAATCACTGGGGATTTCAACAGGCTCTGTGGAGGATGGTCGGGGACTCCTCACTACTGGGACGCGAGTTACTTTAGTGGCGCTTCCCCGGTCTCTTGGCGATACCAATATCCCTTCGTTTCTTCTTCCCATGTCTTGATGGTTCAATCCCTCGACTACAACTTCCTTTCCCTTACTAGAGCAATCCGACTCCATCGATGTTCTACTTGCGATTTCTTTCTCTGATATTAACAGCACAAGATCCTCTCGGTCCAGTCTATTACTGATTATTTCTTCCGTTGCTGGAGGACCCTATTGTACCAAATCACCAAGGGATACCGTGGCCTGCACTGGTTGATCCACTAACTGTCCCTCAGACTTCACTCTCCTAGCCCTTGGCCTTGCAAGTGCGCGAGAAGATGCTTCTGACTCCGCCTTTTCTATAATTTGCTGAATATAAGTTTTTCTTCCCAGATCTGGTCTTCCCCTTTTTGGGGCTCTCACTCTGCCCCTCTTATTCGGTTCTTTGTTCATACAAAAATTGGTATGATGGAAGGTCTGTGTATGAACCTACAATGCTCCAATCTTGGAGTAAGGTGTCAAAAGACCATTCCTTCCCCAAGCTAAAAGAATTCACGAAAAAAAAGGAAATAAAGACAACAGAACAAAAAAAACTAGGGTTTCAGGCCCGGAGCAGGGCGTTAAAGAACTCCTCCCTCCCTGGGACAAGAACCAAAACAGCACAATCCACCGGAAGACCTAATACTCCCAAATTTGAAGCAGGGTGTCAAAAGACTCCTCCTTCTCCAGGGAAAAGTTAAGGGTTCCCCACAAGAAAACACACGAAAGTTAAAAAGAAATAACTCCACTCAGGGTTTGGAGCAGGGTGTCAAAAGACTCCTCCCTCCCCAGGACAAGAAGATGGCCCTAAATCCAAAACAGAAACAGAAATAAAAAAAACCAAAATCAAAACCTAAGCTCAAGACCTGAAGCAGAGTGAGAAAGCTCGATCTCTCCCCAGGATGAGAGATTGACCCTCTGGTTGATTCGAATCATACTTTCACCTTGTTAGCCTCCCCGGCAACGGTGCCAAAATGTTGGTGTCCAGGTAGGAATGATTTATCCACCCTAATCCGACATTAATTTTATCAATCCGGGAGCGTATCCTTTCAAGGAAACGCGCAAGGTATATGCAGGAATAGACACATAATTTGTCTTAACCAAGGGTTTATAATCAAGGTTCAAAACATTTCCGTGAAATTAAATCAAATACTGAACTTCAAAACAATCTTAGCTGTTGTGAAACCAGCGCCAAAAATAGAAGAAAAAAGATATCAACGCCTTAGAAATAAGCCACTTCGAGGGGGCAACCTCCAATACATTACATTAATGAACAATTCTTGGATGATACAAATTACAAAACCTCCTTTCTATATATAGGAGTCCATGGGGCCATAATGTAATCCTAGCCGACCTAACAATAATTTAAGGGCACAATAATAACAAAATGGGGGTTACAAGGGTACAATAATAACAATAAGGGGGTTACACTAACAATAATAAGGGACTATACTAGTAATATAGGGACCTAACATGCCCCTCTCCTTCAAAAAAAGTGTTGTCCTCAACGCTTGAGTAGCTCTGGGTGCTTTTGTATAAAATTCTCATTCTCCCATGTAGAATCTTCAGTGGGTAAGTTCTTCCACTTGATGAGATACTCTGAAATTGATCGATTCCGTAGCTATTGAGTTCTTGTTTCCATGACCACTTCTGGTTCCAATATGATTTTTCCTTCCTCATCAAGTTCTAGTAATATTGTTTGAACTAGAAGATTTTCACCTATAAACTTCTTTAAGCACGAAACATGGAAAATTAGATGCACTCGTGAAGAAGCAGGAAGCTCCAATTTGTATGCCATAGTACCAATATTTTGCAACACCTTGTAAGGACCATAGTACTTTGGCGATAATTTATTATCCTTCTTAGCTTGCTTAAGGGACATTTGTTTGTATGGTTGTCGCCATAAAAATACCTAGTCTCCTATATCAAAACTTCTCTCGCTGTGATGTTGATCTGCTTGTTGTTTCATTCGATTTTGCGCCAAATTCAGGTTATCCTTTAAGAGTTGGAGAACTTCTTGTTGATGCTCGATGTGATATTCCACTGCTTGAACCTTTGAATATTCTCTTAAAGATGATGTGATGGATGGTGGATGATATCCATAAAGTGCCATAAATGGGGTCATTTTTGATGCAGTATGGAAGGAAGTGTTATACCACCATTCAGCAAGAGGTAACCACTTGACCCACTGTGTTTGTTTATCAGATAAAAAACAACGAAGATATCCTTCCAAACATTTATTTACTATCTCAGTTTGACCATCAAATTGAGGATGATAAGATGAGCTATGAGCTAATTAAGTACCCAAACAAGAAAATAACTCCGTCCAAAAATTTCCAGCAAAAATGGGTTCTTTGTCGCTCACAATAACTCTTGGGTTTCCATGTAGCTTTTGAATTGTGTCCATAAATGTAGTAGCAACTGTACTTGCTTTAAATGGATGAGATAATGCACAAAAGTGTGCATACTTGGTAAGTCTATCAACTACTAGCATGATGACACTCTTTCCTTTGGACTTAGGTAAACCTGTGATAAAATCCATTGAAATCTCCTTCCAACATTGACTTGGAATGGATAAAGGTTGTAGAAGTCTCGGGGTCTTAATTGTCTCAACTTTATTCTGCTGGCAAACCAAACATTCCGCCACAAACTTTCGAATATCAGATTTAAGGCCACCCCAAAAAAATTCTTTCTTCACCCTGTGGTAAATTTTTAAAAATCCTGAGCGTCCTCCTAAAGGAGAAGTGTGCAATTCCAAAAGAATATTTTGTTTTAGTTGGGAATTCTTACAAAGATATAAGCGATCTTTGTACCATAAAGAATCATTTTTCCAACTAAATGTATCAGATGTACTAGGATCTTGCTGCAACTTTTGAATGAGTGTCCATAATTCTTTGTCCTTCTTCCATTCATCTCTTGCTTCGGTTATCCAATCTGGTTGGATAATAGAAATGGCACAAAGCAATGCTTCCACCTCTTCATTCTTTCTTGAGAGTGCATCCGCAACAACATTAAGCTTTCCTTTTTTGTAGATTATTTCAAAGTCATAACCCAACATCTTTGTGACCCATTTTTGCTGCTCTTCTGAAGATAGTCTTTGTTCCAAAATGTGTTTAAGACTATCATGATTAGTTTTTACCTTGAAGTGTCTTCCCATTAGGTAAGTTCTCCATTTCTTTAGTGCATGCAGTATTGCTAACATTTCCTTCTCATAAATAGGTTTCTGTAAATACTTTCCTTTGATTGGACGACTTTCAAAATCAATGGGTCTTCCTTCTTGCATTAAAACAACACCAATTCCATTTCCTGAGGCATCACATTCCACAATAAAGGTTTTTGTGAAGTCTGGTGTAGCTAAGACCAGTGCTAGGCACATTGCCTCTTTAAGATGTTCAAAGGCCTTAGTCGCTTCAGGATTCCATGAAAATGCATCTTTCTTCAATAATGTTGTTAGAGGTGCTGCTATTCTCCCATAATTTTTAACAAACTTGCGATATTACCTTGTTAACCCGAGAAATCCTCTCAATTGCTTTATGGTTGTAGGGACTTTCCATTCTTTAATGGCTTTAATTTTGTTAGGGTCTACCTTAACACCCTCATGAGATACAATATGACCCAGATATTCCACCTCTTGTACTCCAAAGAAACATTTGGATGTTTTTTCATATAATTGTTTCTCCTGCAATAGTTTGAGCACCCTGTCAACATGTTCAACATGATTCTTCCAAGACCTGCTGTAGATTAGTATATCATCAAAAAATACTAGCAAAAATTTTCTAAGGAAGGGTTTGAAAATGGAATTCATCAACCCTTGAAATGTAGAAGGTGAATTGGTAAGGCCAAAAGGCATGACCAAAAATTCATAATGACCCTCATGAGTTCAAAATGTTCTTTTCAGAATATCTTCGGTCTTCATTCTAATTTGATGATATCCTGAACGAAGATCCAACTTGGTAAAATAAATTGCTCCATGTAATTTATCCAATAATTCATCAATCACAAGTATGGGAAATTTATCTTTAATAGTGAGCTTATTGAGCTACCTATAATCTGGACACATGCGCCATGATCCATCCTTCTTGTGCACCAATAATACTGGAGTAGAGAAATAACTTTGACTAGTTTGAATTATACCAGCCTTTAACATTTCTACAATCATACGTTTAATTTCTCTCTTTTGGACATATGGATATCTATAAGGCCTGATGTTTGGAGGAACAATTCTTGGAATCAAATGAATAGCATGATCATGATCACGAATAGGTGGGAGTCCTTTGGGAGTTTCAAGCACATGGAATGATTGTCAGAGACATTTGAGATACAGAAATAGATGAATTTTGATGTTGAGACTTTCAAGTAGGCATAATTGTGCAATTACGCCTCGTTGTTATTTCTTTAGAAGCTTTGTCATGACATTAGAGCTTATTATCTTTCCTGGCTTCCACTAACGATACCTCGTAATTCGAATTCCTTTCATGCTGAAAAAAATTTCAAGAAAAGTTCTTGAAATTAAAAGCTACCGTCCCCAAGATTGTAACCATTGTACTCTAATTGCAACATCTACACCTCCCATAGGAATGGATAGAATTGGACTATTCAATACATACTCCCCCATAGTTAGCTTGATATTATGGCATTTTCCAGATAAATTTATAGTTCCTCCATTTGCAACCATCACTTGACATTTTGGTGCTTGGTATAGGAAACAATTCAATTCCTTGGCTACCTTACAATGAATAAAATTATGGGTAATACCTGAATCAATCAACACTATTACCTTTTTCTTCTTGATATGTACTTCTATCTTGAGAGTTTGAGGAGTGATAATTCCTACCAATGCATTACATGATATGGTCAGACTCATTTATTCCTCTTCTAGGGTTGGTTCTTGGTGTATATCCTCTTCTTGTTCATTTTATTCTTCCTCTTTACAATCTATGTAAAATAATTTCTTCTCTACACACTTATGATCTTTAGTGTATTTTCTATCACAATTGTAGCAAAGCCCTTTTTCTCTTTTTTCTTCCAATTGTTGTGGTGTCAACCTTGTAGGTTGTGGAAATCTATGAGTAGCAACACTTCCCTCTTTATAGAAGTGATGGTCGGCTTCCTTGTCACCATAATTGTGACCATTTTCTTGCCAGCATTTTGAAAGCTTTCTCCAATGAATCAAGTTCCAAAATGCGAACTTCATGTTGGATGTTATCATTTAAAGTACCTATGAAGGGATCAATCTTGTGTTCCTCTGGAATATCAGTTACCCTTATATTCAATTTTTGGAAGTCCTCAATGTGCTCCCCCACTAAACCCTTTTGTTTGAGATTTATCAATTGGTTAAAGAAGGTGTTGCTCTTTGTATCTTCATAATGTGCTATCATTTCCTCCGTAAAAATTGACCAAGCAACAATTTTTTTACGGGAGCAAAGCCATCGATACCATACAAATGTATTTTGTTCTAAATGTAAAGTTGCAATGCGTACCTTTTGTGTGTTTTGCACATTATGGAGATCAAAATATTGCTCCATCTGAAGTATCCATGTTACAGGATCCTTTCCATCAAACTTTCTCATATCCATTTTTGGAATATGGTCATTCTTCCCGCCAACATTAGAGTTTATGAAGTCACGATTAACATTTATTTTGTTCTCATCATGAGTTTCCTCTACTATCTTTTCACCATTAGGAAACATTTCTTGTATAAACTTTGTCAAACCTTCCATCTCTGCTTTTAAATCATTCTTCATGTTTTCCATGTTGTCTTTCATTTTTTCATCGATCTTAGCTTCCATGTCATCCTTTTAGATTCCATGCCATATATCTTAGATTCCACGCCTTTCTTCAAATCATCCATCTTCGCTTCCACGCCTTTCTTCAAATCATCCATTTCATTTTTTGTTGCTCTTTGTGAGAGCGAAATTTCATTTAATTTTGATAGATCATGTTGCAATTCTTCATCTTCATGAGTAATAGTAGAGCCTTCTGAAGGCTTAATGGGTGTTGAATTATTTTTACGGGGATTTTTTTTTTAACCCAATATTGATATATATTCTACAATATGTCTTTGGAATCAATTCAAATTGATTCTTCAAACAAGACTTATGCAATTCGTAAAAAAAAATACACACATTTTTCTTGCTTTTGAGGAGCTCGATATTGAAATTGGATTATCTTTGTGATTGCAGCTCTTCAATATCTGAAATTGGGCACTGAGGTAGCCTTCTGAATTATCTTTCGAATGCCACAGGTCTTACTTGATTTGGATTCTCCAAGGCAAAGTTATGTCCAATCTCCCACAATGACTTAATTATGGACTAGTTCAGTAGAGTGAACTTGTACGACTTGCCACATGTCACTGTTTTGTCTTTTAGCTCTGAAATTGATATTAAAGAAACTACAGTTCGTGTACTTATGACCAATTTTTACAGCACTCTAATCCGATTCTCATAGAGAGAGTTATGAATATTTTTCCACGATCACCTCTTTGAGATGAAATTCAGGAGCTTGAAAAAGCACTACCTTCCACAAATCATATCCCCGAAAATATTGCGAACCAAGCTCTGAAATTTTTCGACGAGTTTCCTTAGGATTTCAACTTTACGCCCTAAAAATTTCAGATTCTGAACCGTCGTAGAAAAAACGTTATAGCGCAAATGCCACGATGACCTGTTTAGATTAAATTGAGGAGCCTACAAAAAGACCTAACTTCCACAAATCATATCGCTGAAAATATTGCGAACCAAGATCTGAAATTTTTTGATGATGTTCCTCAGGGTTTCGGCTTCGCACCCTAAAAATTTCAGCTTCTAAAACTTTGTAGAAAAAAAATTGTAGCGAAAATTCCACGATGACTTGTTTGGAGCAGCGAAACCCTAAAATCCAAAGCTTTGATACCAAATGTTGTGAAATCAGCTCTAAAAATAGAAGAAAAGAGATATCCACGCCTTAGAAATAAGCCACTTCGAGGGGGAAACCTCCAATACATTACATTAATGAACAATTCTTGGATGATACAAATTACAAAACCTCCTTTATATATATAGGAGTCCATGGAGCCATAATGTAATCTTAGTGGGGTCACAATGTAATCCTAGCCGACCTAACAATAATAATTTAAGGGCATAATAATAACAATATGGGGGTTACAAGGGTACAATAATAACAATATGGGGGTTACACTAACAACAATAAGGGACTATACTAGTAATATAGGGACCTAACATTAGTAGTAAAGAATAATAACAGTAACCATAACAAAGAAACAATTCACACACACGCAGACACAACACCTGAGCAGAAGAGCGGGCCTAGCTCTCTGTTCAGGGCTGCGTTAGTCATGAAGACGTTTAGAACAACAAAACCAGAAGTAATTTATTAATCTGTAAGATGTGATTACAATATCCTTTTGGGAACCCCCATTTACAGGAACAATATCCATTTTATACACAGTGCGAGAGAATAACAGATCTCCCTGGAACGTGGTAATTGCGCATTCAGAAATACACATCAGTTGGAACAGCACAAACATAACATGTCTAGGATAGAACAAGGGGCCAAGAATAGGCCCAGGGAATCATGACTCCAGCTGCGCGATCTCCCTATAGCTGACCGTTACCAAATCTGTTGCAAACTGTTGGAGCGAGGGTTTCTGTTCTCCAAACTACAGTCAAGCACATATCTTAGTGCCGCAAATAGGTAAGACTCCGTGACTTTACTTCATTAATAAAAATATTCCAATTGGACAAGTTAGGGGTATTTACCTCATAAGTTTAGCATAGCAAATGTAAGTAATTAAACACAAAAGGAAAAAAAAAGGATGATAAAAATGGTCAGAAATGTAGCCAGATTTGGTGCCCAACATCAAGTGAGGCAGAGAAGGTATAAAATCACCATGGCCGCAAAGAAGAAGACCAACAAAGGTGGTCATTGCCTCAGATATGAACTAATGGACATGAATTTGTTGAATGAAGACCCAACTGCATTAGAAGTGTTTAGAAGAACAAGGTGTTTGCAATTTTACCAAAGTCTGCAAGGATGTCATTTGCAGGTCTCAAAGGAGTTTTCTAAAAGTTTTACTAGATCAACTTCAAAGGTGGGAATGTTAAATCTCATGGTAACACCAGAAACCATTGCAATAGCAACAAGAATCCCTAGAGGAGGAGAGCAATGGTTCAAAGGCATCAAGTTCACCATGTAAGACTGTAAATAATTCATCAAGGCATAGCATAATGAAATTGATCTCACAAATGCTATCCCAAGGAGCTATATGAAGGAAAAATACTCAAAGCTACTGTTGATCATTCATAAGTACTTCACTTGTGAAGGGAGGTATCACATGGTCTACTCCTACCACCTTAGGCTTCTGCTGCATTTTGTGGGTAAGAGGTCTCTTGATTTGTCTTTTTACTTATACAAAAGCTTAGCTAAAATGTCAGACAAGGTTCAAGTTAAAACAAAAGGAAATGAAACCTCTCTTTTTCATCATGGTTTGATCAAGTTGCTGGTGTTAGAGGAGTTAAAAAGATTAGGTAGAGATTGGTCATATTTTCTGTTCATAAGTGGTTTTGAAGTAGATGCTATCACTCTTAAAAGAACTCCCAAACCTAGAGATATCCCATCACCTTCAGTGGCGGAGTAGTTAGAACCAGTGAGCATGGAGACAAAGCCTTTGGAGAAGGCTGACACACCCAAAGTTACACCTGCAAAACAAAAGCCAACAGTTAGAAAACATGGTAGCAAGAGGGTTACAAGGAGCCAAACAGTGGTTTTGAAGTAGATGCTATCACTCCTGAAAGAACTCCCAAACCTAGAGATATCAGAGCAGTTAGAACTAGTGAGCATGGAGACAAAGCCTTTGGAGAAGGATGACACACCCAAAGTTACACTTGCAAAACAAAAGCCAACAGTTAGCAAACACGGCAGCAAGAGGGTTACAAGGAGCCAAATAGTGGCTAAAGGTAACTTAGAGGACATCTTGCATGCCATTTATATTGAAGAAACTCCCATAGTCCAAGCTGAAGACATAGATGAGGGAGGAAGGAAGCTTAAGAAAAGAAAAATAACTAAGAAGTTAGAATTTGCAGGTGATGATACTGGATTTATGTTTCAAGCTAGAAAACCAATGACAAGACATGCCAGAAAAGTCTTGGAAAACAACAAATAAGCTCAAAAGGTCAGTGAAACTACTCAGTCACCACCAAGCATCATAGACCTCTCCTCACCTGCAAAAGAAGAATTAGTCATCAAACAAAAGAAGGGCAAAGAGAAAATTACTGAAAAGTCAGAGTTTGAAGTTCTTAAGGAGTAGTTGAAAGATGCAAGTGAAGAGATATTAGTCTTGACGAAAGAAGCAAAGAAACATAGCGCTGAAAGAGTGCAGTTTGAACAGATGAGGAAGATTTGGGAGGAACAAGTCACAAGTGTCTCAAAGACCACAAACAACATAGGAAATCTGATAAAGTGGACTTAGCCACTAAGAAAAGAGGTAAAGCACATCAAAAAGGTAAACCTGCACTTACAATCTAAGAACAGGACACTGAACGACCAAGTCAAAGACCTTCAAGAACAACTGGAATTGATTCATGAAGAGCTAGAAAAGAAAGGCTTAAAGATGACTGTGGTTGAGGAGCCCATAGCTCAACTGATCATAAATGAGTAGGAAACACCACAGAAGCCTTAAGTTGAGATTGAATGTGTTTTAGAAGGTTCATTACATGCAGAAGATCAAGTTTTTGCAACTGGAGGTCACTTCTTGGAAACAATTTTGAAATCTAGAATTTCCGCACTTTTACATAGTTTTGTAGCGTTCCCTAAGCTTAAAGCCAAGAAAACGCTACGAAAAAACCTATAGCAGCCTTTTTGCCTATAAAGTCACTTTATGTAGTTTTCAAGGAGGGAGATTGATGGTGGTGATGTGTCATGACTTGATTGACACCATGGAACAACAAAGGAGCGGAATATTTGGGTGTAGAAGCTACTTTTTAGACGCTACCAAAGCTCACTACGAAATTGTCATGTTTTCATAGCGAGCTATTTTTGAAGGTTTTGGAGCATCTTAATGGCAGTTTTGGACAACTGGACTCCTCCAACATGTCAAGGTACCTTAACATCAAATATTTATGACTCGAAAGAAGTGATGTGGAGATAGGGCATCAGCCAAAGCTCTCGTTGAAGATAAGGGTTATGCATTCCTGAAAAATAAGGTTTTGTTCCACATGTCTAGGAGAGTCTTAAATATGTAAAGTGGAAATGAACCTATCATGTGTCTTTCGAGCATGTGATACTTATTTTGCAATTGTCATGTAACTGTTTCACAAGATAAGGTAGACTATGTAATAAATAGGAGTTAGAGTCCTATTAGGAGATGGCTTCTTTAAGGTGTAGTTGTCATTTTCTTGTTAGAAGTCATGTTTTTTCAGTTATGTGATGTGTCATAGGAGAATTCGATGAATCTAGCCACCAGGCAGATCATCCTTGTTGTAAGAATGTCTATTTAAAGACAAAGCATCGAAGTAGTGAAGGGTTGGAGTTTTTTTGCACCAAACTGTTGCTTTATGTATTTTGACTTATATCAGTGATAAAGAGTGACTTTCTTCTTGACAGACTTGAGATTTTCATGGGGTTTTTAATGTCTTATTGATTGACATCTTATGTTTTACTAATTGCAGTAGATTTCATTTCTATTACTCAAAATTCATAACTCTATGCTCTGACTTCCTTTAGTAATGAAATGACCGTGTTTTCCTATGTTTTATGAGTGATTTGCCTTTGTTAAAGACCTCTATCTGCCTCAGCTTCCATGTCAGGAAACCTTGCCCCTGAAACTATTGATTGTTGACTCCATAAGCCCAATGGTAGCAAACCTGCATTCTTTCAACCTGCAATTATAAAAAACAAGATACGATTTCTATAGAGTTAGCCATCTAGCACTATCATTAACCAATATCATAAAATCCCTTTGAGAAAGCCCTCTCACACTGAAGAGGCTAAGCTTCAGTCAAACGCTGATTTGAAACAGTCACACTAAATTGTCTGATCAACAACCAATCAAGTACAATTTTGTGATAACACTTGGCATCCCACACCTGACCAAGATTGTGGCTCTTATACCACTGTAATATAATTTATAAAAAAACAAGAAATCTCCACTCACTATGAATACTTTAATCTATTTCTTGTGCACCATTAACGATATTGCACCAGTTCCATACCCAACATAGATATAAAAGAAAAAAAAGACATTTAACACATGAATCGACCCATTTCATAAATCGTAATAGCAACACATAAATTAACATAATATTATTATTTCAGGCTCATGGGAGTTTATTGTTATTACATCACTAGTAGTTAACCTGGTCGTTTCGCATGTTGAAGGGAAGACTGTGTCAGAGGCTCTGTGGCTATCGAAGGTTCGGTGGTGCCGCTCTGCTCCTACCTACGCACCGAGGGATGAGGGGATGTTGTGTCAGTGCTATGCCCACTTCCCCTTTGTTTTCCCAGAACCAATTTGAGGACGTTCGGTCGGTCCTCTTACTGTGCCCACAGACTGTGTTGATCTGCCTTGTGATCACACCAATTCCTCTGCCAACTGTGTGTACCGACCCTACTCTCTCCTTCTTCACGCCCCTTACTGTGCCCACAGACTATGTTGATCTGCCTTGCGATCACACCAATTCCTCTGCCAACTGTGTGTACCGAACCTGCTCGTTCCTTCTTCACGCCCTCCTATATCTTGCTGCTTCCTAACTCAACTTGACATGTTGGCCCGATCATTCGCGCGTTGGATTTCTGTGCCCACTACCTACTTCAATTTACAATTACGCTTCACTGCTCCTAGTTGTTTACCCAAACGACCCACTCAGTCGCTGTGCCTGCGAGACTAGTCACAACCATCAACCTTCGCTCTATGTCAACCATGTAATATCTCCACTAGAACGATTGTGTAGAATGAATCCTAGGAAAATGTCAACCGGGAAACCCTTTGCAGGAAAGAAAGAAATAAATCTCGCCAGCTAGGGTGATGATCAACACCACAGAAACTCGATTGCCATCTAGGGTGAGATCGAACCCAATCGAAGGCAAGCTGAGGATCTCGCCTGAAACCCTCACTTGAAAACTCCCTCGAGCTCTCAATCGAAATGCAAGAAATAAATTCAAAATACCATGCATGCTATTGTTCCTCATCCTACCTTTTAAAGCTCAACTTCTTGAAGAAAATGGTGGGTAGGTTACCTTGATTGAGAATTACATGGGCCAAAACTATGGGCTCAATGCAATATATATATATAGTAGTCTCTAAACTTTATAGAATTATTCATAAATTCTAGTAATATTATGATAAATTTGGCAAAGTATTTTGAAAATTTAGGTTTCAGTCGTTATTTTCGGTGTCCTAAAGATTTTTGATAGAGCTGAATCTATTTCCACTATAAAAAAATGCAATTCAAACACTCTAACTACTTGATTTTTTGAATTTTTTTTTACTAGATTTCGACAAAAATACTACCATCCAAATTATTCTATTGCTTCAGTAGATAACTCCATTTTTTTTCTTGGTCCAACCGAGTCCACTCAACTGGAGATACTCATAGTTCCCACAAGAATCCACCATACCGTGTGGTAACTGAGGTAGTCAAAGCTCGACAATTGGGTTGCACTTGTTTTTATATTTAGAAATGTTTTACTAATTTAAATCAAAATGAATTACAAATTAATCATACTAGTCTGTTTCAAAATAAATATTCTATAATTTTAATTTAATTATCACTAATTATTAGATGGATGGTAGAGATTTAACTTCCATGGAATATGCCCCAGTATTCATAGTAGTATTCTGAGATCATGGATTAAGATTTATCTCCAAGTTAGTTATCTTATTTTAATTATTTTATCTCAGATTATTTTAATTAGAAAATATGTTGTATTGAACATGTGGTATTGATGAGGTATTGTATTGGCCTATGATATTATAACATGTTAAGAATTTCCATGGTAAAGTGAAGTGAATATATCCATAGTTAAGAATATTGTTGATTTTTAAAGTGTATATATATTTAAATCATATATTAATTTCTTTTTATAATTAATAGCAATAATAATAATTTAAAATAAAGTTTGTATAAAATGTTTTAGTGAAAATCACATCAAAATAAATTTTATCAAAATTTATTTTGATGTGATTTTCACTGAAAGATTTTATATACATTTTATGGATCACATTATAAAATTTGGTTAATTTTTATGATTTTTTATAAGGAAATTTTGAGATGTATTAAAGGGTAAGTGATTTGATGGTTATTATGAATTAATGGCTATTAGGTTTACCAACCATGCTAGTTATTGTTGATATTTAAAATAAAATATGATGAAATATATTTACCCACCTTACAATAAAATATTATTTTTTTGGGAAAAAAAAAAAAAAACACCTTTTTTTTATTATTTATGTGGAAAGGATAAGGGGTATTTTCCTCTCTCTTCACAATATAAAACTGGAAAATCACAAGTTATGCATTCAGGAGTCAAGACTGACCATGTGAGAATTGTAAAGCATGCATCTTAAGATGAGGATGTAGGTTTGTCTTCAACATATCATCTGCCCTCAATATTTGCAGCAATCTCAAAGTTGTAGCTATTTTAACATGCCAAGTTTTGTTTTCATCCATTCCACCGATTTATTTGACTCTTGAGCTTTAGGTAAACTA
This sequence comes from Pinus albicaulis, assembly GCA_034641835.2. Classification (NCBI taxonomy): domain Eukaryota; kingdom Viridiplantae; phylum Streptophyta; class Pinopsida; order Pinales; family Pinaceae; genus Pinus; species Pinus albicaulis. Next base: position 814,288,687 of record CM076571.1, read on the forward strand.
CTAAGTATTTTAAGAAGACTATCTACTTGACTATGAATGTTGTGAGAGTAGTTATAGTTGATTATTTTAAGAAGACTATCTACTTGAATATGAATGTTGTGAGTAGTTATAGTTGATTTTTCATTTGTTCAATTTTATAAAAGAACAATGTTGCTTCTGCTAAAGAACTAATGAGACCTAATAGTAAAACACAATTACTTGTTGCAAATCATTTTTGCAAGTTTATGATAGGAGTAATGACCATTAGTGACGCTATAATGTAATATATTTCATCATAGGAAAGGTTGATTTTTTTTTTTTTTCCATTTTTTTAGTGTTAATTAATGTGTAAAATAAGAATGCAATATTCATGATTAATATTCTTTATACTAACTAGTGATTTTTTATGTTTTATTATATTGTTAGGCAAATTTTTGCTACCATTTTCAAATAAGTTATCTCACACATACCAAGGTTTATATGCCATTATGAAAGAAATTGGAATGGAATATCAAGCTATAAATGTATGTTCTAATGATCATATTATATATTGTGGACAACATGCATTAAAAAAAAATGCCTGCAATGTCAAAGCATTAGATATCAAAGCAATCAACTAACAAATAAAGTGCCTCAAAAGGTTCTTTTCCATATTTGCATAGTTCCACATTTGCAATGAGTGTTCACGTGTGAAAGCATAACACAATTTATGGATTACCATGCATGGAAGTGAAGTGGAGATGGTTTTCTTCAACATCCTGCAGATGGTTATGCTTCTAGGGAAATTGAGGAACAATGGTTGCATTTTAAAGATGAACCTTGTAATGTTAGGATTTCATTAGCAGATGATGGTGTTAATCCATTTGGTGAGCTTAGGTCTAATTACTCATTGTGACGAATTTTTGTTATCAATAATAAGCTTTCTCCTTGGATGTCAATGAAGAGGGAGCACATTGTGTTTACAAAGATTGTTTTGGGCATTTGTTTACATTAACTCTTCGAATAGTATAACATTTTTCATTTGTCTTGTTTGTTGCATAATATGTTATATTTATTTATTTACTTATATGTACATATCATAGTAGTAATTATGCGTAATTTCAAAAATTAGGTAAGTACCAAGTTAAAGATATCAATGTACATGTCGAGCCTCTTATCGACAATTTAAAGAAGTTATGGGTAGGCATGACTATAAACCAATATGGCAGAGGAAATTTCAATTCCATGGAGTACTTGTATGGACAATTCATGATGCCCAAGGACTAACACATTTTTGTTGTATGTAACGCTCCATTGTATTTTTTTATATATAATTATTTCAATTAGATCATATCATTCAAGTTTTTTAAATAATCCCTTCATTTATAATTGACATTAATCCATCTCTTGCATGCCTTCAAACAAAGGGTAAATTTGCATACATGTTTTGTGGTCCTAAGATGAAATCTCGTCATTTAACAAGTTTAAGAAATGAGGTGTTTGATGAGTATATGTTATGAAACCAGCTCACAAAATAGAAGAAAAGATAGATCAACAACTTAGAAGTCAACCTCTTCGAGTGGGAAACCTCCTTTACATTACACAAATGAACAATTCTAGGATGGTACAAATGACAAAACCTACCTTCTATATACATGAGTTTAAGGGGTCACAATATCACGATATGGGGACCAAATGGGCACAATAATCGAAATAATGGGGCTACATATATGGGGCACAATAATAACAATATGGGGAGTACATGGGCACAAAAATAACAATAATGGGGATACACTAATAAAAATAAGAGGCTACACTAGTATTATAGGGACCTAACATGCCCCTCTCATTTAAATAAGTGTCGTCCTCAATGCTTAAGTATTTCTAAATGCTTCTGTATAAAGATTCTCATCCTTCCATGATGAATCTTCAGCTGGTAAGTTCTTTCATTTGATGAGATACTTTGAAATTGATTGATTTTTTAGTTGTCGAGTTCTTATTTCCGTGATTGTTTCAGGTTCCAATATGATTTTTCCTTCCTCGTCAAGTTCTGGAAATATTATTTGAGCTGGGAGCTTGTTACCTATAACCTTCTTTAAGCATGAAACATGGAAAACTGGGTGCACTCAGGAAGATGGAAAAAGCTCCAATTTGTATCCCATAGTACCAATATTTTGCAACATCTTGTAAGGACCATAATACTTTGGTGATAATTTATTATCCTTCTTAGCTTGCTTGAGGAACATTTGTTTGTATGGTTATAGCCGTAAAAATACCCAGTCTCCTATATCAAAACTTCTTTCATTGCGATGTTGATTTTCTTGTTGTTTCATTCGATTCTGTGCCAAAGTGAGGTTATCCTTTAAGAGTTGGAGAACTTGATTTTGATGCTCGATGTGATCTTCTACTACTTGAACCTGTAGTGAGCATAATTGTGAAATTACGCCTAGTTGTTCTTTATTTAGAGGCTTTGTAATGACATTAGAACTAATTATCTTTCTTGGTTTCCCTGCAATACCCCGTAATTCAACTTCCTTTCCTTCCCAAAAAAATTTCAAGAAAATTTCTTGAAAATTAAAAGCTATAGTCCCCAAGTATTGTAACCATTGGACTCCTAGTACAACATGAGCACCACCCATTGGAATAGAAAGCATTGGACTATTCAATACATATTTCCCCATGGTTAGCTTGATATTATGACACTTTCCAGAGCAATTTATAATTCCTCCATTTGAAACCATCACTTGACACTCTAGTGCTGGATGTAGGAAGAAATTCAATTCCTTGGCTATCTTATAATGAATAAAATTATGGGTATTACCTGAATCAATCAACGCTATTACCTTTTTCTTTTTGATATGTCCTATCTTGAGAGTTTGAGGAGTAGTAATTCTTGCTAATGCATTACAAGATATTGTCAGATTCATTTCTTCTTTCTCTAGGGTTGGTTCTTGGTGTATATCGTTTTATTTTAAATTTTCTTGTTCCTTTTCTTCCTCCTCTTCACAATCTACGTAAATTAATTTCTTCTCAGCGCAATTATGACCTTTAGTGTATCTTCTATCACAACTGTAACATATCCCTTTTGCTCCTTTTTCCTTCAATTGTTGTGATATCAACCTTGTAGGTTGTGGACGGCTAAGAGAAGAAACATTTCCATTTTTATAGTTGTGATTGGTAGAATTCCTTGTTTCCATAATTTTGCTTTCAACTTTTCTTGACACCCTGAATGCCTTCTCCAATGAATCGGGTTCCCAAATGTGAACTGCAGGTTGGATGTTATCCTTTAAAGTCCCTATGAAGACATCAATCCTATGCTCCTCTGGAATATCTGCTACCCTGATTTTAAATTTTTGGAAGTCCTCATTGTTCTCCATCATTGAACTCTTTTGTTTTATATTTATCAATTGGCTAAAGAAGGTGTTGCTATTTGTATCCTCATAATGTGCTATCATTTCCTCCGAAAAAATTGACCAAGTGACAAGTGATTTACGAGAACAAAACCATCGATACCATACAAACTGATTTTGTTCTAAATATAAAGTTGCAATGCATACCTTTTGTGTATGTTGCACATTATGGATCTCAAAGTATTTCTCCATTTGCAATATCCATGTTATCAGATCCTTGCCATCAAACTTCCTCATATTGATCTTTGGAATATGGTGGGTCTTAAATCCAACATTAGAGTTTATGAAATCATGATTAACATTTCTTTTATTCTCATCACGAGTTTCATCTACTACTCTTTCTCCATTAGGAATCATTTCTTGTAGCAACTTTGTCAAACCTTCCTTCAAACCTTTTTTGTCTGCTTTTAGACCATTCTTCATGTTTTCCATGTTGCCTTTCAAATTTTCTTCTATACCATAGATCTTAGGTTCCATGCCATTCATACCATTCTTCAAACCATCCATCTTAGCTTCCATTTAATTTTTGGTTACTTTTTGTGAGAGCAAAATTTGTTGCGCTTGGTCTCGTAATTTTGATATATCATGTTGCACTTCTTCCTCTTCATGCGTCATAATATAGCTTTCTGAGGGCTTAATGGGCGTGGAATTATTTTTGAGAGGCATTATAGAACTTGATACGAATATTAGTGCTTCAATATGCCATTTGGAATCACTTCAAACTGATTTTTTTTAACAAAAGTTATACAATTAAAAAAACACACATTTTTCTTGCTTTTGAGGAGCTCGATATTGAAACTGATGTACCTCTGCGATTTTAGATCCCCAGGATTTGAACTTTGTTCTTGTAGTATCCATTTGAGTCTTCTTTCCAATGCCACAGGTTAGACCTAATTTGGATTCTTCAAGATGAAGTTATGCTCGATCTCCCACAATGACCTAATTATGGACTGGTTCAGTAGAGCGAACTTATACGACATGCCATGTGTCACTGTTTCGACCTTAAGCCTTGAAATCGATAGACAAGAAACTACAGTTCGTTCAATTTCGAACAATTTTTACATAATTCCAATATGATGTTAGAAACAAAATTTATGACAATTTTCCCTCAGTCACCTATTTGATATGAAATTTTGGAGTTTGTAAAAACCCAAATTTCCACAGATCATATCTCCGAAGATATTGCGAACCAAGGTCTGAAATTTTTACATGACTTTCATCAAGATTTCAACTCCACGTGGTATATATTTCAGCTTCTGAATCCTTGTAGAAAAAAAATTATAGTAAAAATTCCAAGATGGCTTGTTTGAAGAAGAGAAACCCTAGAATCCCAAGCTCTGATACCAAATGCTAGAAAACCAACTCACAAGATAGAATAAAAGATACATCAACGATTTAGTAATAAACCTATTTGAGGAGGAAACCTCGTTTACATTACATAAATGAATAATTCTTGGATGATACAAATGAAAAAACCTACATTCTATATATAGGAGTCTAAGGGGTCACACTATAACAATATGGGGACCAAATGGGCACAATAATAACAATAATGAGGATACATCTATGGGGCATAATAATAACAATATGGGGACTACATGGGCACAACAATAACAATAATGGGGATACACGAATAACAATAAGGGACTACACTAGTATTATAGAGACCTAACAATATAAGTACTTCTTCTCTAAGAACCATAGGTATTGTGCTACGAAATCATATTTTGAATGGGAAAGAAGAGACTAGATTAAAACCTTGAAGAATGAAACCTCACCTATGAATGTTGGAATATAACAAAAACTGTCGTGAAGGAATGGGATTCCACGAGGAATGAAAATTTATCCCAGGAAATTCATGAGGTTTCCCTAATATGAGCAACTAAAAATAGCTCATATTTTTGATACAATGCACATCGGGAGGAATTTGACATAAATTTTATCTTGCATCATAGATGGTAGGAGGGATAAGAAAAAATCCTCAAAATTTGTAATGACATTGTGGAAACCAATCATGCAATGAAAAGTTGGATACACTCACATAGCGATGGAGACTGAAACAACCTTCCATGGTAATTAACAAAGACACAAAGTAATGATCTAAAAGAGTTCATTCGAAGAATTAAATTTCCCACAAGATTTTCTTCAAACATAAATAATATCTTAATAATGAAAGGTGAATTTAGTGGGTTTAAAACACATGAATGACATACCTTCATTAAGGTAATTATTTTGGTATATATATTTCTATATTGGTATATATACATATTTATGGTTTCTCTTTTGTCTACTTTGGATTAAACAAATAATGATTCATTTTTATTGTTACAGACGACTTCGACAACAACATCAAACAAGTTATATATGATCTTGGAAAATACATGAGGTAAGTAGTGATTTATACGCCGAGTGTTTTTTCAATTAGATAATCAAATTAATGACACATGTTTTACTTGTTGCGCCGAGAGGCGCATTCTACAGCCCAGTATGACCCTGATGTGTAAGTATGTCGGAAGCCAAAAAAAATGTCGGCTTGAACAATAGCTCACATAAACATATAAATGAACAATTAAAAATTTACTAAAAATAAATTTAAACGATATAAACTTAAAATATTAAGAGTTTACTAACACTCAAAAAAGAGATATGGTAAATAAATAAAAAATGGTAAATACTTAAAAATATAAATAAACCATAGGTATGGTAAATAAATAAAACCTCTTTTTATATTACTCAGGAGGTATGTAAATAAATAAAAATATAAATAAACTAGAGGTATGGTAAATAAATAAAACTGATTTTTATATTTACTCAATAAACCACTTTATATTTACAAAAACTCAAAAACAGGTTTTATTTAGCCTATGGGACAAATTATTATTAATACCATGGGCCGAATACCATGGGAAAATACCATGGGCCAAATAATATATTTATAAAATAGGTATGGTAAATAAGTAAATATAAAAGAGGTATAAAGAGGTATAAAGAAGTAGGGTAAATAAATAAAAATATATCAAATACGATTAGAAATCAAGATCTAATTATATATGAAGTATAAGGGTCAAATACCATGGACCAAATTATTATTAATAGCATGCAAAAAAAACATTATTAACCCTAACATTAATATTAAAATATTAATATTATTAAATTTAATATGTTTAGATTAATAGAATATTAAATTTATTATATTGTAATATATATTAATATATCATGATATAAGATAGAGGTGGAGAAATAGGGGGAGTGACAAGGGAGATATGGAGATAAATTGAAGGAGAAGGGAGAAGAGGAATGAAGAGAGAGAGAGTGAGAAGAGTGAGAGAGTTAGAGAAGGGTAAGAGAGGGAGAGGGAGACATAAAGATGGAGGTGGGAGAGAGATAAGGAGAGAGGGAGGGAGAAGGAGAGAGGATTCGAGGGTAGAGAGTGAGAGAGAGAGAAAGAAGGGGGAAGGGAGAGGGAGGTAGGAGAGAAAGGGAGAGAGAGAAAGGATGAGAGGTGGAGGAGAGAAGGAGGGATAGAGAGATGGAGCTGGAGGCGGAGTGAGGAAAGGAAGAAGAAATACATAGAGAGGGAGTGACAAGGGAGAGATGGAGAGATGGAGCTAGATGAGGAGAGAGGGAGGGAAGAATAAATACATAGAGAGTGAGTAGTGGAGAGAGAGGGGGAGTGACAAGGGAGAGATGAAGAGGGAGTGTGTATGTTTTGGGGTGAGATAAAGAGACAAATAAAGAGATATGGAGAGAAGGGGGGAGAGAAGGAGAGAGAGAGGCATATGGTAACAAATTTGGAAGGTGAAGATAGAGAGAGAGAGGGGGGGGGGGAGAGAAAGGAAGAGAGAGAGTGAAGAGAGGTAGGGAAAGAGATATGAAGACGGAGAGGGAGAGAGGGGGAGGTAAGAATAAAGACATAGAGGGTGAAAGGTGGAGAGAGAGAGAGAGAGAGAGAGAGAGAGAGGGAGTGATAAAGAAGATGGAGACAGAGGGAGAAAGGGTAGCGGGAAGGAAGGGAGATAGAAGCAAGAGAGAGAGAGAGAGAGAGGAGGAGGAGGAGGTGGAGGGAGTGATAGATAGATAGATAGATTGGAGAAAGACATTTTATGTTTTGGAGTTGATATAGAGAGATGGAGTGAGATATAGATATAGATGTAAGGTGAAGAGAAAAAAATATAGATGGAGAGAAGGAGGGAGGGACAAAGAAATTGATAGATATGGAGTGAGAGAGAGTGTGTGTATGGTGGGGTGAGATAAAGAGAAAAATAAGGAGAGATGGATGGATATATAGATATATATGGGGGAGAGAGAGAAGAAGGTTTCCTACAGTAGATGCATTGATTTCAGTGTAGATGGTGATTTCTAAATCTATTTGATTCCTTGCACTAGATGAATTGATTTTGGTGTAGATGTTGATTTCTAATGATATTTGATTACTTACACTAGATGGATTGATTTTAATGTAGATGATTTCTAATCCTATTTGATTGCTTGCACTAAATGCATTAATTTCAGTGTAGATGATGATTTCTAATCCTATTCGATTGATTTCACTCGATGCATTAATTTTGATGTAGATTTTGATTTTTGGTTATATTTGATTTCTTTCACTAGATGAATTGATTTCAATGTAGATTATTTTTAATCCTATTTGATTGCTTGCACTGAATGGATTGATTTCAATGTAGATGGTGATTTCTAATCCTATTTGATTGCTTTCACTAAATGCCTTGATTTCAGTGCAGATGGTGATTTCTAATATTATTTGATTGCTTGCACTAGATGCATTAATTTCAATGTAGATGTTGATTTATAATTATATTTGATTTCTTGCACTAAATGCATTGATTTAAATGTAGATGATTTATAATCCTATTTGATTCCTTGCACTAAATGCATTTATTTCAGTGTAGATGGAGATTTCTAATCCTATTTGATTGCATGCACTAGATGCATTGATTTCAGTGTATATGTTGATTTTTAATTTGGTGTAATTGGATGTATGATGGTACATTAATTTTAAAGTCATTGGATTAATAGTGTGTGTGCAATGATTTCAGTGTAAGCACACAAAATTATTGACAATGTACATTGATTTTTGTGTTATTGTAATTCAACCTATTAATATTAGAGAGCAAGAGAGACAAGGTATGATGTTTACTACAACATCTCAAGCTAACATGGTTGAAAATAGGAATAGTAGAAGAAAATAGTTTGAAATCGATCACAATGAAGACTATTCGTAATTGACTACATTCTTATTATTCACAGTTTCTATCATTCAATATTATTACATTGTCACTTTGCATTCAAAATTGTATTTCATCATTAAAGTTATTTTACAATATTTATCATCTCAACAAACTGAGGTAACTAATCAAATTTAAAATTAAAATGACTCAATAAATCTCATACATATTTAACATATTTAAAATGGTTATGTTAATATTAGATGTATTTACATATTATTGATAAAATTAAGCATATGTTCCTCATATTATTGATAGATTTTCCTTGGTCGCAGACGACTAAAACCAGCCTAGATCCATCTTAACTCCGGATCTATCAAGCACCGAGAGGGATCAAATCTCTCGAGGTGAAAACCTTTCCAGAGGGATCAAATCTCTCGAGGTGAAAACCTCTTTTTTGAGTGAAAAACTTGAGGAAAGGTTTTCACCTCGAGAGATTTGATCCCTCTTGGCGCTTGATAGATCCGGAGTTAAGATGGATCTAGGCTGGTAATGTAATATATTATGTTTTGTTGAAACCTGTTAATTGTTTGCATCATCTATAGATGGTTTTCATTGAAAGAAATACATTAATACAATATAAAGCACTGGAAGAGAGAAATTCCTTGACTAAATGTGAATTGAAGAAGTATCTACCTATGGAATTTTTCAATGCACAAGAAAAATACCTCATACACCAAATTGAGGAGATTGAATTGTGCAGACCTGTACACACAAGGTCAATGTGCATGGCGGAGAGGCAATTGAAATCATTGAAGGCTTTTTTTTAGAGAAAGAGCACATCCTCAGGGTTATATGTCATGTGGATCGCATTTGGGATGTGAACTCCATCAAAAAAATTGAAGGGGAGCACTTGTTGGGGAAAGGTAGAATGAAGAAAGTGAGAGGTAATATATATATATATATATATATATATATATATATATATATATATATATATATATATATATATATATATAACTTTCCATTGTTGTGTATATCATACTTATTTATTTTTTATTCTTTCATCAATTATTAATATGACCATGACAACTAATATTTATTAGTAAATTATGATTTTTTGATGCAGTTGCTTGAGAGTGGGATGCATTACATTTATACATTGTAAACAATATTGATTGGATTAAGCCATTGATTGAAAGATGTGAACAATGTTATGGTACGTTATCGTGAGGAGGGGTGTTTGCATTGTTTAAAGAAGTTCATCGTGCCCTAGATGCCAATATTATGTAGAGAGAAATTGATTTAGCAAATGGTTTGAAAGATAAAAATGAAAGCATGCATTTTCACTCTGCAATATTTTATTTAGTTATTTTATAAATATATTATTAATGTGAATGCAAGTGTGTTTTTTTTTTAGATATTTTCCAATTTATATGAATATATTTTTTAATTGATAATGTTTTTTTTGTTTTTGTGTTTGACATATTGCAGATGAAACCCCACAAGACTAGGTGGTACAATGACCATAAATTTTACATAAAAAATTTGGATGAAAAGAGGAAAACTTCTTATTGTGGGTTAATTATAGTCTTCAAGGTCACTCATTTTTCCTCTAGAAGTGACACACATCCACAAGTCTCTAAAAATGGATACTATGGCTATTTGGATGACATACTTGAGTGCGACTTTGATTCCTTTAAATTGTTTTGTTCGACTTGAAATGGTATAGGCTACGAATAAATAAACATGATCCTAATAGAATTATTATTCGACATGATAATGGATCTACTATGGTTAATATACAAGATCATTTGAGTCAGGATTGGATTGCTATGTTCTTCCAATCCAATGCGAAATTATATTTTACTCGGAGGTTCTAAGCAAACACAATTACCAACCAAATGAGAACTATACTAAGTTCTCATTTTTTTTAGAGATCATCTGATTTTAAAAAATGTTCATTCAGAATACACCCTTTTTTGTAGGATATTTTTGACATTTAATTTTTTTTTACTTATTAAGTATGGACAACTTTTTTTAAATGTTAGTGATTTTCATGTCGATTTTGAAAAGTTTTGATGCCACATCAATTTCATTTTTTTGGGAAATATTTTTGACACTTTAAATTTTCTTATATATTAAGTATGAATAATTTTTTTTAAATGTTGGTGATTTTCATGTTGATTTTGAAAAGCATTGAGACAACATCAATTTTTTTTTTTTGGGGCATATTTTAGACACTTTAAATTCTCTTATGTATTAAGTGTGTATATATATTTTTAATGTTGATTATTTAACCATTTTTCAAGTTGTCTTTTTTTTTCTTCTTCATTTTTTTCTCAGATGTTTGATTTTTAAGAGTTTTTAAAGTTTGTGTTTTTTATTTTTCCTTGCAATATTTTTTATAATGATTTTTTAAATGTTTTTACATAGTTTAAAAAAATAATAAAAATAATATTTTGAAGTTAGGATTTTTTTTTTTTTTTTATAATATATTTATGTATATTTAAGTAATACTTCAATACACAAAATAATTGTCACTAAACCGATAATATTTTTAAGCATTTGAGAAAAAAATACACATTTTGTATATAAATATAATTAAAAATATATAAATTTCACAACTTTTTTGCCATGTCAAATAAAAGATTCTTATGGAAGAAAATGCACCAAAAAAGTTTTAAAAATAGCAACTTTAATGAGTCCTTATGACAACAATTTTTCCATTAAAAATCTCTAATTTTGACTTAAAAAAATTATCATTCCTTACTCCTAACTTGTCTTACCTATTCCAGTATAGATATATTTGCATTTGATTTCAAACCTTGTCTTTTCTATTTATAATTAAATAGTTAAAATATTTGATTAGTAACCTATGGATATGTAAGATTATATCTATCTATATATATTTAAATAGAATGGATATGTAAGATTAGTAACCTATGGATATGTAAGATTATATCTATCTATATATATGTATCGTGCTCTCGTATGTTTTGCTAGTTATTTATCTATGTCGTATTGCACTAAATAGTTAATGATCCAAGGGATTGACCGCTCCTTCAGTTGGTCCCGCTCAAGGCAGAGTCAAGTGCCAAATCCTTTGTGTTTATTTTGATTGGTTAGTTGATTTGCTTTATTTGTTGAGTTGGCTTTTCATATTCGCTTGATAGTTAGTCGTATTCACACAACTGTTCATCATTTTATAAGTTTATACGAGAATCAACAACTCCTTTTTCTCGTTTTATGTATGCTTTCATATAATTTGAACAATGTGTTTTTATTTCCTTTTGTTATGCAAAATTTGGTTTATATATATATATATATATATATATATATATTAAATTCTTTTATTTTGTGTATATGGTTTTTGTTATGGATTTTTTTATTAGTTAATTTATTTATGTTTTTATTGATTTTTTAATTTTATTTTTGCTTTTTAAAATATTTATAGGTGTTTTTTTTTTTTTTTGGGTTATTTTAGGTGTTTTTATAAGATTTTTAATGACTGATTTTTCTGTTTTTCAGTTTTTTTTTTAAATGTTTGAATGTTTTGTTTTGTTTTTTTTTGTTTTTTTTTTTGGGTTGTGTCCATTTCAAATTATTTATTTATTTTTAATATGTTTTATTATTTTTGTTTTTAATTTTTAATGATTTTAATTTTAATTTTAATTTTAATTTTTTTCATTTTCATTTATTTATTTTCTTTTTCTTTGACTGAGGGGTTGTGGCGATGCTCGACAACTCGACTCACTATTTGTTAATGTTATAATTGATTTTTAAGTGTTCGTTATAATGGATCAAATTCGACCTCTCTGTGTGTCAATTTCATGGTTTATTTTTATGTTTTCATTGCAATGGGTGAAGTTTGACCCCACTATGTATCTCTTTGATAGTTGATTTTTAAATTTTTGTTGCAATGTGTAACTTGTCTTAGGTTAAGATTTTAAAAGAGATATACTTTTAACATTAAAAAAAGAAAAAATATTTTGGTGTAATGACTCTTTGATTTAGGTATTCATTTTTAAGTATTTTTTTAGTCATGATATTTGGTTTTAATTCCATAACTAAAAATGTCAAAATTTAAGGTTTTTCAAAGTTTTGATATTTTATCATTAATGCCATGGTTCAAAAATATCAAAATTTTAAGGCTTTTCGTGATCATGATATTTATCTTTATGCCATGTTTGAAAATTGTTGGAGCTTTTAGGTTTTTTGGAGCTGTGAAATTTTATCTTCAACACTATTGTTGAAAACTATTAGAGATTTAAGGTTTTTCTTATGTAATTTTATTTTTAATGTTATTGATAAAAATTGTTGGAATCTATTGATTTGAAATGTTTGCTAGTTATTGATGTGCTAGTATAATTTCTAGATATAAAATTCTCTTTGCTTTGGTTTGCCTATTAGTCAAGAGTTTGTCCATGTGCATGTGATTGTCAATTCAATTCACTTGGTGAAATTTAGTGTTTGTCATAAACATAAAAGCATAATTTTAAATGACTGAACAACATCAAGTATAAACACAACAAACACATAACAGAGCTCAATAAACATAATTTTGTTGAAGGAGTTCACCCCTCCTGGGCTACATCTCCTTGGTCCAGCCTTATAGTATGGGCCTTTGTATTTCTGCCAAATTAATTGTGATTAGATTAAGTGATAAGTGTGATTTTGGATCAGATAAGCATTGGTTTAATTTTAAGCGCAATTAGCGCTAATGAGATTTAATTGTGGCATAATCCACATTTAACCAATAATAAAACATGTTTAACATTTCCGCTGGAATTACAGTCAGAGCCCCTAGTTTTCGGCTCTTGGGCGTATGGGGAGGGGGCTGGCCCCCTCCAGACCTACAATGGACGGCATGCTAAACTTTAAGAATTGGTGTGTTCGCATACTAATCAAGTTCCCCTATCGTGGCTTAAAGGTTAAAACTTTGGTGTGTGCGAGCAGAGGTCCTGGGTTCAAAACCTGACCCTGCTCCCCCTTTGAATATTTTTCCATGTATCTCTGCGAAATTTGACATATTAATATTAAACCTTGGCATATGTGGATTGTATATATATATATATATATATATATTCAACATATAATATATTATATTATATAATATATATATTTAATATTAAATCATAATTAAATTAAAATAAAATAAAATAAAATAAAATACAATTCCTCCTTAGAAATATTAGAAAATTTACCCCCACATAGACCAAACTGGCGAATTAGAAACTGCCATTTGTCACAGCCTCAATGGATGTAACCTGAGGAATATTCCAAAAGGTTCCTTTTTGCTGACTGGGCTGCCACCTCATCCTTGTACATGTTCTGCCCATTTTTTTACCTGTTTTGGAAAGCGAACAATAGACCATAACTCACTCATAAAAACTTGGATTTTGATGAAACGAGTTGCGTTGGAATCCTGGAGACGAGCTCTACACTGTCATATTAGTTTGAAGCATTTCTGAGAACTTTGAATTTTTAGCTAAAATACTGATCTCTGATCATTTCTACCTGAAAAAAAGATGATGCAACATCAACATCATCAAAATTTTTTGTTTTTAGAGTGTTTTTAATGTTTTTTGTGCAAAAAAAATGGTTGTTACTACCATTGTTAAAAACATGTTGAAATTTTACCCCAAAAAAAATCACTTTTGGGCTATTTTTTGCACAAAAATAGGGGTTTTGTTATATATGATCCAAGAGGAAGGCCAATAGAGTATAACGTAGTGGAAGAAGATGATAATGTTGACGTAGAGGAGAAGTTAGTTGATCATGTGTTAGATCACGAAGATGTCAAATAAGTTCAAGGAGATGTTCGAGGTAATGTTCTTGATGATGATCTGGACATATGTAGGAACACAACATAATACATATATAAACATAAACACAAAGGTGCAATAGAAAGAAATTTTCATTTAACTAATATTAAATAATTGTAATATGATTACATGCATAATGGAAATAAACTAGCTCGAGTGATGGTAGCTTATCTCTGAGAAGAGATGTGATGGCTACATGCCTCTGAATTGTGTTACAATGAGGCTCAAGGTCCTTTTTATTACTGAGCATCAAAGGGAAACCCTAAATAACCAAAAGCCTAACCCCATGAGATGGAACGCCAAGAGTCTGTGAGCCCCGTTGGGGTTAGTCGGGCAACCAACTTCCCGAGATCGTAACTTGGTCACATGATCTTTGCTTGGCATGTATGATACATTGTTAGAAATATATCTATGTTTAATAAAATATTTGTAGCAGACCCTTGCCTACAACTATGGGCTTGTTACAAACCTAAAAAAAAAAGTCGCTTAGGGGGTCAAAACGGCTCCGGAAGTTCAAGATTGGAAAAGCTACTAAAAATAGTAAATTGTAGCATAAGCAAGCTGATGAAACCAACTGGAGGTCCAGGTGGAATAGGCAGGTGGCTACCGATATCCACCTAGATTAGTCCTCCCCCCTTAGGAATAAATGGTCCCCATTGCGTGCAGAGCCACCATGAGGTAAGAAATTTTTTGTTGAACTTGTTCCCTGGTGAATCACTTGCCCTGGTGAAGGAGATGACCAACTTTGAAAACTCGATATAGCTAGATCCTCTGTTAGCGAGTGTTATTGATATACGTGTCCGTGATCCTATTAGTTGTGGCTTGTTCGATGCTGCTTGGGTTGAGTTATATGGATGTAAACTACTCAACAATATTTAATGTGTCCAATAATGGGGGAATGGCCGCAGTCGGTCCACATTGAATACTGGGTGTAGGCCAAGGAATGGTGGAATGTTGAGCTTGAAGGAATTGTCCCCTACAGCCTTAGTGATGGTGTAAGGCCCATATCCGAGCGAGTGAATCTTGTGGTAGGCCCGAGTAAGGTATTCCGTTTGCAAATGTAACCAAACTTTGTCACCCACTAGAAACTTGTGTGTCACACAATATTGGTCATGGCGTTGTTTTCACTTAGCATTTTCTTTGTCTAATATGTCATGGACCTGCTGGTGGATGTATTGAATGCATTCAATGAAGCTATTAAATTTGTTGACTTTGGACTAGACATGAGCCTAATCTTCCTGAGTAGCTACAAGTGGTATGGAAACATCTATGGGACATAGTGGCTGGAATCCCAGTCCCACCTGAAAGGGGTTGTGGCCAATTGAGCTATGAAGAGATCAATTGTAGTTGTGTTGGACATGGGGGATGCCTCCGTCAAATGTGTGTGGATGCTTCGAGTTGTGCATGCATATGATGTGCATGATCATCCTATTGACGAACTCTGTCTGGGCATAAGTTTGGGGGTGGAAGGTCGTGGACTTAGTGAGTTTGGCATCTAACAACGACTAGAGGCTTGACCAAAATGCACTTAGCCTACCTGCTATCCGATTTTAGATAATGGTTTGTGGGATCCCAAAGTGCACCCACACTTTTTTCAAAGAAGAGTTTGGTAGTGACTTCTCCTATGATACTCTTCTTAGAGGCTGCTAGAATGGCCATTTTGGAGAATCTGTCGACGACCACGAAAACACCTACATTGCCATGCTTGGTAAAAGGAAGGCCCGACATGTAATCAATGGATATGGATTCCTAGGGCCGACTAGGAGTAGGAATAGGAGTATATAGGCCTTTCTTCTTGATTGTAGGTTTAGAAATGGCACAGATAATGCACGATCTGATGTACTTCCCAACAACTTGTCAAAGGTTTGGTCAATAAAAATACTTTTGAAACACTACCAATGTCTTTTCTACCCAAAATTTTCGAGTGACTCGGCTGTAGTGTGCATCCAAAATAATCATGGCACACTTGCTTGAAGGAACCTAGAGGTGGCCCAGGTGGCATAATATCGCGTCCTAGAGGTGAAAGTTTGGAACTTGCTTACCTTCCAAGAGGATCCGATATATGGTGCCGAATTCTAGATCACTCTTGTAAATTTGTGGCCATTCTTGAAGTCTTGTGTCCACAAGAGTCAAGCACAATGGTCAACGCCATGACTAGTGGTCAGTTGAGGCAGTATGCAACATTATTGGTATTGTCGTTCTTGTACTTAATGTTTAAATGGAACTGTTGCAGGTATGTGGACCATTTCCGATAGAAATCATGATGTAACTTTCCTTGTGTTTGTATGAACTTCAGGGCTCGATGGTTTGTGTGGATGACCATTTTCTACCCTAGAATGTAATGCTTCCACTGTCGACATGTCTGCATAATTGAATACATCTCTTTGTCATAGGTGGGATACTTTCGGAGTGTGTTTGAAAGTGTCTCACTGTGATATACCATTGGATTCCCCTGATGAGTAAGAATTGTGCCAATAACATAGTTGAAGGTATATGTCTCCATCTCAAATGGTTGTTGCAGATCTGGTAACGTGAGCACATATTCAGAGTAAAGGTGACGCTTCAACTTGGAAAACTCCTTCTGTTGGGATTTAGACCAAAAAATATTTTCTTTCGCTCCTCCCTTTGTGAATTGACTCAAAGGTCAAGTGATATGAGAGAAACCCAACACAAACCTGCGGTAGAAATTAGAAAAACCCAGAAAGCTATGAAGATATATTAGAGTGGTTAGGGTTGGCTGGGTCGACATGCACACCTCGCTCATCAATGATGTAACCCAGATTTTGAACTTAGGTCATGCCAAAAGTGCATTTCTCCAAATTGGCAGACAACTTGTTTTATCACAGGGTTTGGAGGACCTGCCAAATATGGTGTAGGTGCTCTTCCAAACTCTGGATGAAGATCATGATGTCATCAAAATACACTACCATGAATTATTTGGTGAAGGGCTGTAAGATTTCTTCCATCAGCATCATGAAGGTTGTGGGGGCATTTGTCAACACGAAAGGCATGACCATCCATTTGAAAAGGCCCTCCTTGGATTTGAAGGCAGTCTTCCACAAATTAGAGGGTTTGATTGATACTTGGTGATAACCAGACTCCAAGTCAATCTTGTTGAAATATTTGGCCCCCTTGATCTGGTCCATAAGGTCATCAATCCATGGGATTGGATACCTATTTCGGAAAATGATCTTATTCAACACCCAATAGTCAATAAATATCCTCCAGGTTCCATCCTTCTTCTGTACCAACACGATTGGGCTCCCATAGGGTGATGAAATCAACCTGATGTGAACTTTATGCAACAACTCTTGAGTTTTCCTCTTGATTTCATCATTCTCTAGAATATAGCATTAGTATATCGGTCCATTGGGTAGCATCACACCTGAGGTTAGATCGATGGAGTGCTTGACCTGAAAGTGTAGGGGTACCCTTGTGGGTGAGGTGAATATGTCCCTGTACTTCTCCACAACCTTGTCCATTTGTTGTTTCCAAGCGGAGGAGCCTTGTCTAAAGGCCATGGATGTGGCCACAATATTCTTCTTTCCGTAAGGGTGAATCACAAGGAAGACAAATTTCCCAGTCTAGGAAATGATCTTATTGCATTGCTTCACAAAGATAAAATAGATGGTGGTAGAGAGTGCTACCTATGGTATTTTGGAAAAATTATTGCCTAAAGTAATAATGATAGTGTGAGGCCTAGACTCATGCATCACATGACACTTCCACAAGTATGGTTGGCCCAATAATGCATAAAAAGCTTCAATAGGAGCAATATCACCAAGTACCTCATTTGTGAAGGGCTTGATGTCGTAGGGAAGGCAACAATACCGGATGATGTGAAGATCTCGTCCTTGGTGAAGCCACCTAATGGTGTAAAAATTTGGGTGTGGTGTGGCCAGCAAGAAAAACTGCTTCATGACCTTTACTAAAATGAGTTTTTTTTGGCTCCCATTGTCGACAATGAACTGTAGCGGAGAACCCTTCACCCACATCTATGAGTGGAAGAGATGATCTCTCTCCTTCAGATTTTTGGGCTCAATCTATTAGGCCTTGGTGGTGGAAACGGTTGAATTGTGCTCTATATCAATAATCTTCTTCCTTTTTTCATTCCCCTTATTAGGTTCTAACTTAGAGTCAGAACATGCAACTGGCTTTTAAGCCTTCAGCTCAGCCATGTACAAATTATATAACTAATGCGTTATACATCCAAGATTCTCCTGATCACACAATATTTGACTTCATGCACAATACATAATCTCTTCTACTATTGATCATTACTTGTGGAAATTAAATCAATTGCATGCACACATTGAAACCATAAAAATTCACACATATGAACACAGTGTTTTAATGGGAAAGCCTGAAGCTAAAAACCCAAAATATCTGTATATAATATATGTCATAGAGATCATGTAACAATCCTCATACAAAACTGATCATATCAAGCTCTCAGTACAATACAATCGCTACACACTAATCAGGCCCGATCTAGCAAATCCATGCACCGATCTTTGCCACCTGCTAGCCTGCCTCTACTGCGCAATCCTTGCTAAATATTGGCTCTGAATGAACTCGATTTTTTCTAGCCTTTCTCACGCAATCCTCATTGGCATCTCCAATCACTGGGTGTTGCAAATCATGCAACACTATAGTCACAAATGATAGTCAACCTGCTCTTTCACCTACCTCTCCACTGGTCTCCACTGAAACTGTCCATGCACTGTAGTTAACCGATGTATTCTTCAGTTGATTAATGAGTTAATAATTAGTGAATTAATTAATAATTAATTCACACCACTCTCACTAGTGTATCAATCAGTTAGACTAGATACAACTAGCTCAACTGTGTCTAACTGAGTTAAACTGAACAAAACTCCACCAACTACCTCAATAACTCCACCAAACTCTGTCACATGAGTTCTAACTGAAGTCTCCATGCAATAGCTCCACTTAACCCTCAGGAATAGCGTAATTCCTTCTGTCAGCTCCTGTGCCACATCTGTGCACTTAACTGAAGTGCTCCAAGAGAATAAGATAATATTTATAGTCCAAATATTATTAAGAGCTAATAATATTCGACATATCTATTTTTAGACTGGCAATCTAAAAATAGATTCTGCCCAATATGTCTAAAAATAGAAGTCCATCTATTTTTCCAACTTGACCAACCATCCACAAATAGAATCTTGCAACTCATAGAATATGATCGACATGTCTAAAAATAGACTTGCGCCAAAAATAGCCTGCGGGCCCACTTAGTGAAGGCGACTCTTTTCACTAAGCTCATCATCTTGTGGAAATATCAACACTCCCTCTCAACAAGATAGGAATTATCTGCCACCCCGATCCTGCCTCTATGGTATTCGAATTTGCTCCTGGTGAGCGCCTTCGTCAAGATATCAGCATCCTGATCCTCCGTAGGAATGTAAGAAAGTAACATGATCTTCTGATGCACACAATGTCTGATATGATGATACCAGATGTCAATGTGTTTAGATCTATCATGAAATATTGGATTAACTGAGAGTTTGATGCAACTCTGATTATCACAATATATCACAGTAGGATCTAAGTGTGAACCGAACAACCCGACTAGGATCTTCCTCATCCATATAGCCTTGCATGCAGCCAAACTCGTTGCCATGTACTCGGCCTCTGCTGAACTGAGTGCCATGGATCTTTGCTTCCTGCTGTACCAGGAAAATTCTGTCGACCTGATATTGAAAATCCCTCCAAATGTTCTCTTTCTGTCCGTTGGGCTCCCTGCCCAATCTGCATCCATGAAGCCACACAACTTCACCTCATCCGACTGTCTGTACCATAATCCATATCCCGATTTGCCTCTGAGATATATCAATACATGCTTCCTCGCCTTCATAAAGAGCTTGGTAGGCTTAACCATAGCTTGTGAAAGCTGGTTAACAGTGTAGCATATGTCAGGTCGTGTATTGACTAGATACATAAGTGACCCCACCAACTGTCGGTAAATAGTGGCATCCACTACCTCTGCCGATGTAGCATCCTCTTTCCTCCAACCACCAGGAAGAGGAGTGTCGATAGGCTTGCAGCCATGCATTTTGAACTTCTCCAGTATCTCCCGAGCATACTTTCCTTGAGACACAAACAATCCATCACTGCGCTGCCAAATTTCCAATCCCAGGAAATAATGAAGGAGGCCCAAGTCCTTCATCTCAAACTCTTTTGCAAGATTAGCCTTGCATGAGAGTATCAACTGTTCATCACCCGTCAGAATTAAATCATCTAAATAAAGTACAATGATCAGCAACTTACCCTCCACCAAAATCTGGTATATGTTCGGATCCGCCTCACTCTTGGTGAATCCAAGACTGGTGAAATAACTGTCTATCCATGTGTACCAAGCACGAGGTGCTTGTTTCAACCCATACAACGCTCTTTTGAGCCTGCACACATGCCACACGCTACTGAAGATCTCGAAACCTTCGGGCTGCTCTATGTACATCTCCTCCTCAATGAATATGTTGAGGAACACAGTCTTCACATCCATATGATGAATGTGCCATCCCATCTGTGCTGAGAGCTAGGATGCTCCGTATGGAATAATACCTTGCGACAGGTGCAAAGGTTTCCTCATAGTCGATCCCCTCAATCTGTGAGAAGCCCCGGGCAAAAAATCTTTCCTTGTACTTATCGATGCTCCCATCGGCTGCTTGCTTCACTTTGTAGATCCATCTCGAACCTACCACTGATTTCCCTTCCGACCTTGGGACAATCTCCCATGCACTGTTTCTGAAAATCGAATCATACTCTTCCACCATGGAATATACCCATGCAGGGTCCTCCACAGCTTCCTCGAAAGAGGATGGTTCTGTCACGATACACTTTCTCATCAGAGCCATGTATCCAGTATATCGTTCAGGTGACTGTCTTTGTTTGCGCTGTGATGTAGGTGCTCCTACAATCTTCTCTGCATCAAGATTCAGTCGCTCAACTTCTGTAGTGTGCTTCCACCCTCTGATGGTTGGCGCAGCATGAGTGGTTTCTTCCACTCCATGAACCTCCTCTTATGGCTGATTCACATCCCGAGGCTAATCCTTAGGAACTAATAGCTCCTCATCTGCATGCAAGTGTGGCTCCCTCTCAAGCGAACACTTCATGGATTTCTCCTCATGAAATTTGATATCCCGTCGCACAATAGTGTTGCGACTGTCTGGAAAATACACACGATAGTTGTGGGGTGTATCAGTGTACCCCACAAATATCCCAACCTCTGCGGTCGGCTCCAGCTTCTTCCTGGCATCCTTCATCACATGAATGTAAACAGGTGAGCCAAAAATCTTCAAATGAGAAATATCAGGCTTCTTACCAGAAAACGCCTCTTCGGGTGTACTCATGCCAAGTACTCTATGAGGACAACGGTTTTTCACATAAACCGCAGTGTTGCATGCTTCAACCCACGGTGAATGGGAAGGCTGATCATGACTGCAACATCGCAGGTGTGTTAAGCCCCTGTTAATAGTGTAGCCCCATTATTGTTATTATTGTACCCACAGCTTATATTGTTATTATTGTGCCCTTACATTATTGTTGTTAGGTCGGCTAGGATTACATTATGGCCCCACTAGGATTACATTGTGGCCCCATGGACTCATATATATAGAAATGAGGTTTTATCATTTGCATCATCCAAGAATTTTTCGTTCATGTAATGTATTGGAGGTTTCCCCCTCGAAGTGGCTTATTTCTAAGGCGTTCATATCTCTTTTTCTTCTATTTTTTGGGTAGTTGCAACATTTGGTATCGAGGCTTTGGGATTCTAGGGTTTCGCTGCTCCAAACAGGTCATCGTGGAATTTTCACTATAACTTTTTCTACAGAAAGCTTCGGCCCCCAGAAATTTTTTAGGGTACAGCTCGAATCAGAGGCTTGTCCCACAGAATTTCAGAGCTTGGTTCGCAATATTTTCGGAGATATCATCTGTGGAAGTTAGGTCTTGTTTCAGGCTCCTAAACAGGTCATCGTGGAATTTGCGCTATAAAAAATTTTCTAAGAAGGTTCAGAATCTAGAATTCATATGGTGCGAAGCTAAAATCCTGAGGAAATTCGTCAAAAAATTTCAGAGCTTGGTTCACAATAGTTTTGGAGATATGATCTGTGGAAGGTAGTGATTTTTCAGGCTCCTGAATTTCATCTCAAATAAGTGATCGTGGAAAAAGTTCAATAAATCTCTCTCTGGGCATCGGATTGGAGTGCCGTAAAAATTGGTCGCAAGAAAATAGACTGTAGTTTCTTGTATATCAAATTCAGATACAAAGGATGAAACAGTGACACGTGGCAATTCGTACAAATTCACTCTACTGAACCAGTCCATAATTAGGTCATTGTGGGAGATTGGAAATAACTTTGTCTTGAAGAATCCAAATCAGATCATATCTGTGGCATTTTAAAGATAGTTCAGAAGGCTAATACAGTAGTGAATTTCAGATATTGAAGATTCTCAATTATAGAGATAATCCAATTTCAATATCGAGCTCCTTAAAAGCAAGAAAAAGCTATACTATGACGCATGAAGAGGAAGAGTTGCAGTATGAGATATCAAAATTACGGTACCGAGTGCAACAAGTTTCAATCTTACGAAGAGAAATTGAAGCTGAAATAGATGGTTTAAAATCAGAAATGGAGGCTAAGTTGGATGGTTTGAAGGATCAAATAATAGTAAATATGGATGATAAATTAATGGAAGATCACATCGAGCATCAACAACAAGTTCTCCATTTCTCAAAGGATAACCCAACTTTGGTGCAGAATCTAATGAAACAACAGGAAGATCAACATGACATCGAAAGAAGTTATGAAGCAGTCATAGAAACAAGAACTCAACAAGTATGATCAATTTCAGAGTATCTCAACAAATGGAATAACTTTCCTGTAGAAAATTTCACATGGGAGGATGAAAATTTTATACAGAAGCATCAAGAAATAATCAAGCGTTGAGGACAACACTTGTTTGAAGGAGAGGGGCATGTTAAGCCCCTATATTAATAGTGTAGCCCCTTATTATGTTAGTGTAGCCCCCATTATTGTTATTATTGTACCCCTGTAACCCCCATATTGTTATTATTGTGCCCTTACATTATTATTGTTAGGTCGGCTAGGATTACATTATGGCCCCATGGACTCCTATATATAGAAAGGAGGTTTTGTAAATTGATCATCCAAGAATTTTTCATTTATGTAATGTATTGGAGGTTGCCCCCTCGAAGTGGCTTATTTCTAAGGCGTTCATATCTCTTTTCTTCTATTTTTGGAGCTGGTTACACAACACCGTGCAGCACCCATGATCATCTATTATTCCTCTCAGCGACCCCATTCTGTTGTGGGTTATGAGGCGCTATGAGATCTCTTCGAATTCCTTTTGCGCTGCAAAAGTATTTGAATTCACCACCATTATCGCTCCTAGGTAACTACTGCTCTTTTAATTCTAACTCTCAACCATTGCCTTGAACTCTCAGAAGAGCACAGGTATGTCATCTTCTTAAGCATGAAGATCCACACTTACGAGAAAAACAATGGTAACAAATATCACATAATACGTGCTTTCTTGTCGAAGCTATTGAGAAGAGGTCCACCGTCGTATGAATTATCTTAAGAATGCGTCATGGCGTGATATCCTTCTCATGAAAAGTGGTCTTCACAAATTTTCCCAAAGAACATCCCTTGCACTGATTTGACTGCGCAAGTGTACCCTTAGGAAGCCCGGTAGAAATCTGCTGCAAAATTTTCAAAGCGCCATGGTGAAGATGGCCAATCTCTGCCTGCAGCTTCCGTTAGCTCACTCCTGCACCTTTCATGCCATTGCTACGCAGCCTGCAAGCGTTTGGAAGGAGTTCTTAACTCAAACCCCTATCCTCGGGTTGCTCGGGTTTCTGATTTCCTTTTTTAGGCCTTTCCTCGCCCCAAAGACAACACATCATATCCCTTGTCTTCCAACATCGCCACGAGATAGATTCTTCTTCAATCCTGGAACATGCATGACATCCTTCAAGATGAAAGTTTTCAGGAATCCCTCTCAAGGGAAATGGTCCCAATACGTAGCACTACCAACATCACCATCATTGCCCATCTCGTGTGCACTCCAAGATCCTTCTCAGCAGTCGATAAAAAAATCTTTGTCTCAGGTCATATGGAAAGGCCTTTGCTTGTCAGAAACCCTGCTTGACCCCATCATACTTGAAACCAAGCATGCGATCAGTGAAAAATCCAGCTCAAACTGCGAGGCTAAGGCCTCTCCAGCTGCAGATCCAACAGCCTGCTTATTTTTCTTCTTCTGTGGACAATTAGTGGCATAATGTCCGTGTTGGTGACAGTGAAAGCACTTCACCTTGGACATGTCCTGCTTCTTGCATTTTGCACCGGATTGAGAAGTATTTTTCTTGCTCTTCCCCTTCCTTTCTTTGGCAGCCAAAGTGAAATTTTCTTCATCTTCATTCTTCGATGAAGATCCATCCCTGGTACTCCACCTTATCTCCTCCTGCACAAGATCCGACCAAAGTCGCTCCCATCCCGGCAGTTTCTCCTGACCATTGACAGAGTCCTCATAGGAATGCCAAATCTTCAGAAGCACAAGGAGAGCCAAGCTCACCAAGTCCTATTCATCTACAATAAACCCCACAGTTCCCAGCTCATCCCTGCACTGGAAAATCTTCGTGAAGTACTTGCATATACTGTCGCCTTTCTCCATTTTTATCTTCCTGATTTTATCCTTGAGCGCCAACTTCTTCTGGTCGCTCTTGATTTGGAACAAGTATGTCAAAGCTTTCCACATAAATAATGGAGAAGCTTTACCATGAAGGCTAGACACTATGTGATCCTTCACACCTTCCAACAGAATCCTTTGACATTTTTCTATCTTCTTTTGCCATGCGTCAAGTGCGGCAGCATCGCTAGAAGCAGGTTTTGGAATTTCTACATCTATGAACTCCTTCAACCCATTGTCCTCCAGCACTGCCTCCATCCTGTCCTTCCATGCAATATAATTTGAGCTGCCCTCAAGGGAATACTCCAATCACAATCCGTTGAAAGACATCTCAACTTTGACACCAAGAAAACACTGCTGCAAATTCGAATTCCACTAGCACAAAACTCAACCGCTTCAATGCTTTGCAATTCCTCCAATGATCAATACTGCTCTGATACCATGTAGAAATTATATAAATAATGCATTATACATCCAATATTCTCCTGATCATACACTATTTTACTTCATGCATAATACAAAATCTCTTCTACTATTGATCATTACTTGCAGAAATTAAATCAATTTCATGCACACATTGAAACCATAATTCTCACATATATGTTCACCACGATGTTTTAACTGACCGAAAGCTAAAACCCCAACTATCTATATATAATATATGTCATAGAACCATAGCAAATCCTCATACAAAGGCGATCATATCAAGATCTTAGTACAATACAATCGCTACCACTAATCAAGCCGTCTAGCAAATCCATGCACCGTCTTTGCCACACCTTGCTTGCGTCTATTGCATAATCCATTGCTAAATATTGGCTTTGAATGAACAGATTGGTCATGCTGCTCACGCAATCCTCATTGGCATCTCCACTGAGTGTTGGATGCAATCAATGCATCACTATAGTCACAACTGATAGTCAACTTGCTCTTTCACCTATCTCTCCACTGGTCTCCACTGAAACTGTCCATGCACTGTAGTTAACTGATGTATTCTTTAGTTTCTTAATGAGTTAATATTTAGTGAATTAATTAATAACTAATTCACACCACTCTCACTAGTTTATCAATCAGTTAGACTAGATACAACTAGCTCAACTGTGTCTAACTGAGTTAAACTGAACACAACTCCACCAACTACTTCTATAACTCCACCAAACTCTGTCACATGAGTTCCTTTGAAGTCTGCGTAAAAGCTCTTCTTAACCCTCAGAATCTAGTAATTCCTTAATCTGTCTATGTGCCACATCTGTGCACTTAACTGAAGTGCTCCAAGAGGATAAGATAATGTTTAGGGTCCAAATATTATTAAGAGCTAATAATATTCGACATATCTATTTTTAGAATGGAAATCTAAAAATAGATTCCGCCCAGTATGTCTAAAAATAGAAGTCCATCTATTTTTCCAACTTGACCAACCATCCACAAATAACATCCTGCAACTCATAGAATATGATTGACATGTCTAAAAATAGACATAGTCTAAAAATAGACTTGCACCAAAATAGCTTGCGGGCCCACTTAGTGAAGGCGACTCTTTTCACTAAGCTCATCATCTTGTTGCAATCTCAACAAGCCACTAGTGACTGATTGTCCCGACACTCACTTTTCTTGTGCATGGAGCTCTTATGGAACTCACACCATTTTCTTGTGTCCTTATTTTTCTTTGTGGTGCTTTTCTTTGCTTGTGGCTTCAACTAATTGTCCTTGGTTGCGCTGCCTTGCCCTTGTCCTTTGTTTTTTGGTTTTGGGGTGCCTTTCCCTTGCTTTGGATTCACAGATCCAAAATATTGCTTATTCTATTTAAATTTCTACTTAATATTAACAGTGTATCAATAAGCGATGCCAAGTGAGGATATTTACAGGAAATCCATGTCATTGTGGATTTACTTGTGTAGATAGTCGTACTTGAGTACTAGATGTCACTCAGAATCCTTGATACCTAACTTTGTGCGAAGGGTATAAAAAATATTTGTGAACTCTAGCATCTCTTTGTCCCTTCCATTTCGGAGCGTGGTCCACTTTATGTATTTATCTTCATAGCTCCCAACAGGGTAATACTACTCCTTTATGGTGTCTCAGAAAGAATTACAAGTAGGTGCGACTGAAAATAGTGAGGATCTCCACTTGTCCTTCTTCTCATAGTAGGTTTCCCACTAGTCCTTGACATGGGGGGCGACTTTGAGGAGTGCAAACGTAATATTTTCCCTATTGTAAAAATCATGAATCGAAAAATATCCTTCTAATAGATTGAACCATTTATCTACGACATTTGCATCTATTTGGCCTTCAAATATGGGGATGTAAAAGTTTACTTGTACCTTAAAGGGAGTGATGCCTCCAGAGTGGTTGTTGGATGAAAATGCATCGCTTGTGGGTAGTCGCCGAAGGATCTGGGCAAAGTTATCTATCATCGTGTTCCTTTGTCACTAAATTACTTCTTCAATAAATATTTTGAAAGGATGTCCTGCTCCCTCATCTTTATTTTCTTCCGCCATGGGAAGTCATCGGGGTTTGCGAGGCTGGCCTTGCAACAGTTCAACCAGTTCGAGCCCTGACTCTTTATACCCCGACCTTGTTTGGGACATACAAAGAAAAACAAAGAAAGAGAAAACCGCTCTAATACCATTGATCCAGTCTTATGCATGAACGCAAAAAAATACAGATATAAACATAAATACAAATATGCAGTAGAAATAAATTCACATTTCATTTATATCTAAGAATTGTAATGTGCTTACATATAGAATGGAAATAAACTAGCTCAGGCAATGGTAAATTATCTCTGAGAAGATATGTGGCAACTACATTCCTCTGAAATATGTTACAATGAGGCTTAAGGGCCATTTTATTATTGAACATTAAAGGGAAACCCTAAACAACCAAAAACCTAACCCTAGGAGATGGAATGCCAAGATTTTGTGGGGCCCGTTGGGGTTAGTTGGAAAATCAACTTCCCAAGGTATTAACTTGGTCATATGATCTCCATTTGGCGAGTAAAATACCTCGTTAGGAATATCTCTCTGAGTACTTAAGGGGTAAAAATGGCTCTGGAAGTTAAGGACCTAAAAAAATTGATAAAAATAGTAAATTGTGCTACAAACAAGGAAACTGATGAAACTGACTAAAGGTCTGGGTGGAATAGGAGGGTGGCCACTGATATCCACCTGGATCAAATAAAGATTATATTTATATACTATTATACGAAGAACTTGAAGAAATTGAGATAAATGTGGGAGATGATGTTCGTCATGATGATATGGATGATGATATGATTATAGGAAAAGAGGGCATTGACAATGATGTTGAAATGGTTGATCATTTCAACATCATTTTTGAACGAGTTGACAGAAATGTTGAGTTGAATGAAGAAGAATATTGATGATATCGAAATGTTGAAATGTATGAGGTATGCATTTATATGTTTCTTTCAAATAATTTGCAGTAGATAAATTAGGTATTGGGAATATTGAGAGTAATGTGGGCGGGGGGGCATCCATATGAGCTTCCACCTTCACATGGTTGTCCTTATTCAATAGCGATATCTATATTATGCTTGAAACCAAGATAAACCCAATATTTTCACTGATCTCAAGCTTGTTGTCACTACCAATAGTACATGAAAATTTATTACATATCCCTTACACTCGTGCTTCCAATCTCAAAGTATATGAGTCCCCATGAATGCAAAAATTATTCCTAGAAACCAATTATTGGAACCTATATCAAGCTTATTGTTACCAATTTTCGGGCCACCTTGACTAAGGACCAATCCACCACTTAAAATTTACTAGTAATTAGTGGTCGAAAGATTGCCCTAATTAACATACCTTGCACATAATGACCTAGGAATGGGGCGAACATTGATTTTTTTTTTCAATTTCTAATTTTACACATTGAAATTTGACATGGTTATATTAGATGCATGCATTAACAGTGTGGAAGGATTTCAAGGCTCAAATACGAATCATGGAAAGAATTCGACAATCAAGCGAGATCAAACAAACTTCACCATTGTGCTCATCATGAACAAGGTGGAGCAACAAAGCTGTAGGCTTGTTGACTTAATTGTAAAATACACAAGAGGTATTTGTAATAATAATATATTATATATAAAATGCATAAAATATGATAAAATGTTACAATGAGGCCCTGCTTATATACCTAGGCAAGTGGCCTTTCATGACTGGGCATGTCTTTTAGACATGCCCTTTCACTAACTTAATGACTACTTACATAATCCTTTTTTGACTATTAATAAAGTATTTATTCTCTTTATACTATTTGTTATGAATTAAATTTATAACATTTCCCTTTCCTTCAAAAGCTTTGTCCTCAAAGCTATATTTTCCGACAATTTTCTTCACTTTGTGATTATCATCTTGGCATATGTCATTCATCATTGGTACCTTATCATGTAGAGTACCTTATCTTGTAGAATTCTCTCGTAATGTTGTCTTGAAACTAGTGTTTTTGTTTTTGTTTTTATTAAATGATGTCTTGAACTTCTTCTTCTTCTCCTCCTTTAAAAAAAAAAAAAAAAAATTAAATTATAAAATGAATTAATTAAATTATATAAATTAATAAATTTATATAAATGAATTAATTAAATTAAAAAATTTATATAAACTTAATTAATTAAATTTATCAAGCTATATGATAACTCATATATAATATGGTGAGCTGCCTTTCGAAAGGCGTGACTTATCACACACCCACCTGGAAGGATTTACTCGCAGAAAATATCAACGGGAGTGACGACAACAGATGCGTTGTTGTGAAATGGTGGAAGGGTGCGGTGTCGAGTAGAAGGTCATCTGGTTCGGTTGAGCTGTAGAGATCTAGAAGAATTTCCAAGAAGTTTTTGAACACGAAAATGTCATGAAAATTGTATGGGTGGGTGAAGATAGCCAAGGCATGAGCACACCACACCTTAACAATAAATTCATCACACTCCTTCATGGTAAGAATTAGACTCCTAGTTTTCCAATGGTGAATTACCTTGCGTGTTTCATTATGTTGATAGTGGTTTGAATACACTATAGATATCTCAAGTGTTTCCCTAATATCATTCCACAAAGCCATTGCGATTTCTTCTCTGCATACATCGTCTCTTAGCTCGGCTTTTCTCAGGAGTCGAAGGCCCCGTATCTTGATGAAGTGAGACACTCCATCAGTGGTCCAAGTTCCATATCTAGAATGGCTGATGCATGAAAAAAGCACGTGGCCGAGGCTCTGTGCAAGCAGCCCATCATTTTGAATCTCAAGTGAGAAAAAGAGATCCATGATAAGCTATAACCCTCCGTCCATTATAACGCTTTGGACGATTTTCTCTTCAAAGGATTCAAGTGCGGTGACTGCATCTCTTCGCAAATTGGGAAAGCTGAGCATTTGAACAAGGGTTCTCACGGCGCCATGAGATGTCAAATGTGAACTAGTCATTACAATTTCAACTAAATTAAATCTGGTCACTAACTGAGATGCAAGCGACTTGAGTTTGAAGTCCAAACTCTCTAGGATATCCACTATGTTCTCCAAAATTCCATCGCTGACGAATTCCATTATCACACCCTCAGATTGAAAGTCTAAATCTTCAAATTGATGCCAGGGTTGAGACCAGGCCAGTATAGCAGAGGCACTGCACAACTGGAGCTCGACGTCCTTGGAAGAAAGCATGGCCATGAGCTGAGTAGGGAGGGTTTTGTTGGACCAAGTAAATCTACGCATGTAATCCCAGCTCACTGATACTAATGCACTTATGATATGAAGTGCTGAGAGTTTCACCCGACGATCAAGTGACCACAAAAGAATTCAGAATTCGCGGCCGAATCCATGGTTGTCGTGGCCCTGGATAAAAATGAGAGCGTTCGCCCCCGAGACTCGGGGGGGGGGGGGTAACACTTCGAAAATTTTAAGAACAACGCGAAGGATGTGAAGGGGAAAATCATCGTCAGCACGCCGATGTTTTCTGTTTAACAAACGAAGAAATTTAGGTATCACATTTCCCTGCATTATGGTTCTCTAGGCTAACTCGTTCTCTCTGGCAAGAAATTTCAAGAGGCCCAATGCAAAAATCTCCAGTTCCTGGACACCTGGTGATACACCGTCGGCAGGATTGGCTGGAAGATGAGAGTTTATTTCAAGTTGTTGAATTAAAATTGGAATGGTTCCCTCTCCCACCATGATTCCTGTGAACTTCTTGTCAATCTTGAGAAACCCCTTGAGAGCACGAATGACTACCACTTTGTTATGCAATTCATAGGAGTCTTCAACATTTTCTCTGATGAATTGGACATGTTTGCTGATATTTCCTATCTCCCCCATATTTGGAATACCAAGGAAGGTTGCTACCAATTGGGGTTGATATTCAAATTTAGCTATAATTTTCCTATTGCCATGTAAAAAAATCTTAAATTTAACTTTTTGCATATTTATTCTAGAATTAGTCCCTAACATATGCTTCTCTTCTTGCCATATGGTTTGTATGGGTGAAGGTGTTTTTCCATGTTTTAACTCTGATTGGACAAACTTCCAACTACCAAGTTTTCTTGTGGCCCAAGTGTCTGGCACTACTATTGGTGGAATAACCTCATCATCATTATGGTTTTCTCTATCTTCCTCCTCATCATAATCATTGTTGAGATCATCTTCATCTTCATGTGGATCTTCTTTATTATGATCAAGTTTATCTTCTCCATTATTAAATGTAATGTTTTGTGCATTATTCTCATCATTTTGATCATGGTTTTCTTCCTTCACATCATCTTCATATGAATATGGAATTTTCATAACTTGATCTTCTGCAGAATGTAGTGATTCTTCATGATTATCTTCTGAATTCTCTGAATCGGTTGAATTGTTCTGTTGATTATGTCCAATATTCGAGAGTATTGGTTCTTGTGTCAGATTTATCTTGTCCCAAATGGTGTTTATTTTCTACATTGCTTTGTTATGATTGTCTGTGGAATCACTATGGTTTTTCCAAATTTGTCTTTCTATCCGATCTGTTGTGTCTTGAATTTTTTTGATGTCGTCAGAATTTCCTGTAACCTTATCCTCAAGATCGATTAGTCTTTTAGTGAATTCATCAGAATTATTATTGATCTTACTCTGAAGATTGATCAACCTTTTGTTGAAATCGGCCATCGACATTGATGAAGACATCAAGCGGTAGCAATTTTGAGGCACCGCATGCAAGAGCTGAAGGTAACCAACAGTGGTGTAGGTGCTTCCTTCCAGGCGAGAAGATCGCTGCTCTGATACCAAATGGAGCAACAAAGTTGTAGGCTTGTTGACTTAATTGTAAAATACACAAGATGCATTTGTAATAATAATATATTATATATAAAATGTATAAGAGATGATAAAATGTTACAATGAGGCCCTGCTTATATACCTAGGCAGGTGGCATTTCATGACTAGGCATGTCTTTTATACAAAGGAGGAAGATTATTTATTGAAGAAAATGAACTTCAAATTGAGCTTCACCTGTTCTTATGATCCCTTGAGGATAAGTTCTAAACTCAAAGTTGAACAAAAGAAAACTCCCTATGCACATACACCAAGACCATAGATTGAAAAATATTTCAATAAAAAATAATGGCAAGAAAACACTTTACAAGAAGTAGAAGAGCAAGTTTTTATTCCAACAGCTTCACAGACTCCAATTCCACAGGAGAAGTAAAAAAAGAGACGAAGGGAAAATATATCCCCTTTAGTATTATATATTCAAGAAACAAATTTTATAGTAGTCAAGAGGAGAAAGAAGACTAATACTCATGAGGAACCTTTTCAAACATAAAGTTCATAGGAGCAAGAAATAATGGTGTTAACAGGATTGCACACATGAACATTTCCAAGGGTAGAGGAGATATCTAAAAATTCTCCCATGTCATCAGTAACATAGGGTCCAGAACAATTGATTATTTTTACAAGGTATAAAGAAATCAAAAGGAAAAATGAGGCACTCAAGTCCACTACCTACTTTGAGTTTTGGAAACAAACCTCCTCCACTGAGCACAAACTTCTTTCTGCGTTGGACACATAGAAGGGACAATTTTAGCTTGAATTCTTAGAACCCAAAGATCCATACCCTAAAACTGCAAATGATTACAAGACATATATGTTTTCCTTTGAAACTAAATATATCCATGCAATTGACCATATTATTTGCACAAGCAGGTAGTGAAATGATTTATTACACTTTAACCAGTTCTCCCATGACAACATAAAAAATACATGCCTCACTAAACAATATTCATTCACAGTTAAAGATGGAGAAGAAGTATTCTCTGGCCAAAGATATCAGGATAAAATATTTGGAGGATGTTGTAGTAAAGTTAGGATATAATATTGGTGATGTCAAAGCAAGAGAGGAAATGATAAAAAGTAAGAACAGAGATATCGAGGAACTAGGGAAGTGGCTGGAGCTTCCAATTATAGAACACCCACAGGCCAAAGAAGTTGGAAAGTTGGAGGTAGAAAAAGAAAACATGTTCAAAATGATAATTGAACAAAACCTCGAAATACAAAAAATGGAAGCTGAAATGGAAACATTATTAAAAGAAAAAGAACAAAAACTAAGTGTTTCAACAACTATTCCTGTAGCAACAAATTTTATTGCAGGTACTTAAAATGGAAACATTATTGAAAGAAAAAGAAAAAAAGCTAAGTGTTTCAACAACAAGAACATCCACAACAACAAATATTCTAGCAGACACACAGTCATGTGATGTGGTACTAGATTTATCGAAAGCCATGGGATACTTAACACTTAAAGGTCAAGAAATTGAAAGGCTATGTTTACAATTGTAGAAACTACAAGAATAAAAACTGAAGGTTGATAATGCATATGTCGCTGAAATACAAAATAATGTCAAGTTAACAAAACAAATAACTACATATGAAATTGAATCAGTAATGTCTCAAACCATTTATGAAGCAAAGGAAAGCATATGGTAAGATAGCAATGAGTCTATGACTAAGTTGTGGCATTTTATAGAAATAATTTTTGAACAAGAAGAATTTTTGCAGAAGTCAAAGGAAGAAGTGGTAGAGGTGAAGAGACACCTGGATCACAAACCAACAAATGCTAGTAGGATAATCAGAGTTCTAAGAAAAAAGAGAGCTCGATGAATGTGATATTGAGGATAGAAGTGAAACTATCCTGGAGGTGAGAAAAGTGTTGACCAAAAGAAAATTAATGCTTCAGCTAGAAAATAAGTGCCATAACCTGGAAGTGAAAATTAAGAAGTTTCACAGAAAATTTAACATTTTATGCCAGAAAGGACTTCCAGGTTTGCAAGGAATTGGTGATAAGCTAATTCTTCTTGAAGAGTATCAACATATACTACATGACATAGCAGTGGATAAGGCCAAATTTTCAAATATTAAAGGGATCGTCACTGGTAAAGATTTCATGGAGCATTTGAGTTATGATTTACTAATTCAACATGAGAAAAAACATTTATTCATAACTAAACCAACATTTTATAAATATACTAAAGTCAATGAAGCTTACAAAAAGCTAGTAAAATTTTCTATTCTATTGAGGAAAGATGGGACAAACTATGTGAGCTAATCGAATGACAGGGAAGCAAATATTTAAACACCAAGATGCAGATTTTCAGGAACAGAGGACAAAATTCCAAGAACCAAAATCAGAACAACAACTTTTAAGCTCCAATAATTAACAATTTTCCTTGAATTTTGTGCGAGATGTAAAATTGGTTTAGGTTTCCTATCTTCTAGTTCTATTTTTATAAAAAATCCATATAAGTTGGATTGGATATTTTGTAATGAATTTTGACTCTAAGTATAGATATTGGCAATAAAACCTATAAGTACTATGTAAATTGAAGTATGAAGGGTTGAACCCTTGTGATAAGCTTTTGAATAAGATTGTAATTCCCTGAAATATTTCTGAAGATTAATAGAAGGATTCTGGACTCATTTTGCATCAGATTGTGTTTTCCTGTGATTTTTTCTAGTTTTTCAAATTGTTCCATTTTTATTTATTTCTTCACATGTTTAAATTTAATATGAAATCTAGGTAAGATAAGATTAAGTATTAATATTTTTGAAATCCCCTTGCAAAGTTATAATCAATTACAAAGATTAATTGACTGAAACTATCTGTTTTAGTTAATTCCTATACATGAATTAATTGTTGCTTCCTATTATTTTAAATATGTTTTGTTTGAATGTAAAAGGATTTTATATGCATCATCTCTGTATGACAAGTGATATTCTCATTCTGAATGTTTAATGAAGCATATATATCATCTTAAATTCTCTCTCTCAAAAACCACTTAAAGCTTAACTCTGTTGAAGGCGAGGAATCACTTTTTCTATATCAAAATTAATTAATACTTTAATCTATTTAATAGTTAAAAACATTGGTCATCCATAAAAAAAAAATCAAGCAATATTTTAGATGCTTTGACACAGTTCCTTAGCCAATAAATTTCTACAAAATACAACATCATATTTTTGCCATTGTCGAGGAACGAAAAATTGAAATATTAATCCCTGGGACAACGATATACTTTCTTATTAAAAGGTGAATAAGAATTTAGTTGGCTAAAATCATTTACCTGGAGACTCCATTGAGAAAACTTGGCTTCTCATAGGCATAATAGGTCTCATTCTGACTTTTACCTTCATTCTCCATTATCAGATATTGAAAGGTTAGTAAGACTTTCCTCTTCCAGACACAGATTAGAAGCTTCAACTACTACTTATGTTTCTCTCCCACTAGAAGTTGCATCATATCTAGATCATTTTAGTCCTATTCCAATTTCTTACAGAGTTGTCATATCTACCACCAAAAGTGTTAGAATTTATATCTAAAGGAGTTGATCTTCAGTCAACATTATTGGTTCATCAATTTGAAACAATTAACCTTCCTATCTCTACATCAGTAGCAGCTGATACTGATGTTGAATTAGGAATTGATTTTCCTGATTTCAAACCAAATGATTATATTTCTTCTACGATACATACTTACCCTCACATTTATATTAAACTTGAGTAAGGTTTTACCATTTACACCAGTCCTTTGGCTTTTGAAGAAGAAGATAAAATCATTCTAGAAGTTCAAAAATTAGTTATTCCTCCTCATTTCACACATCATCCTTTCAATTCTTATCATCCATATTCATCTCAATTAATTTATTCTCAAAATCATCCTCCCCCTTCATCTACCTCTTCTTCATCTTCATCTTCATCTACAATACCTCATTCAATGTCTGCTTTTCAGCCAATCATAGCAGCTCATAATGCAACATTAGTCTCTCCTTCTGCAACTCAACTTAACCCTTTACCTCATGAATATTTGACCCATCTCCCAAGATTTAATGGAGAAACAACCCCATTTTTTGAAGATCACTTAGCTGCATTTCTAAAATTTACTGATAATATGAACTTTTAGCATGAAGATGTCTATACTATATTGTTTTTCCAATCTTTAGAATGAAATGTTCGAATATGGTTTAGACGGCTACGCGAAAACTATATTAATTCCTTAGCTAAGTTAATAAACATTTTTAAAATAAATGGGGAATTAAGAAAGATGTTGTTTACTATTTAACTGAATTTCAATATTTCAAAAGAAACCTTAATGAATCTGTAGCATATTTCATTAAGAGATTTAATAAACTATACAACAAAATGCCCCCAGATTGTAAACCTCTAGTAACTATTGCTAAAGTTAGATTTTCTAAGGCATTTGAAGATTATTTTGCTGTAATTATTAGAGAATTAAAGTCTAAAAATTTATTAGATATGAAGACCAATGTATTTGAAGTTGAATCCAATAGGTCAACATCTAGTAAACTAAGAGAAAAAGCTGAAAAAGATAAAAAAGAATGAAAGTTATGGAAGAAGGTACTTGTTCATCAAAAAGAAAAGAAGAAGATCATAAAATTGATGAGATTACTTCTATGCTTAGAAATATGTCTAATGGAATCTCTAGTATGGAATCTCAGCATACAGTTGCTCAACCTGCTGCAAATACACCTCAAGTTCAGTACAAAAGGCCTCAACCTCAAATCCTGCAAAGAACCAATAATGATTAGCAAATCCAACCTCCTCTATTGATTGATGATCAAGAACTTGAAGAAACTATGCCTATAGTAACAAATGATATCAACCAACTTGGGGACTCCTCATCACATAATGTTATTGTTTCAATCAATCAAGATCAAATTTCTACCCTAGATAAAAAGAGTGCCCAAATTTCAAAATACCAAGCTTTCTCTCGGTTTCTCATTGTTGAGTTAAAAATAATATATGACTTAAGGCCTATATCAGGACCCAGTACACCACCTAAAAAGGTTACCTTTGAAGAACCTCAATTTAAGACTTCCGAAACTCAAACATCATCAAGTGAAACACACAATCAATTATCAGAACCAAAAACTCCTGAAAAACCTTCCCCAACAATTTTTAATGTTGAAAAAGAATTAGAAAGAGTTAAAATTCCAATCACATTATCTAAACTTTCTAAAAACCCTAGTTACAAAAATCAAGTTTCAAAATGGATACAATCTTCAAGTATTGATACAGAAGAATATGTCATAAATTTACAAGATGAAAAACCCGAAGTAATTTTTGGTCCTAGCTCAGATATGATCAATGAAAAAGTTCCTTCTTTCTATGTCACATTAAAAGTTCATGATTATCTCTTATATAATTTCATGTTAGATTTTAGGTCCTCATAATCTAATGCCTAAAGTGATCATGGCTCAACTTCAATTAAATAATACAAGACCATATCAAGATCTGTATACTTTTGATTCTAAGAAAGTACCTTGCCTTGGATTAATAAAGGATTTAGTAGTAACACTTGCTCAAATCCCTGTCAAAAGTATAGTCTTGGATATAGTAGTTACATATATTCCACCTAAATTTGGAGTGTTATTTTCTAGGTCTTTTTGTGCAAAATTGGGAGGCATTTTTCAAATGGATATGTCCTTTGCAACAATCCCAGTTTATGGAGGAGAACGTTTGAGATTATATAGTGAAGCCAGAGTTGTCAATATTGTTTGTAAATCCAATAAATTTATCAATCATACAATTTATGCTATTGATCAGGATTTTCAGTGTTTACTCTAGCTGATAATGATTTTTAAATTCCCAAATCTGCATTCAGGAAATTCATCCCGCCCATCAAATTTCTAAAACTGATATTTGCATAATGTACCTTGATGGAGAATTTTCCAAAGATGGTGCTCTGTTGAAATTTACAACAAGAAATAGTGAAATTGGCATCCAGAAAATGGAATCCATAAATGGCTACCATGGAGGCTTTTGATTTAATTATTTCTTAATTAAATTAGAAGAAATGTGTCAAATTTATTTATCCCTTAAATAAATTGGATAATAAATTGTAATCTTATCTCATAATCACTTGTAATAGTTAACTGAGTGTGATAGACTCAGTTAGCTCATGAAATTCGAGTTGAGGGTGGTTGGTGAGGCATGTAGAGTGATTCTATTTGTTTTAGCATCAAAGTTGTAGCTAGTGTATTAGTTTAATGCATGAGAAATCAATTAACTCAATTAAGTGAGTTAAAATCAATCTAACTAGTTGTAACTCAATGCTGCACTAGTGAGAGGTCAAGTGAATTAAATCAAATTTAATTCACATGCAATGATATGTCAAGTGACTAGTTATTTACTATTAATAGCAACATGCATGCCAGTTCTGATGAAGACCTAGTTGAGACAAATATTAAAGGGAAGTTATCTATCAGTTGTATTTATAACAAATTTTCCGGGCGCAATTATATACACCATAGGATGCCTGTGATGTATTGCACAATCAATGAAGGCTAATTATCCTATTTAATAGGGATTAATTTCCTAGGGTTTGTGTAAGCAAGGCAGGTGTTGAAGAGGTAAATCCCCTCTGCGGACAGAGGCGATCCATACTAGCCCAGAACGGGTCTAGCAACAATCATCAAATGCTACAACACAAGTTCCTAATTGCGAATAAACAGACCAACGATGGAGGCCTACCTGGAGTTCAGTGCTATGATTCGTAAAAGAGACAGCGTTCCCGTTCCTCAGCCTCGGCAGATCACGATCCCCACTATCTCCGTGAATGGACACCTGCACATGCAAGAAACAACACGAATACAAGCATAAAATCCAGAATACACAACTATATATCATTCAGAAAGGATATAACTCATCATTATCATAAGTGAAGAACAGAGTGGAACCATAACCAGTAGTCATTCATTAATAAGCAATTGAAAGAGAGTACAACCAATGTTCTGACGCTTAGGTCTCCTTCGGAGGGGTCTCCAGTCGTACACGTCTTGCAAAGCCTATCAGGGATGGGACAAGCCTCTCTTAGAGTCTCTCGACGATAGTCTCCTTGCTCGAGTTTGGCCTTAAGGGAAAAATGAGGGCTCTTGCAGCATGAAGGCTCTTGGGAATTTGAGAATTTGGAGATTCAAGACTTAGGCACTTTAAGACTAGCTTGCAATGGCAATGAGCTAGCTTTTATAGATGGAGGAAGGGGAGTTGGGATCCCTATAATTGTGGGATTGGTCCTATCTTCAAGGAAGCTTCCATTAGAGGTGGAAAACCACTTCCCTTTCATGGAACTCCCAAAGACAAACCTCCCAACTCAAGATAGATAACAGTTTCTGAGTCTGTTGAAACGAAACTTCCGCCATTCTTATTTAAAAAACACTCCTTAAATTGGCTGGCGCGACTGCGAATCTAGGACAGAGCGCCAGTTGGCACGACCTCTTTGTAGGATTTTCTTCATTGGTGCGAGTGCTGAACTGGATACCCGCGCCAATGCAAAAAGGGATGTTTTTATGGTTTTTTGCAAGGAGATGTCTTCAAGGAAATTGAAGCTCATGTTTAGAGGAATGCAATGATAATGGTTTCAAGGCATGACCATGCTCACAGGTCACAAAATGGGCCCTCCAATGTGCGGGATGGGGAAAGGTAGGGACGATGACAAATTACTGTGTAACAGATGCCCCCTAAAGCACGAGGCCCGAGAGAGAGAGAGGGGTGAAATGCTTTATGAGAACGTGTCCAACTGAAACTCCGCCGTCGGAAAACCTGCGTGGAGAAATACAACTGATATCTCAATTACATGATGTATATGCGGTATGGGCACAGCCATACGAAACAGAGTATACTATAATCCGGATCCAAGGTATGGACGCAGCCATCCAGTGAGGATCAAAAAACAGACTCAGGTATGGTCGCAGCCATCCAGTGAATAAGCCATGTAAATAATAATCCAAAAAATCGCAGCTTGGATTACAACAGACACAATCTAGGGTTTTGCGCTCCATATCGACCCGAACAAAGTACAAGTTCAAGCATGTGAATATGTGAGCTGAAGTCGAACATGCAAGAACATCGTCTGATTACCAGCCAATGATAAGAGCTATTAACAAACGCGAGAGGAAGCACCAATAATGACAATGGCCCTCAAGGTACTACAGGTACAATCTACGGCATGTGAATCAATGAGCTGGCGTCAAACACCCATAGAATCACTCAATCAGAGGTCAATGATGAAAACCTCACGTCGAATGTGATGAACCTGCCATTGAGGCATGCAGGCTCCAAGGTACCATAAGGGAGTCTCTAGATCAGCTTCCTGGATAATGAGCTGAAGTCGACAGGAAGTGACCTTGATCGAAGGTGGGCCATAATGTTTCCCACATCATCGACACAAGACAGAGGAACATGATGTTTTTTTTGTGAATCAAGACCATATGAGAATCAGAAGAAGGTTGATATTTGCAGAGGTCAACTTCTCTTGAACATATAATGGCACAAATAGTGGTTTTGGCAGTATTTGACATTAACGGGTCAGAGGTCATGGTGACGAGGCAATGAGCAGAGGAGAGGTCAAAAAATATTACCCAAACCCACGGAAGCAAGTGAAAAACAAGATGAGATGTCCCCAACCCGACACGAATGCAGACAAGTGCCATGTTCAAGAGCGACATACTGCCGACACGACAATGATGATGGTTCCATTTTCCCCCACCATTTCTGGCGAGTACCCCAATTATTTTAAGCGGCTTGAAGGGATAGCCTTAGCCGTAATATAAGTCAGCCTTCGAATCCATCCTAGTACATTTAACGAGCCCTAGGAAGGAAAGACTCGAGTAGCATCATTATGATTGAATCCAATGTCATCGGGGTTTAACGAGTCTGATAAAGGAAGAACTCGGTGTATTTTCATGTTTAGAGAGTCTGAAAATACAACGGAAAAGTAAACTCCAAAGGTCCCTTTTCGTAAATAGTTCCTCAGATCCGAAAAGGTAGAAAACTATGTCTGAGAAAACCTCCTAGTCGCGATAGGCTAGGGTATTCCTTTTCGTAAATAATCTATCCCAGCCTGAAAAAGGGGTAAACGTATACTGGGTAGATATCGCTTCGTAGCCATTTAATGAGCTCAAAACGACAAGCATGATTCTTTTCATGTTTAAGTCGGAAAGAGCTGAAAGTTGACTCCTCTTGGAGGAACGAGTGGTATAAACGGTAGCAACTGGTTCCGGTAATGGTGGAACTCCTCAGAACAAGTAAAGGTTAAGAGGCTAGCTAACAAGGCCACTCATCGTAGCGGTTCCTCAGGAACAGGTAAAACAACCAAGTGAAATCATATGATCGGCCAAGCAGATAGTGACGATGGAATGAGAAAACCAAGGCTCATCTGGAAAAAACAGGTTGATAAAATGACAATCACAAGAGGTAAAATGGGGATGGTTTCATTTTTACACAAGCTTGAAATCAGAAAACTCTGCTTGAAGTTGGTTTCATTTTTACACAAGCTTGAAACAAATATAAACTATGCTTGAAACCGGTTTCATTTTTACACAAGCCCAGAGAAACGGAAACAAACTATGCTTGAAAAGTAAACATGCCCCATCTGGTATTTCTGATTATTTTATGCCCCCCAACAGCTTCGATCCATGAAGGCGGATAGATGAAGGTTCAATTACGAGATCTAAGAAAGACTCGACTGGGATTTTACGAGATTTGATCAAAGACTCGAATTGAACAGGAACGTGTTTCATTGTTTTAACGAGGTTGACACATTAAAAGAACTATCCTCAGGACACCTTGTTTCATGGTTTAAGGAGCTTGGCACAAGACAAGGAACTCTGCTCCGGGAACATTGTTTCATTTTTTAAGGAGCTTGACACAAGACAAGGAACCATGCTCCGACAACCTTGTTTCATTTTTTTAAGGAGCTTGACACAAGACAAGGAACTCTGCTCCGACCAGCTTGTTTCATTTTTTAAGTAGCTTGACACAAGAAAACGAACTGTGCTCCGACGACCTCATCGTAATGAACAAGAAGTCATCGCTTCCAAGATTTCCACTCCCGATGGAAGGAAAACATCCTGGAAGTCAGGACCCAATGCCCCCAACACCTGATGCACGACAGCACTATCACTGGGTACAGGCACGGGGTAGGTAGCCACATAGTTGACCTGCGGTGGGGCAGATACAACGGGTGGTTAAAAACCGGGAAGGGATGATGGCGGGCAAGTTGCCACATCAGGACCAAAGAACTAAAGCTGATCAATGGTCATGATCTGTCCTTCATGCGGAAAACAGACCACACGAAAAAGGGAGGAGACAAGTGCTCCCATGGCATAGGTGTAATCACGCCCCAAGAGCAAATTGAAATCCAAGGGGCCTGGAACAACCATCACGTCCATATGGACGGTTTTACCTCCCAAAGTAACAGGTAACCTTGGGAGGATCCCTAACGGTTGACTCGTTCTTCTGTTAAACGCCAACATATTTTGCGTAACAGGTGCAAGAGGCGGTGAACCAAAAGCTTGCCAGGTAGTTGAGGATAGAATACTATCAGAGGCGCCTTCGTCTATAATGGTGCTGGGTATGACCAGACCAAGAGCCTGTACTGTGATCTCGAAAGGCACATAAGACGGAAGGCGGAATCCTGCAAATCGACTCCAATCAAAGGAGGTGACCAGACTACTCGGAGGGGCTACCATCGAACCGAGAAGGTCTTCCCCTGGTGTTACGGAAGAAGAAGCTTCCTCCATAACCTCCATCTCGAAGGCGGGAGGGGTATCCTCCGGAGCCTTCATCATGGGAGGTGGAGGAGAAGCTTCTTGAAGTACAGGGACATGAGAATCTTTCTCCAAGTCCAAAGAATCTGAAGAAATCAGAAGGACATGGGGGGTGTGAGATCCACTCTCAACGGAAAATACCTGGTGCACCGTAGAAGGGGCCAGCTCAACCGATCCCACGACCAATGGTCGGTCAGGGACGGATTCTTGAATCCGAATTTCTGAGGGAGTGGGATCGACCAAAGGTGATTTTTGACGAATTGTACCATCAGTAGGTGGAAGACTCAAAGAGAGCTGTTTATAACCAGCTGGGAGGCATGGTGTGGAGACAACGGGGTTGTCCAACACTCGCTTGGCTTAATCCATATAAGGACAAAGGTGAATGGCATGGTGCCCTTCACACAACTTACAAGGATTGGTGATTTTACCCTGCTTCTTAGGAGCCTTGTCAGCACCAGTTGAAGACGTGCCCCCCACCTGGCTCCCGGAAGTCAAAGGCAACGGCGGACGGCCGTTGGACCATGCTTCAAGCACCTTGGGAATGCCAAGGCAGTCTCGAAGAAGATGGTATCCCGTGCACAACATGCAGGGGAACTTGACTTTCCGTGGAGGGTTGGGAGGTATATCAAGAGGAGATATTTCAGAAACAGTAGTGGCAGCTTTAGCCTCTCTTTTATCAGACTTCTTCTTCTTTGTCTTCTTCTTCTTCTTCTTAGCCACCTGGTTACTCGAATCCAGACTTTCACCAGGCGAAGTAGACGAGGAGGACGTAGAAACAGACGAAGAAGGGGAGAGGTCCACCTTGGAATCAACATGATGTTGTTTAGGTGGAGGAACTGATTGAACAGTAGTGGAGACATTCGAGACCACAGAGGTTGAAAACAACCAAACAGGAAATCCAACAGTTAACCCAGGGAGGGACAACGTTGCCATGTAGGGAGCACCAACATTCCCAAAAGGAGGAAAATGACCAGGATTCCCATCTGAGGGGATTCCTTGGTTGGTAAACTTTGAAAAAGTTTCCATCAAAACTC
Source organism: Pinus albicaulis (assembly GCA_034641835.2). Classification (NCBI taxonomy): domain Eukaryota; kingdom Viridiplantae; phylum Streptophyta; class Pinopsida; order Pinales; family Pinaceae; genus Pinus; species Pinus albicaulis. The sequence goes on from CM076571.1 coordinate 814,332,938, forward strand.
AAAACCACACACGGGCTGAAAAAGAGTTAAGAGACACAATCAAATGGTTAGCAAGCAAAGTCTAACAAGGCGTGTAATCGCGGGTGATTAATTTTTACCACATTGAAAAATAAGAAAATTCACCGTTTCATGTTTTAAGAGTCGAGAAACGGTAAAAAAAGTGACTCTATCTCTTTCAGATTTGACACAAGCGTGAAAGGACAAGCACTTGGTGATCTTTTCAAATTTAGGGAGTCAGAAAAGATCAAATGACTGCTCAGGAATACTAGGCAAAAGGGTGTACCAAATAACCGTGAACTGTAATATACACCTTGGTTTCAATAATGAAAAAGAAATCAACCAAGGACTTTCCATACGTGCAGGCAATCTCCCCGAATGCTGTGTTCGGTGTATCACGGGTATAGGGCGACAGAATCGGCTTCCTACGGATAAAGGATTGAAACCTAGTGGGGTCTCCCTTTATATACGCAACGGTACGGGGAGCACAAGTCCGTACTAGTGCTGTCTAAAGCCAAGAGGCGAACGACAGCTACTAGGTTTTAAGACGCCGGAACACGTCTCTAGCCTAGACCTCTAAATGTGTTTCGTTAGATTTCAATGCTGCCTTAGTGTAAATTGAGTAGATTTTAAAGTTGATCTTCAACTACGTTTCAGTTTTCAGGCCCTAATGAATGTGTCGTCTCAAAAATATCCTAAATGCAAAATTACATGCCACAATACATCATTTCGTTCGATGAAAACTAGCTACAGAAGAGTTGAGAGTTTTTACACAAACAAAATGATCGGAAGACAATCAATGATATCTCTAATGCAACTAATGAAATCAAAAATTTTCATTCAAATCACTAAATACTAGTAAAATCGAAAAGATTTCAATTCACACTAATCAACAAAGCAAAAGAGATTTTTTGTATTTTCAATGTTTGATAGCTAGATGCACTAAACAAACTGAAAACAAAAGAGAAGCAATTTGAGAAACGATATTAAGAGAGAAAAAACAAAACAAATTTCACTCAATGGCACAAGCAATCAGATCTCAAATCGACCAAAGTCTCTCAAAACCAAGAAAAAGTCTCAAAGGCTCCAATGGACCGTGTGATCTAGGTCCAAAGCAAGACAAAACGAAGTTTGAATGAAGAGAAGAACAATCACCCAAAAATCGCAACAAAACGGTGAACAGCCACTAAGAGAATGCAGAGGAGCAATCAGAGAATTGACTGGATTAACAAAACACCAAAACTCCGAAGGAGGGCTCGACACACAAAGCCACTAGATGCCCTAGGGCTTAAAACGTGAAATCGATGGAGAAAAGCAAAAAACCAAAGGACGAAGGCAAATTCCCAGTCAAACAGGACTCCAACACACTCAGGTAGCTGAAAAACCAAAAGAAATACACTGATCAGACCCGAAGAGCTCAGAACTGAGCGAACCCTAATGCCTCACAGGAGTGGTGCGATTGTGAGGTTGTAATTGGTGCCAGAAAGCAATTGGTGCGGGCAATACAAAAGCAACATGCGCCAATTGGCGCGACTGTAGAGCTAAAAAGCGCGCCAGCCGAATTCCTCAGCCAAAAATAAAAAAGAACTACTCCAGAAGCAGATCAATGATATCCAAGCAAACTAAGAAGCAAAAACAGCAAAAGAACCCAGCCCAGAAGGCCAACCAAGCAAGGAAAACCACGAAACAATCAAAACGAGACAATCAAAATTAGACAATCAAAACTAGACGATCCCCAGCGGAGTCGCCAAATTGTTGAAGAGGTAAATCCCCTCTGCGGACAGAGGCGATCCCTACTAGCCCAGAATGGGTCTAGCAACAATCAGCAAATGCTACAGCACAAGTTCCTAATTGCGAATAAACAGACCAACGATGGAGGCCTACCTGGAGTCCAGTGCTATGATTCGTAAAAGAGACAGCGTTCCCGTTCCTCAGCCTCGGCAGATCACGATCCCCACGATCTCCATGAATGGACACCTGCACATGCAAGAAACAACACGAATACAAGCATAAAATCCAGAATACGCAACTATATATCAGTCATAAAGGATATAACTCATCATTATCATAAGTGAAGAACAGAGTGGAACCATAACCAGTAGTCATTCATTAATAAGCAATCGAAAGAGAGTACAACCAATGTTTTGACGCTGAGGTCTCCTTCGGAGGGGTCTCCAGTCGTACACGTCTCGCAAAGCCTGCCAGGGATGGGACAAGTCTCTCTTAGAGTCTCTCGACGATAGTCTCCTTGCTCGAGTTTGGCCTTAAGGGAAAAATGAGGGCTCTTGCAGCATGAAGGCTCTTGGGAATTTGAGAACTTGGAGATTCAAGACTTAGGCACTTCAAGACTAGCTTGCAATGGCAATGAGCTAGCTTTTATAGATGGCGGAAGGGGATTTGGGATCCCTATAATTGTGGGATTGGTCCTATCTTCAAGGAAGCTTCCATTAGAGGTGGCAAACCACTTCCCTTTCATGGAACTCCCAAAGCCAAACCTCCCAACTCAAGATAGATAACAGTTTCTGAGTCTGTTGAAACGAAACTTCCGCCATTATTATTTAAAAAACACTCCTTAAATTGGCTGGCGCGACTGCGACTCTGGGACAGAGCGTCAGTTGGCGCGGCCTCTTTGTAGGATTTTCTTCATTAGCGTGAGTGCTGAACTGGATACCCGCGCCAATGCAAAAAGGGATGTTTTTATGGTTTTTTGCAAGGAGATGTCTTCAGGGCAATTGAAGCTCATGTTTAGAGGAATGCAATGATAATGGTTTCAAGGCATGACATTGCTCACAGGTCACAAAATGGGCCCTCCAATGTGCGGGACGGGGAAAGGTAGGGATGGTGACAAATTACTGTGTAACAACAGGCTAAGCAGAGGTTGAAAATTGGCTAAGTACTAGCCCAATTTTGTCCATATCAGTGTGAAACAGTCAGGATAGTGCAACAGACTCTTGTGAGAAGAGTGCATTTTATCGTTTCTTGATTCCTTGGTTCATTATACAATAGAGATACAGGGGTTTTGAGCAGGTTTCTTTCCCCAGGAAAATATCTTGTGTTGTAGATTGATTTTCTTTCTCTTACTTGGTGGATCAAGATGGATTTCAATGGATTAAGATTTGAATATGAACTTGAGGGAAGTTGTAATTATATCACATGGAAAGACAGAATGGAGGTAATTCTAGAGGACAACGGGTTGAAATAATTCATTGATAATGATATTCCAAAGCCCATAGCAACAGACGCCGCTATTCTTGATGCTTAGAAAAAGAAGGTAGCAAGGGCGAGGAAGATCTTATTAGAGGGAGTTCGATATCACATTGTCTCGAGTCTCCATGGCAAGGTGACTCCATATGCAATGTGGAAGGCCTTGATAGATATGTTTCAGAATAACAGTGACCAAAGGAAGTTGGCGCTAAAGGACAAGCTCAGGAAAATAAAGGAGGAGGGCGAGGTCGTACCAATATACTTGGCGAAGTTCACTCAATCTTGAGATGAGCTTGGAAGTGTTGGTATAACTGTAGCATATGATGAATTGCTGAGCCTAGCACTTCTAGGCCTTCCCAAGAGCTGACATAGTTACTAGGACTCTCTGAATGTGATGGAGAAGTTACCGTAATGGGAGCGACTTTGGTCAGATTTGGTACAAGAAGAATTCAGACAGAATACCAAGGATGGATCCTCATCGGAGACTAATGACAAGGAAGATTGTGCCTTGGTCGGTAAGGCAAATAAGGCCAAGGGAAATAAATCCCAAGGTGAAGCAGGCAATAAAAACTTATCCAAGATCAGATGTTTTCACTGTCATGAGCATGGGCACTATGCTACAAATTGTCCACAAAAGAAGGCAAGCAAGAAGGAGCCTGCAGGTGAAGCATTGGCTTCACAGTTTGAGCTTGATTTTACTCTCATTGCATGCATGGCCAACACTATAATGGGATGCATGTGGTATTTAGACAATGGTGTCTCGTTCCATATGATGAGGAATAGAGATCTCTTCAGTGACTTGGAGGAGAAGGACCTCCAGCGGAACATAGATTTTGGAGATGATAGGCGGTATAGCGCGATCGACATAGGTAAAATTATATTTCATAGGGAGAATGGCTCTCATCTCAGACTAGCAGATGTTTTGTATGTTCCAAGCCTAAAGAAGAATTTTGTCTCCGTAGCGGTATTGGAAGACCGTGGTTATGAAGCGATGTTTAGAAAAGGAAAAAATTTCCTTAATCACATAGTCACGAGACAAGTGAAGCAGATCGGTGTAAGAGTCAAGAACATGTATGCTCTTGAGGTTGAGGATGCATGCAAGGCTTTGAGGAGAAAAGCAGTGGTTAGTGACTTGGTTGTTGAGAGAGAGAAATTATATCTCAACATGCAGCCTTAAAAGAAGTCTTAGAAGTTTGTGGAGCAGCCACAATTGGAGAAGCAGAGAGAGACCAAGTGGAAGAGTCCACTCAAGTAGAGACCTCCAGGAGGGGGAAATTTCAAGCCAGAAATGAAAAGGAAGTACATGCAGCTATACCTCTAGGTGTGAGGTGCAACGATGTGTAAAATTAATCCCAAGAAGAAATTTGGGTAGGGTTCATTGAGATGGTGCGTCTAATGGATCGAAACTGACTACGAGGAGCCCATAGTACAGAAGTAGCAGGAAGGATTTGGTTAGATTGATGCAGTCAGATGTCATGAGGAAAAAAATCAGAGTGATAGGTGTCAGATACTAGAGCGCAGATTAGAGTTGGCAGCAGTGCAGAGTACACGGATGCAGATGTCAGCAACATAGAGAGTCTAGTAGACATGTGTAGTAGGATCCAACGGTCATAAGAATATGATGACAGATGCATTATACTAATTCAATTGCTTGGAGGCTATTCAGTTTGATAAGTGTTGCATGCAAAACATTCCAAAGGTACTGGATCGGGACAGATTGATTCATTTCTTGTTGAGAGGGAGTGTTGAAACTTGCAACAAGAAATAGTGAAATTGGCATCCAGAAACAACATTCATAAAATGGCATCCAGAAATGGCTACCATGGAGGCTTTTGATTTAATTATTTCTTAATTAAATTAGAAGAAATGTGTGTCAAATTTATTTATCCCTTAAATAAATTGGAAAATAAATTGTAATCTTATCTCATAATCACTTGTAATATTTAACTAAGTGTGATAGACTCAGTTAGCTCATGAAATTCGAGTTGAGGGTGGTTGGTGAGGCATGTAGAGTGATTCTATTTGTTTTAGAGTCCAAGTTGCAGTTAGTGTATTAGTTTAATGCTTGAGAAATTAGTTAACTCAATTAAGTGAGTTAAAATCAGTCTAACTAGTTGTAACTGGTTGTTGCACTAGTGGGAGGTTAAGTGAATTAAATCATATTTAATTCACATGCAATGATCTGTCAAGTGACTAATGATTTACCATGAAGACCCAGTTGAGACAGAGGTTAAAGGGAAGTTATCTACCAATTGCATTTATAGCAAATTTCCGAGGTGAAGTTATATACACCATAGGATGACCATGATGTATTGCACAATCAAGGAATGATAATTATCATATTTAATGGGGATTAATTTCCTAGGGATTGCGTAAGAAAGGCAAGCTGAGCAGAGGCTGAAAATTGGTTAAGTACCAACCCAATTTTGTGCAGATCAGTGTGAGACAGCCAGAATAGTGCAACAGACTCTTGTGAACAGAGTGCATTGTATTGTTTCATGATTCCTTGGTTCATTATACAATAGAGATAGAGGGGTTTTGAGCAGGTTTATTTCCCAGAAAAATTTCTTGTGTTGTGGATTGATTTTCTTTCTCTTACTTGGTGTGATTGTGTGATCGTGTTTAATTTTCACAAATTAATTGTAGAAGGATTAAATATCTTTCTATAGTATATTGCATGATCAAATTGAATCCATTGGTATACATATTGTTTGATAGTATATTGCATGATCAAATTGAATCCATTGGTATACATATTGTTTGATATAATTTATACATGGTATCAGAGCACCAGAAATCACTATAGTGGAGAAGAAATTGAGTTTGTGTTGAACAATATTCAAACTTGCAGATACTTTGGTTGATGCGACAAGCAAATCTAGATGGATTTCAATGGATTTAGATTTGAATATGCACTTGAGGGAAGTTCTAATTATATCACATGGAAAGACAAAATGGAGGCAGTTATGGAGGACAACGGGTTGAAAGAATTCATTGATAATGATATTCCCAAGCTTGCAACAACAGACACCACTCTTGTTGATGCTTGGCAAAAGAAGGTAGCAAGGGCGAGGAGGATATTATTAGAGGGAGTTCGAGATCACATTGGCTCAAGTCTCCATGGAAAGGCGACCCCATATGCAATTCCATTATAATATTGAAGTAAAATATAAACCTTCCATTCCTCATAACCTCAAACATTGGCAGGTTTTTGATGATGATGAACAATTAAAAAATTTCATTCTAGCAATAGATGAATTTTGAACTTTGCAAATTGAAGAAGAATACTTAAAATCAAACGATGATAGTTCGAACTTTAAGTTTGATAAAAAAATAGTTAACCAAAATATCATCCAATTCTCTAATAATTACATTCCTAAAGGACTTGTTCCCCTTGAAAGTATTTTATATCATAATGATGTTTCAAAAACTTTATTTTGAATTTACAACAAGAAGATGTCCAGGATTGTAATATTGACACAACAAAAGAAGTAAGAAATGTTAAAATCTAACCATCATTACCTTAGGAAATTAAAAACAAACATAAAAATATTTTCAAACATTACAAGGATGTATTTGCATGGTCATATGAAGAGTTGAAAACCTATGAGACAAGTATTATTGAACATAAAATTCCTCTCAAAGTAGAAACTAAACCATTTCAACAAAATTTAAGGAGAATAAATCCAGGCTTGCTTCCAATTATTGAAAAAGAAACTAAAAGTTATTGGATGCAAAAATAATTGTTCCCTTAAGGTATTTTGAATGGATAACTAATCTAGTAACTGTCAGGAATAAAAATGGTGAAATAAGGTTGTGTGTATACTTTAGAAATTTGAGCAAGTTGTATCTAAAGGATAATTATTCATTGCCAAAGATGGATCAATTACTTCAAAATGTCTTAGGTTCAAACAAAATTTCAATGTTGGATGGCTTTTTTGGATATAATCAAATTTTCCGTTAGCCTAGAGGATAGAGAAAAGACAACATTTACAACTCCTTGGGGCACATTTATGTATGCTAGAATTCCATTTGGTCTTATCAATGTTGGAGCAACTTTTTAGAGAGAAATGGACGTAGAATTTGTTGGTAAGATTAATAAATTCATTGTAATTTATCTTGATGATTTAACTGTATTTTCTAACTCTAATGAAAAACATTTAAAGAATTTGAGAAAGGTTTTTGAAAGATGCAAGAAATATGGTATTTCATTTAATCCCAAAAAGTATTTGTTTGCAATGAAAGAAGAAAAAATACAAGGACATATAATTTCAAAACGAGGAGTGGTAATTGATCCAAAAAGAGTCTCAACGATTGAGGTAATCAACTTACCTAGAAATAAGAAGGAAATTCAAGTATTTCTAGGGAAAATAATTTTCTTAAGAAGATTTATACGTAATTACGCTCAGATAGTCAAGGATATTATTGACATGCTTAAAAAGGATCATGAAGTCAAGTGGACAGTACAAGCCAGGTATTTTTTTTACAAATCAAGAAAGCCATTTTTGAAGCCACAATACTAGCTAGTCCTAATTACTCCAAACCTTTTAGTATCTTTAATTTTTCCTCTAATACAACTTTAGATGTTGTCCTCCTTTAAAGAAATGATGATGGATATGAGAAACCAATAGCCTTTTTCAATAAGGTGATGATAGATGCAGAACTAATATATGACATCATAGAAAAACAAGCATATGCTATTGTACGAGATTTGAAAACAATCATAATTTATGTCCTACATTTTCCCAATATTGCCTATGTTCTAAACAATACAGTAAAGACAATCCTAACACAACCTGCTACAGATCGAAAGACGGGAATATGGATAGCCAAAATTCTTGAATTTCATCTAGATATCAGACCCGCTGAATTGGTAAAGGGAGGTTTAGCTAAAATTTCGGCTGAACCAAATTATAAGATTCTTGGAATCAATACAATTTTGTAGATTTCAAGTGGGAAGAATCCACAAGAACCTTCTTAGAGTTCTAGTGAGAAGAATCCATAAGAACCTTCTCAGATTTATAGTGAGAATAATCCACAAGAGCCTTCTCAGATTTCTAGTGAGAAGAATCCACAAGAACCTTCTTCCAGTTCAGATCATGTTCCTCTTCATCTACACATTGATGAAAAATTTCTACTTTCAGATTGGTACGGAGATATAGTAAATTTTCATCGAGATATAAAGTATCCTTTTGAATTTTCAACAAACCAATATAGATCTCTAAGGCTTAAATCTATGAAATAATGTATTATAAATGCCAATTTGTATTTTAAGGATCCTCTTAATATATTTTTAATATGTTTAACTGAAAATGAGACAGGAGGAGTCATTGAGCAGTTTCATGTAGTAATTTCTGGAGGACTTTATGATTGGAAGGAAACTGCATAGAAAATTTTGAGAGTAGGTTTTTATTGGCCTAAATTATTTTCACAAGTTGGAACTAAAGTAAGAAGTTGTTTTCCATGTCATATTTTTACTGGCAAATAGAGATTACCAACATTACCCCTTGTTCCAATTTTGGTTGAAGCATCATTTGTACAATGGGGATTAGATTTCATAGGTGAAATAATTCCACCATCAAGCAACCAACACAGATGGATTTTAACCATTGAAGACTACTTCATAAAATAGGTGGAAGCTAATCCTATCAAGAATGAAAAATACATAGTTGTCATAAAGTTTATTAAAGAAAACATATTGTCAATATTTGGCTGTCTACAACAGATAGTTACAGATAATGCACAAGATTTCAACAAAATTAAAATGATAGAGTTTTGTTAGAAGTAACAGATCTCATTACACCATTCTACACTATATTACCCTCAAGGTAATGGGTTAGAAGAATCATCAAATAAACTTATGGTTGAATTCATTAAGAAAGTTCTAGCATATCATAAGAGAAGTTGGGATAGTCACCTAAAATATGCAGTTTGGGAAAATTGTGTTAGGTCCCTATATTGCTAGTGTAGTCCCTTATTGTTGTAGTTTAGCCCCCTTATTGTTATTTCTATACCCATGTAGTCCCCATATTGTTATTATTGTGCCCCATAGAACCCCATTATTGCTATTTTTGGCCCTTAGATTATTATTGTTAGGCTGGTTAGGATTATATTGTGACCCCATGGATTCCTATATATAGAAAGGAGGGTTTTTCATTTGAATCATCCAAGAATTGTTACTTTATGTAATGTAAAGAATGTTTCCCCCTTGAATTTTCTGATTTCTAAGGCGTTGATCTCTATTTTCTTCTATTTTTGGAGCTGGTTTCATAACATTTGGTATCAGAGCTTTGGATTCTAGTGTTTCGCTGCTTCAAATAGGACATCGAGGCATTTTATCTATAAATTTTTTTCTACGAAGGTTTAGACGCTAAAAAAAATCCATTTACAATGAAATCCTACGGAAGTTCATGTAAAATTTCAAATCTTGATTCCCAATATTTTCGAAGATATGATCTGTGTAAGTTAGGGTTTTTGTAGGCTCCCGAATTTCATTTCAAAGAGGTGAACTTGGGAAAATCTTCATAAATCTCTCTCTAAGCATCATATTGGAATTATGTAAAAAGTAGCCGAAGTACAAAAACTGTAGTTTTCTGTGTAGAAATTTCAGAGCCAAAGGAGGAAACAGTGACATGTGGCACACCATAGAAGTTCTCTCGACTCAACCAGTCGATAATTAGGTCATTGTGGGAGAGTGGGAATAAATTTGCCTTGAAGAATCCAAATCAGGTCAGACCTATAGCATTAGAAAGAAAAATCAGAGGGTTATTACATGACTGAAGCTTAAGTCTCGGGGATCCGAAATTATAAAGATACATCACTTTCAATATCGAGCTCCTCGAAAGAAAGGAAAAAGGTGTATTTTTTTTCAAATTGCATAAGTCTTGTTTGAAGTGATTCCAAGGGCATATTGAAGCATAGATATCAGTATTGGGTTCTAAAATGCCCCCTATAAATAATTCAAAACCCATTAAGCCCTCAAAAGGCTCTACTATGATTCATGAAGAGGAATAAGTGCAATGTGATATATCAAAATTACAAGAGAAAGTGCACCAAATTTCACTCTCGCAAAGAGAAACAAAAAATGAGATGGATGGTTTGAAGAAATGCGTGGAAGATAAGATGGATGGCATGGAAGCTAAGATGAATGACATGGAAGATAACATGTAAGACATGAAGAATGATATAAAAGCAGACATGGAAGGTTTGACAAAGTTGATAAAAGAAATGATTCCTAATGGCGAAAAGGTAGTATAGGAAACTCATGATGAGAAAAAAATAAATGTTAATCATGATTTCATAAACTATAATGTTGGATTGAAGACCCACCATATTCCAAAGATGGATATGAGGAATTTTGATGGAAAGGATCCTGTAACATGGATACTACAGATGGAGCAATATTTTGATCTCCATAATGTGACAAACAGACAAAAGGTACACATTATAACTTTACATTTAGAACAAAATACATTTGTATGGTATCGATGGCCTTTCTCTCTTTAAAAAATTGTCACTTGGTCAATTTTTACGGAGGAAATGATAGCACATTATGAGGATACAAAGAGAAACACCTTCTTTAGCCAATTGTTAAATCTCAAACAAAAGGGTTCAATGGTGGAGCACATTGAGGACTTCCAAAAATTGAATATAAGGGTAACTAATATTCCAGAGGAACACAATATTGATGTCTTCATAGGGACTTTAAAGGATAACATCCAACATGAGGTTCTCCTTTGGGAACCTGATTCATTGGAGAAGGCATTAAGGTTGGCAAGAAAAAATGAAAGTAAATTTATGGCAACAAGGAAGCCTACCACTAACGTTTATAAATATGGAAGCGTTGCTACTCCTAGAATTACACAACCTACAAGTTTGACACCACAACAATTGGAAGAAGAAAGAGAAAAATGGCTTTGCTACAATTGTGATAGAAAATGCACTAAATTTCATAAGTGTGCTGAGAAGAAATTATTTTACATAGATTGTGAAGAAGAGGAAGAAAATGAACAAGAAAATTTAAAAGAAGAGGATATACACCAGGGACCAACCCTATAGAAAGAATAAATGAGCCCGACCATATCCTATAATGCATTGGTAGGAATTACCACTCCTAAAAGTCTCAATATAGAAGGACATATCAAGAAGAAAAAGGTAATAGTGTTGATTGAGTCATGTAGTATCCATAATTTTATTCATTGTAAGGTAGCTAAGGAATTGAATTGCTTCCTATACCTAGCACCAGAGTGTCAAGGGATGGTTGCAAATGGAGGGACTATAAATTTCTCTGGAAAAGGCCATAATATCAAGCTAACCACGGGGGAATATGTATTGAATAGTCCAATGCTTTCCATTCCAATGGGAGGTGATGATGTTGTACTAGGGGTACAATGGTTACAATCTTTGGGGACAATAGCTTTTAATTTTCAAGAACTTTTCTTGAATTTTTTTTTGGAAGGAAAGGAAGTTGAATTACGGGGTATCGCAGGGAAGCTAGGAAAGATAATAAGCTCTAATATCATGATAAAGCTTCTGAATAAAGAACAACGAGGTGTAATTGCAGAATTATGCTCACTCAAAGTTCCAACATCAATATCATATATTTCTCCAGATCTCCAAAAGTCGTGGACAATCATTCCAAGGTGTTTGAAACTCCCAAAGACTCCCACCTATTCGTGATCATGATCATGCTATTCATTTGATTCTTGGAAGTTTTCCTCCAAACATCAGGCCTTACAAATATCCTTATGTCCAAAAGAGAGAAATTAAACATATGATTGCAGAAACGTTGGAGCTAGTATAGTTCAACCTAGTCAAAGTTATTTCTCTGCTCTAGTAGTATTGGTGCTCAAGACGGATGGATCATGGTGCATGTGTCCAAATTATAGGGAGGTTAATAAGCTCACTATTAAAGATAAATTTCACATTCCTGTGATTTATGAATTAATGGATGAATTACATGGAGCAATTTATTTTAACAAGGTGGATCTTCGTTCATGATATCATCAAATTAGACTGAAGTTATTCCGAAAACAACAATTCGAACTCATGAGGGTCATTATGAATTTTTGGTCAAGACTTTTGGCCTTACCAATGCACCTTCTACATTTCAAGGGTTGCTAAATTCCATTTTTAAACCCTTCCTTAGAAAATTTGTGTTAGTATTTTATGATGATATACTAATCTACAACAGGTCTCGGAAGTATCATGTTCAACATGTTGACAGGATGCTCAAACTATTGGAGGAGAAACAAGTATATGCAAAAACCTCCAAATGTTTCTTTGGAGTACAAAAGGTGGAATATCCGGGTCATATTGTATCTCAGGAGGGCATTTAGGTAGACACTAAAAAAATTAAAGTCATTAAGGAATGGAAAGTTCCCACGAACATAAAGCAGTTGCGAGGATTTCTTGGGGTAACAGGGTATTATCTCAATTTTGTTAAGAATTATGGGAGAATTGCAACACCTCTAACAACATTATTGAAGAAAGATGAATTTTCATGGACTCCTGAAGCAACTAAGGCCTTTGAGCATCTTAAACAGGCAATGTGCCTAGCACCGGTCTTAGCTACACTAGACTTCACAAAAACCTTTATTGTGGAACGTGGTAGCTCAAGAAATGGAATTGGTGTTGTTACTATGCAAGAAGGCAGACCCATTTCTTTTGAAAGTCATCCAATCAAAGAAAAGTATTTATAGAAATATATTTATGAGAAGTAAATGTTGGAAATACTACATTCACTAAAGAAATGGTGACCTTACCTAATGGGAAGACACTTCAAGGTAAAAAATGATCATGATAGTCTTAAATACATTTTGGAACAAAGACTATCTTAATAAGAGAAGAAAAAATGGGTCACAAAAATGTTGGGTTATGACTTTGAAATCATCTACCAAAAAGGGTAGCTAAATGTTGTTGCAAATGCGCTCTCAAGAAAGGATGAGGAGGTGGAAGCATTGCTTTGTGCCATTTCTATTATCCAACTAGATTGGATAATCAAAGCAAGGGAGGAATGGAAGAATGACGAAGAAATGTGGACCCTCATTAAAAAGTTGTAGCAAGATACCAATACATCTGATACATTTATTTGGAAAAATGAATTAGTCATGGTACAAATATCGCTTATATATTTATAAGAATTCCCAGCTAAAACAAAATATTCTTTTGGAATTGCACACCTCTCCCGTTGGAGGACACTCGGGATTTTTTAAAACTTACCACATGGTGAAGAAAGAATTTTTTTGGGATGACCTTAAATCTGACATTCAAAATTTTGTGGCAGAATGTTTGGTTTTCCAGCAAAATAAAGTTGAGACAATTAAGAACCCGGGTCTCCTACAACCTTTACCCATTCAAAGTCAACATTTGGAGGAGGTTTCAATGGATTTTATCACAGGTTTACCTAAGTCTGAAGGAAGGAGTGTCATCATGGTGGTAGTTGATAGACTTACCAAGTGTGCACACTTTTGTGAATTATATCATCCATTTAAAGAAATTATAGTTGCTACTACATTTATGGAAGCAATTTAAAAGCTACATATAAACCCAAATATTATTGTAAGTGACAAAGATCCCATTTTCATTGGAAATTTTTGGACGGAATTATTTTCTTGTTTAGGTACTCAACTAGCCCATAACTCATCTTATCATCCTAAATCCGATGGGAAAACTAAGATAGTGAACAAATGTTTGGAAGGATATATTCGTTGTTTTGTATTTGATAAACAAACACAATGGGTCAATTGGTTACATCTGGCTGAATAGTAGTATAACACTTCCTTCCATACTGTAGCAAAAATGACTCCTTTTATGGAACTTTATGGATATCATCCACCATCCATCACATCAAATTTAAGAGAAAATTCTAAGGTTCAAGAAATGGAATATCACATTGAGCATCAAAAACAAGTTCTCCAACTCTTAAAGGATAACCTAAACTTATTAAAAAATCAAATGAAACAACAGGAAAATCAACATCGCAGTGAGAGAAGTTTTTATGCAGGAGACTAGGTATTTTTACGGCTAAAACCATACAAACAAATGTCACTCAAGTAAGCTAATAAGGATAATAAATTATTTCCAAAGTACTATGGTCCTTACAAGGTGTTGCAAAATATTGTTACTATGGCATACAAATTGGATCTTCCTACTTCTTCTCGAGTGCACCCAGTTTTCCATGTTTCATGCTTAAAGAAGGTTATAGGTGACAAACTTCCAGTTCAAACAATATTGCTAGAACTTGATGAGGAAGGAAAATTATATTAGAAACTGAAGCAGTCATGGAAAGAAGAACTCAACATCTACGAAATTGATCAATTTCGGAGTATTTCATCAAGTGGAATAACTTACCCACTGAAGATTCCACATGGGAGGATGGGAATTTTATACAAAAGCATCCAGAGCTACTCAAGCGTTCAGGACAACACTTTTTTGAAGGAGAGGGGCATGTTAGGTCCCTATATTACTAGATTAGTCCCTTATTGGTATTTTTTTACCCCTGTCGTCCCCATATTGTTATTATTATGCCCCATAAAACCCCGCTATTGTTATTTTTGGCCCTTAGATTATTATTGTTAGTTCGACTAGGATTATATTGTGACCCCTTGGACTCCTATATATAGAAAGGAGGTATTTTCATTTGAATCATCCAGGAATTGTTCATTTATGCAATGTAAAGGACATTTCCCCCTCGAAGTGGCTGATTTCTAAGTTGTTGATCTCTCATTTATTCTATCTTTGGAGCTGGTTTCATAACAAATTGAGTATAACGTAAGAGATCTACTAGAAAGTTTCCTTTTCAACTTGTCTATAAAATTGAAGTAATTTTTCCCACACAAATAGAATTTCCAGTTATGAAATGTTTACAGGACTCATATGAAAAAGCTGATGATTTCACAAGGAGAACCAATCAGATAACTGAATTAAAATAAGAAAGGTTAGAGAAAGGGATTTTAGACATGGTGATTTGGTTTTAAGATGGGGTAACATAATAGAAGACAAAGGAAAGCATAGTAAATTTGATAATTTGTGGGTGGGACCATTCAACATTGCAGAAGTAATAGGTAACAACACTTTTATTTAGCAGAACTTGGAAGAAAAACACTCTTCATTGTTATTCAATGGGAATTATCTCAAAAATTACATTCAATATTAAAGATGCTTGCAACCATGAATCATTGCAAATTTCTGGGTTTCTTTAAATTTCACTGTTAGAGTATGATCTTCATAGCAAAGATTCAATATCTCGAGGAGAAGTCACATGGATCTGCAAGTTCTCTGCATCCCGTAGAAAATGATCCCAGATGAACAATGTTGTTACTTTTTATATGTATATATTTTTTATTTTATTTTATGTTAGCTCGAAAAAAAAATTGAAAAGAAAAAGAAATAAGAAAAATGAAAAAATAGAAAAAAATTAATAATTGGGATTTAAAATAAATAAATAAATATATATATATATATCAAAAAATCCCAAAGTAATTGACGCGCTCGTTTAAATGTTGTCATAAGTTTATATATATATATATATATATATATATATATATATATATATATATATATATATATATATATATATATATATATAAATAAATAAATATATATATATATATCAAAAAATCCCAAAGAAATTGACGCGCTCGTTTAAATGTCGTCATAAGTTAGATTAATTAATTTAATCCTATAATTTATACTAATGAAGGATTAATTAATTAAGTTTATTGTGATAAATTTTTGCTGCTATGATGGATTTGATGTTTTTTAGTTATTGTCATAAAAAGGGATGTATCAAAAATTGAGATCACTCTCGCCCTAATCAACATCGGGGGATGCATTTGAGAACCCCCCCACACCTGCACTTTCGATGTTTAACTGGGGGGGTGGGGGGGTCCAAAAATCAATCTAAATAGATACCTCCATGGGGCACATGTCCAGATAAGGGCATTTCGGACCCCCCTGAAACTAGTTACTGCCTACCTGCCCACCTCGAAAACCACGTTTCTACCTCTCCTCTCCTGATCTCACTTTCGCGCCCCTTGACACATGTCCATCACTTATTCACCCACCTATGATACCATTATCCATTCATCCAATGGAAAATTAACCATTGTGTCTTCTCGCAAATGTCTAATTGCATTAATTAGATGCGACAAAACAATAATCTTACCCGAATAAGTGTTGAGATTGCAACAAGATGATGAGCTTAGTGAAAAGAGTCGCCTTCACTAAGTGGGCCTGCAGGCTATTTTTGGCGCAAGTCTATTTTTAGACTATGTCTATTTTTAGACATGTCGATCATATTCTATGAGTTACAGGATGCTATTTGTGGATGGTTGGTCAAGTTGGAAAAATAGATGGACTTCTATTTTTAGACATATTGGGCGGAATCTATTTTTAGATTGCCAATCTAAAAATAGATATGTCGAATATTATTAGCTCTTAATAGTATTTGGACTCTAAACATTATCTTATTCTCTTGGAGCACTTCAGTTAAGTGCACAGATGTGGCACAACAGCTGACACAAGGAATTACACTATTCCTGAGGGTTTACTGGAGCTAATGCATGAGGACTTCAGTTAGAACTCATGTGACAAAGTTTGGTGGAGTTGTGTTCAGTTTAACTCGGTTAGACACAGTGGAGCTAGTTGTATCTAGTCTAACTGATTGATACACTAGTGAGAGTGGTGTGAATTAATTAGTTAATTAATTCACTAAATAATAACTCATTAATCAACTGAAGAATACATCAGTTAACTACAGTGCATGGCAGTTTCAGTGGAGACCAGTGGAGAGGTAGGTGAAAGAGCAGGTTGACTATCAGTTGTGACTATAGTGTTGCATGATTTGAAACACACAGTGATTGGATATTCCAATGAGGATTACATGAGCAAGGCTGAACCAATTCGAGTTCATTGAGTGTATTGACGGGGAGATTACGATGAAAGCGAGGCTAGCAGGTGGCAAAGATTGGTGCATGGATTTGCAAGATCGGGCCTGATTAGTGTGTAGCGATTGTATTTTACTGAGAGCTTGATATGATCAGATTTGTATGAGGATTGTTACATGATCTCTATGACATATATTATATACAGATAGTTGGGGTTTTTAGCTTCAGGCTTTCCCGTTAAAACATTGTGTTCATATGTGTGAATTTTTATGGTTTCAATGTGTGCATGCAATTGATTTAATTTCCGCATATGATGATCAATAGTAGAAGAGATTCTGTATTGTGCATGAAGTCAAATAGTGTGTGATCAGGAGAATATTGGATGTATAATGCATTAGTTATATAATTTATACATGGTATCAGAGGAGCTATATTGATCATTGGAGCAATTGCAAATCATTGAAGCGGTTGAGTTTTGTGCTGGTGGAATTCGAATTTGCAGTAGCGTTTTCTTGGTGTCAAAGTTGAGATGTCTTTCAACGGATTGCGATTGGAGTATGCCCTTAAGGGCAGATCGAATTATATTGCATGGAAGGACATGATGGAGGCGATGTTGGAGGATAATATGTTGAAGGAGTTCATAGATGCAGAAATGCCAAAACCTGCTTCTAGCGATGCTGCCGCACTTGACACATGGAAAAAGAGGACAACAAAATGTCGAAGGATTCTATTGGAAGGTGTTGAGATTGTAACAAGATGATGAGGTTAGTGGAAAGAAGTCACCTTCACTAAGTGGGCCTGCAGGCTATTTTTGGCGCAAAGTCTATTTTTAGACTATGTCTATTTTTATACATATGGATCATGTTCTATGAGTTGCAGGATGCTATTTGTGGACGGTTGGTCAAGTTGGAAAAAATAGATGGACTTCTATTTTTAGGCATATTGGGCGGAATCTATTTTTAGATTGCCAGTCTAAAAATATATATGTCGAATATTATTAGCTCTTAATAATATTTGGACTCTAAGCATTATCTTATTCTCTTGGAGCACTTCAATTAAGTGCACAGATGTGGCACAGGAGCTGACAGAAGGAATTATGCTATTCCTGAGGGTCAAGTGGAGCTATTGCATGGATACTTCAGTTAGAACTCATGTGACAAAGTTTGGTGGAGTTGATTGAGGAAGTTAGTGGAGTTGTATTCAGTTTAACTAATCTAAACATAATTGAGCTATTTGTATCTAGTTTAACTAATTGATACAATTAGTGAGAGTTGTGTGAATTAATTATTAATTAATTCAAAATTATAAAATCATTAATCAACTAAAGAATACATCAGTTAACTTTAGTGCATGGAAAATTTCAGTGGAGACCAGTGAAAAGATAGGTGAAAGGGCAAGTGTGACTATCAGTTGTGACTATAGTGATGCATGGTTTGCATCAACACTCAGTAGAGATGCCTATAAAGAATGCATGAGCAAGGCTAGGGTAATTAAAATTCTCATCGAAGCATTACGCGGGGATTGCGCGATAGAGGCTGGCTATCAAGTGGCAAAATATTGGAGCATGTGTTTTTCTAGATCTAGCTTGATAGTGTGTAGCAATTGAGGGTGTGCATGAGAGCTTGTGAGGAGCTTTTGTACTATGATTTTTACATGATCTCCATGACATATAATATACAGATAGTTGGGGTTTTCAGCTTTAAGCTTTCCCATTAAATATTGTGTTCATATGTGGGATTGTTTGTGGTTTTAATGTATGCATGCAATTGATTTTATTTCCGCATGTGATGATCAATGGTAGAAGAGATTCTGTATTATGCATGAAGCTAAAATAGTGTGTGATCAGGAGAATATCAGTGAATAATATATCAGTTATTCAAATTTATACATGGTATCAGAGCGATATTGATCATTGGAGCAATTGAAAAACATTGAAGCGGTTGAGTTTTGTGCTAGTGGAATTCGAATTTGCAGCAGTGTTTTCTTGGTGTCGAAGTTGAGATGTATTTCAACGGATTGCGATTGGAGTATGCCCTTGAGGGTAGCTCAAATTATATTGCATGGAAGGACAGGATGGAAGTGGTGCTAGATGACAATGGGTTGAAGGATTTCATAGATGCTGAAGTCCCAAAGCCTACTTCTACTGATGCTGCCGTACTTGACGCATGGCAAAAGAAGACAAAAAAGTGTCGAAGGATTCTGTTGGAGGGCGTGAAGGATCACATAGTATCCAGCCTTCATGGTAAGGCTTCTCCATTCTTGATGTGGAAAGCCTTGACATATTTATTCCAAAGCAAGAGCGACTAGAGGAAGTTGGCGCTTAAGGATATACTCAGAAACATAAAGATGGAGAAAGGCGACAGTATGCTCAAGTACCTCACAAAGTTCATCCAATGCAGGGATGAGCTGGGAAGTGTGGGGGTGACTGTTGATGATGAGGACTTGGTGAGCTTGGTTCTCCTTGGGCTTCCGAAGAGTTGGCATTCTTATCAGGACTCTGTCAATGGTCGGGAGAAATTGCCAGGATGGGAGTGACTTTGGTCGGATCTTGTGCAAGAGGAGATAAGGCGAAGTACCAGGGACAGATCTTCATCAAAGAACTTTGATGAAGAGAATTGCGCTTTGGATGCCAAAGCAAAGAAGGGGAAGAGAAAGAAAGCTTCTCAATTTGGTGCGAAAGGCAAGAAGCAGGACATGTCCAAGGTGAAGTGCTTTCATTGTCACCAACATGGACATTACGCCACAAATTGTCCATAGAAGAAGAAAAATAAGCAGGATGCTGGGACTGCAGCTGGAGAGGCCTTAGCCTCGTAGTTTGACGTGGATTTTTCATTGATCGCATTCTTGGTCTCAAGTATGACGGGTTCAGTGTGGTTTCTTGACAGTGGTGCATCTTTTCACATGACTAGAGATCGAGATTTGTTTACTGATCTGGATGAGAAAGATCTTGGAGTGCACATCGAGATGGGCGATGATGGTAGATACAGTGCGACCAGTATCGGTACCATTTCCTTTGAGAGGGAGTCTGGTAAACCCTTCGTATTGAAGGGAGTGATGCATGTTCCAAGATTGAAGAAGAATCTGATCTGGGTGGCCATGTTAGAAGACAAGGGATATGATGTTGTCTTTAATTAAAGAAGGCTTTCTGTAGTAGTAAGGCTAGCTGAGAGTGAGACCCGGAGGATAGGGAGTTCGAGTTAAGAACAGCTATCAGTGCACGTAGATAGGCTGCTGACAATGGAGAGCAAGGCAAAAGGAGTGGTAAGCAGGGATCATGGCGAGTTGTGGCACCGGAGATTAGGCCACCTTCACCATGGAGCTTTGAAGATACTGTAGCAGATTTCTACTAGGCTTCCTAAGGGTACTCTTGCACAGTCAGATTAGTGCAAGGGATGTACCTTGGGAAAATTTGTGAAAGCCACCTTTCACGAGAAGGATAGTTGTGCCACGACGATCCTTGAGAGAATTCACACGGACGTGTGTGGACCTTTCTCAGCAGCTTCGACAACAAATCACAGGTATTATGTGATATTTGGTGATGATTTTTCTTGTAAGTGCTAGATCTTCTTCATGCAGAAGAAGAGCGAGACATAATCAAAGTTCTATGGGTTCATGGCACTGGTTTAGAAAGAATCGGGGAAGCAGGTGAAGGCTCTAAGGAGCGACAATGGTGGTGAATTCATCTCTGATGAATTCAAGGACTTTTGTAGCACAGAAGGAATTCGAAGAGAGCTCATAGCACCTCATAACCCACAGCAGAACGGGGTTGCGGCGAGGAAAACGGGCGATCGTGGGTGCTGCATGGGCGATGTTGCATGATTAGGGCCTACTCATTCACTTGTGGGCTGAGGCATGCAATACTGCAGTATATGTGCAGAACCATTGTCCTCACAGGATAATTGGCATGAGTACACCTAAGGAGGCATTTTCTGGTAAGAGGCATGATATTTCCCATTTGAGGATTTTTGGTTCACCTGTTTACATTCATGTGACGAAGGATGCCAGGAAGAAGCTAGAGCCGACTGCGGAGGTTGGGATATTTGTGGGGTACACTGATACGCCCCACAACTATCGTGTGTATTTTCTAGACAGTCGCAAGACTATTGTGCGACGGGATATAAAATTTTAGGAGGAGAAAGCGATGAAGTGTTCGCTTGAGAGGGAGCCACACTTGCATGCAGATGAGGAGCTATTAGTTCCTAAGGATGAGCCTCAGGATGTGGGTCAGCCACAAGAGAAGGTTCATGGAGTGGAAGAGACCACCTGCGCAAGGCTAAACCATCGCAGGGCGAAGCGTACTGCGTGCTTCCAGCTTAACGCTCAAGATGATGAGAAGGTTGTAGGAGCACCTACATCATAGCTGACAGACAATCACCCTCGATCGGTATAATGGATATGCGGGCCTCTTATGAGTAAGGTATCGTGACGTGAGCTATCCTCTTTCGAGGAAGCTGTGGAGGACCCCACATGGGTAGATGCCATGGTGGAAGAGTATGATTCGATTGTCAGAAACAATGCATGGGAGATTGTCCCAAGACCAGAAGGGAAATCAGTGGTGGGTTCGAGATGGATCTACAAAGTGAAGCAGGCAGCTGACGGGAGTGTGGAGAAGTACAAGGCAAGATTTGTTGCCCAAGGCTTTTCACAGATTGAGGGGATCGATTATGAGGAGACCTTTGCACCTGTCGCAAGGTATTCTTCCATACGGACGATTCTTGCTCTCTCAGTGCAGATGGGGTGGCACATTCATCAGATGGATGTGAAGACTACGTTCCTCAATGGAGTCATTGAAGAGGAGGTGTACATAGAGCAGCCCGTTTCCGAGATCTCAGCTGAGTCGCATGTGTGCGTGCTCAAGAGAGCGTTGTTATAAGTTGAAACAAGCACCTCGTGTCATATTACTGTGGATGTACAGCTATTTCACTGATGCACTTGGATGCCCGGGAAGGACTAGAGGAAATCCGAACGATACCGTATAGTTAAGGGAGGGTGTTGTCGATCATCCAACTTTATGTAGATGATTTGATTTTGACAGGTGATGAACTGTTGATACTCTCATGCAAGGAGGATCTTGCAAAAGAGTTTGAGATGAAGGACTTAGGCCTCCTTCATTATTTCCTGGGATTGGAAATTTGGCAGCGCAGTGGTGGACTATTTGTTTCTCAGGGTAAGTATGCCCGGGAGATACTGGAGAAGTTCAACATGCATGGCTGCAAGCCTGTTGATACTCCTCTTCCTGGTGGATGGAGGAAGGAGGATGCTACTTCAGCGGAGGTAGTGGATGCCACTGTTTATCGACAGTTGGTGGGGTCGCTTATGTATCTGGTCAATACACGACCCGACATATGCTATGCTATTAACCAGCTTTTACAAGCTATGGTTAAGCCAACCAAGCTCTTTTGGAAGACGGGGAAGCATGTATTGAGATATCTCAGAGGCACATCGGGACATGGATTATGGTATGGACAATCGGATGAGGTGAGGCTGTGTGGCTTCATGGATGCAGATTGGGCAGGGAGCCCAACAGACAGAAAGAGCACATCTGGAGGGATTTTTAGTATCGGGACGACAACAGCTTCTTGGTACAGAAGGAAGAAGAGATCTGTGGCACTCAGTTCAGCAAAGGTCGAGTATATGGCAGCGAGTTTGGCTGCATGCAAGGCTATATGGATGAGGAAGATCCTGGTCGGGTTGTTCGGTTCACACTTGGATCCTCTTTTATGATTACTTGTGATAATCAAGGTTGCATCAAAATCTCAGTTAATCCAGTATTTCATGATATATCTAAACAAATTGACATCTGGTATCATCATATCAGAGATTGTGTGCAGCGGAAGATCATGTTACTTTCATACATTCCGACGGAGGATCAGGATGCTGATATCTTGACGAAGGCGCTCACTAGGAGCACATTCGAATACCACAGGGGCAGGATAGGGGTTGCGGATAATCCTTATCTTTTTGAGAGGGAGTGTTGAGATTGCAACAAGATGATGAGCTTAGTGGAAATAAGTCGCCTTCACTAAGTGGGCCCGTAGGCTATTTTGGCGCAAAGTCTATTTTGAGACTATGTCTATTTTTAGACATATGGATCATGTTCTATGAGTTGCAGGATGCTATTTTTGGATGGTTGGTCAAGTCGGGAAAAATAGATGGACTTCTATTTTTAGACATATTGGGCGGAATCTATTTTAGATTGCTAGTCTAAAAATAGATATGTCGAATATTATTAGCTCTTAATAATATTTGGACTATAAACATTATCTTATTCTCTTGGAGCACTTCAGTTAAGTGCACAGATGTGGCACAGGAGCTGACAGAAGGAATTATTCTATTCCTGAGGGTTATGTGGAGCTATTGCATGGATACTTCAGTTAGAACTCATGTGACAGAGTTTGGTGGAGTTGATTGAGGAAGTTAATGGAGTTGTGTTCAGTTTAGCTAATCTAAACATAGTTGAGCTATTTGTATCTAGTTTAACTGATTGATACAATTAGTGAGAGTGGTGTGAATTAATTATTAATTAATTCACTAATTATAAACTCATTAATCAACTAAATAATACATCAGTTAACTTCAATGCATGGACAGTTTCAGTGGAGACTAGTGCAGAGATATTTGTAAGGTCAAGTATGAATATCAGTTGTGACTATAAGTGATGCATGGTTTGCATCCAACACTCAGTAGAGATAACTATAAAAACTGCATTAGCAAGGCTGGGGTAATTCGAACTCATCAAGAGGCATTCTTCAACAGGGATTGTGCAGTAGAGGCAGGCTATCAAGTGGCAGAGATTGGAGCATGTGTTTTGCTAGATCTAGCTTGATTAGTGTGTAGCAATTGGAGATTGTACTGAGAGCTTGTGAGGAGCTTTGTACAATGATTGTTACATGATCTCTATGACACATATAATATACAGATAGTTGGGGTTTTCAGCTTTAAGCTTTCCCATTAAATACTGTGTTCATATGTGTGATTGTTTGTGGTTTTAATGTATGCATGCAATTGATTTTATTTCCACATGTGATGATCAATGGTAGAGATTCTGTATTATGCATGAAGCTAAAATAGTGTGTGATCAGGAGAATCTCGGTGAATAATATATCAGTTATTCAAATTTCTACAGAAGGTGTGAAGGATCACATAGTGTCCAGCCTTCACGGTAAAGCTTCTCCATTATTGATGTGGAAAGCTTTGACAGACTTGTTCCAAAGCAAAAGCGACCAGAGGAAGTTGGTGCTCAAGGATAAACTTAGGAAGATAAAAATGGAGAAAGGCGACAGTATACCCAAGTACCTCACGAATTTTTTCAAGTGCAGGGATGAGCTGGGAAGTGTGGGGGTTACTATAGATGAACATGAATTGGCTCTTCTTGGCTCTTCTTGGGCTCTTCTTGGGCTTTCGAAAAGTTGGCATTCCTATGAGGACTCTGTCAATGGTCGGGAGAAACTGCCAGGATGGGAGCGAATTTGGTCGGATCTTTTGTAGGAGGAGATAAGGCAGAGTACCAGGGATGGATCTTCATCGAAGAATGAAGATGAAGAAAATTGCGCTTTGGCTGCCAAAGCAAGGAAGGGGAAGAGCAAGAAGAATAATTATCAATCCGGTGCGAAAGGCAAGAAGCAGGACATGTCCAAGGTGAAGTGCTTTCACTGTCACCAACACGGACATTACGCCACTAATTGTCCACAGAAGAAGAAAAATAAGCAGGCTGCTAGATCTGCAGTTGGAGAGGCCTTAGCCTCGCAGTTTGAGCTGGATTTTTTGCTGATCGCATGCTTGGTCTCAAGTGTGATGGGATCAGTGTGGTTTGTTGACAGTGGTGCATCTTTCCATATGACCGGAGACAAAGATTTGTTTTTCGATCTGGATGAGAAGGATCTTGGAGTGCACATCAAGATGGGTGATGATGGTAGATACAGTGTGACTGGTATCGGGACCATTTCCTTTGAGAGGGAGTCTGGCAAACCTTTCATCTTGAAGGATGTCATGCATGTTCCAAGATTGAAGAAGAATCTGATCTCTGTGGCGATGTTGGAAGACAAGGGATATGATGTTGTCTTTAGTGAGGGAAAGGCTTTCCTGCGCAGTAAGCCAACTGGTGAAACCTAGAGGATAGGGGTTCGAGTAAAGAACCTTTATCAGTTGCAGGTAGATGACTGCGTAACAATGGTAGGCAAGGAAGAAGGAGTGGTGAGCCGGGATGAGGGCGAGCTATGGCATAGGAGATTGGGCCATCTTCACCATGGTGCTTTGAAAAATTTGCAGCAGATTTCTACCGGGCTTCCCAAAGGTACACTTGCGCAGTCAGATCAGTGCAAGGGATGTACTTTGGGAAAGTTTGTGAAAGCCACCTTTTATGAGAAGGATAGTCGCGCTACGACGATGCTTGAGAGAATTCACACGGACGTGTGTGGGCCTTTCTCAGTATCTTCGACAGCAAAGCACAGGTATTATGTGATATTTGTTGATGATTTTTCTCATAATTGCTAGATCTTCCTCATGCAGAAGAAGAGCGAGACAGTCTCTAAGTTCTGTGAGTTTAAGGTACTGGTGGAGAAAGAATCGGGGAAGCAGGTAAAGAATCTTAGGAGCGATAATGGTGGTGAATTCATCTCTGGCGAATTCAAGGACTTTTGCAGCGCAAAAGGAATTCGAAGAGAGCTCATAGCGCCTCGTAACCCACATCAGAATGGGGTCGCTAAGCGTAAGAACATAACGATCATGGGTGCTGCACGGGTGATGTTGCATGATCAGGGCCTTCCCATACACTCGTGGGATGAAGCCTGCAATACTGCGGTTTATGTGCAAAACCGTTGTCCTCACAGAGTACTTGGCATGAGTACACCCGAAGAGGCATTTTCTGGTAAGAAGCTTGATATTTCTCATTTGAAGATTTTTGGCTCACTTGTTTACATTCATGTGACGAAGGATGCCAGGAAGAAGCCGGAGCTGACCGCAGAGGTTGGGATATTTTTGGGGTACACAAAAACACCCCACAACTATCGTGTGTATTTTCCAGACAGTCGAAAGACTGTTGTGTGACTGGATATCAAATTTCATGAGGATAAAGCCATGAAGTGTTCGCTTGAGAGGGAGCCACACTTGCATGTAGATGAGGAGCTATTAGTTCCTAAGGATGAGCCTCAGGATGTGCGGCGAATATTGATGCGAGAGAAGTCAGAGAAGATTGTAGGAGCACCTACATCACAGCGCAGATAAAGACAGTCACCTGACCGATATTCTGGATACATAGATCTGATGAGCAAGTGTATCGTGACAGAGCCATCGTCTTTCGAGGAAGCTGTGTAGGACCCTGCATGGGTAGATGCCATGGTGTAAGAGTATGATTCGATTGTTAGAAACAGTGCATGGGAGATTGTCCCAAGGCTGGAAGGGAAATCAGTGGTAGGTTCGAGATGGATCTACAAAGTGAAGCAAGCAGATGACGGGAGCGTCGAGAAGTACAACGCAAGATTTTTTGCCCCGGGCTTCTCACAGATTGAGGGGATCGACTATGAGGAAACCTTTGCACTTGTCGCGAGGTATTCTTCCATACGGAGCATCCTCGCTCTCTTAGCACAGATGGGATGGCACATTCATCAGATTGATGTGAATACTGCGTTCCTCAACGGAGTCATTGAGGAGGAGGTGTACATAGAGTAGCTCGAAGGTTTCGAGATCTTCAGCAGCGAGTCGCATGTGTGCAGGCTCAAAAGAGCGATGTATGGGTTGAAACAAGCACCTCGTGCTTGGTACACATGGATAGACAGTTTTTTCACCGGTCTTGGATTCACGAAGAGTGAGGCGGATCCGAACCTATACTAAATTGTGGTGGAAGGTAAGTTGTTGATCATTGTATTTTATGTAGATGATTTGATTTTGATAGGTGATGAACAGTTGATACTCTCATGCAAGGCTGATCTTGCAAAAGAGTTTGAGATGAAGGACTTGGGCCTCCTTCATTATTTCTTGGGATTGGAAATTTGGCAGCACAGTGATGGATTGTTTGTGTCTCAAGGAAAGTATGCCCGGGAGATACTGGAGAAGTTCAACATGCATGGCTGCAAGCCTATCAACACTCCTCTTCCTAGTGGTTGGAGGAAAGAGGATGCTACATCGACAGAGGTAGTGGATGCCACTGTTTACCGACAGTTGGTGGGGTTGCTTATGTATCTAGTCAATACATGACCTGACATATGCTACGCTGTTAACCAACTTTCACAAGCTATGGTTAAGCCTACAAGGCTCTTTTGGAAGGCAGGCAAGCATGTATTGAGATATCTCAGAGGCACATCGGGATATGGATCTTGGTACAGATAGGAGGATGACTTGAGGCTGCATGGCTTCACGGACCGGTACTATCATATCAGAGATTGTGTGTAGCGGAAGATCATGTTACATTCTTACATTCCTACGAAGGATCAAGATGCTGATATCTTGATGAAGGCACTCACCAGGAGCAAATTCGAATACCATAGAGGCAGGATCGGGGTGGCAGATAATACCTATCTTCTTGAGAGGGAGTGTTGAGATTGCAACAGGATGATGAGATTAGTGAAAAGAGTCGCCTTCACTAAGTGGGCCCGCAGACTATTTTTGGCGCAAGTCTATTTTTAGACATGTCGATGATATTCTATGAGTTGCAGGATGCTATTTGTGGATGGTTGGTCAAGTTGAAAAAATATATGGACTTCTATTTTTAGATATATTGGGCGGAATCTATTTTTATATTGCCAATCTAAAAATAGATATGTCGAATATTATTAGCTCTTAATAATATTTGGACTCTAAACATTATCTTATTCTCTTGGAGCACTTAAGTTAAGTGCACAGATGTGGCAGAGGAGTTGACGAAAGGAATTACACTATTCCTGAGGGTTAAGTGGAGCTATTGCATGGATACTTTAGGTAGAACTGATGTGACAGAGTTTGGTGGAGTTATTGAGGTAGTTGGTGGAGTTGTGTTCAGCTTAACTCGGTTAGACACAGTTGAGCTAGTTGTATCTAGTCTAACTGATTGATACACTAGTGAGAGTGGTGTGAATTAATTATTAATTAATTCACTAAATATTAACTCATTAATCAACTGAAGAATACATCAGTTAACTACAGTGCATGGACAGTTTCAGTGGAGACCACTGGAGAGGTAGGTGAAAGAGCAGGTTGACTATCAGTTGTGACTATAGTGTTGCATGATTTGCAACACACAGTGATTGGATATGCCAATGAGGATTGCGTGAGCAAGGCTGGACCAATTCGAGTTCATTCAGGGCCAATATTCAGTAGGGATTGCACAATAGAGGCAGGCTAGCAGGTGGCAAAGATCGGTGCATGGATTTGCTAGATCGACCCTGATTAGTGTGTAGCGATTGTATTGTACCGAGAGCTTGATATGATCAGCTTTGTATGAGGATTGTTACATGATCTCTATGACATATATTATATATAGATATTTTGGGTTTTTAGCTTCAGGCTTTCCCGTTAAAACACTGTGTTCATATGTGTGAATTTTTATGGTTTCAATGTGTGCATGCAATTGATTTAATTTTCGCAAGTAATGATCAATAGTAGAAGAGATTCTGTATTGTGCATGAAGTCAAATAGTGTGTGATCATGAGAATTTTGGATGTATAACGCATTAGTTATATAATTTTTACAATAAGTTATAAATTATCCCACCTTCATTCAAATCCTTTTCCTTCCGTCTTCTTGCAGCATCGCAACAAATCCTATTTTTATGAAGCTCCATCAGTCGCCATTTCAGAAAATTAAGAATTTCCTGGTAATTCAGTACCCCATCCTCAATTCAACATGTCTTCTTCAAAGGGAAAGTCCAAAATAGTAAATGAGAGTTCAGTATTTCCCCTATCATAAACTCAGACGATTAGAAAAGAAATACAAAATCTATGAAACCCAGTGTGAGTTCGATCTCCATGAAATCCACAACTGGGCGAAGAAAAATTCCTTGATACTAGTGATCAATTGAATATGTGGGAATCCTTCCTACCTCAATTTGTTTTCCCTCAAACCCATTTTTCTCAGAGTTTTTCACCTGGTATAATTTCGGATACCTCCCGTGTCAGAGGGTTGTAATTGCCCAAAATAATTAAGTTTTTCTCATTGTCACCCCTGAGTCAATTTCCAAGATCCTCCAGGTCAATCCTACAATCCCCTTGCACCCATTTTCTGTAGATTCCCTTATGGAAATCTATCAGAAGCTCACCTTCTCTCAAAGGAGTAAAATCTTTGAAACATTTATGCATGAAAATTATGAGCTACCAAGAATGAATCCACCTTACTCCTCTTCCATTTTTCAAGAGATGTCGTGCCATGTTATCTCTATGGTTTCATGTCTATTAAGTTATCCAAGTGACCAATGGGTCGATGAAGTAATTCTAGGTTTTCTTTCAGTATTTTCAGAGACAAACCAACATATTATTTCAATTAAAGTGAGATTTTGGAAAAATGTATTCATGATCAATTTCTTAAGTTTTCTACAGAAAGTTCCTTCAAACACCAGTCGTTCCTTGTATATTTTCCTCTGTTCTTTCAAGCATATAAGTTTAATTTTCCATTACAAAGGTTAGATGCATAAGGAAACCCCCATTCTGTAATTCATTGAACTTCCTTAGTAAGGAAGAACACATAAGAGTTCTCTTTTTAACACTATGTAATTAAGTTTCTGCACATGGCCTTATGTATTTTGAGTAGTGATGTAATTATGAGGATTTCATCTGAGATTAGAATAATTCTTCATCTCGGTGAAAAAAGAAAAATTGGAGACTGGTATCTATACCAGAACAACATAGAGGTAAGAATTTATGGATGTGAGATACCTCTTTATAGATAACCAAAATTTGTGCCAAATAGAATCTTTGCACTAGAATACATAAGGAAAATGATTAATATGGATGATATACATTTTTTTTCTAGAAAAAAGAAGTCTCAATTCAAGAAAACGCATAGATAGGACCATTCATCGTCAACACTAGATCAACAACAAAAGAGGCATATTATTTATTGAAGCAAATGAACTTCAAATTGAGCTTCATCTAGTCTTATGATCCCTTGGGGATCATTTCTGAACTAAGAGTTGAAAAAAATACAACTCCCTATACACATACACCAAGACCAGAGATTGAACAATATGTCAATCAAGAGGAATGGCACGAAAACACTTCACAAGAAGTAAAAGATAAAGTTGTTATTTCAACAACTTCACAGACTCCATTTCCATAGGAGAAGGAAACACAAAGACCAAGGGAAACTATATCCCCTTCAGTATTAGAGATTCAAGAAATATCTTTTATAGTATTCAAGAGGATAAATAAGACTAATACTCATGAGGTACCTTTTCAAACAGAAATTTTAGAGGAACATGCAACAATGGTGTGGACAGTATTGCACACAACAATATTTCCAAGGGTAGAGGAGATATCTACAGATTCTTCCATGTAATCAAAAACAAAAAGTCAAGAATGATTGAATATTTTTGCTAGGTATAGAGAAATTAAAATGAAAAATGAGGCACTCTGGGCCACTACCTACTCTAAGTTTTTGAAAAAAACCTCCTCCACTTAGCAATAAATTCTTTCTGTGTTGAACAAAAAGAAGGGACAATTTCATCTTGCATTCTTTGAACTCAAAGTTCCAGTCCCTAAAACTATAGATGATTACAAGACATCTATTTTTTCCGTTGAATCTAAACAAATCCATGGAATTAACCAAATTGATTTGCACAAATAGGCAAGTGAAATGATTTATTCCACTTTAACCAGTTCAACCATGACAACATCAAAACTATAGACCTCACTGAACAATATTCATTCATAGTTAAATATGGAGAATGTGTCTTCTCTGGCCAAAGATAACAACATAAAATCATTGGAGGATCTTGTACTAAAGTTAGGATATAGTTGTTTGGTGAAAAATCAAAGCAACATAGGAAATGATAAAAAGTAATAACGTTGATATCTACGCATTGAGGAAGCAACTAAATCCTCCAACTACAGAACACCCATAGGGAAAAGAAGTTGGACAGTTGGAGGTAGACAAAGAAAACATGCTCAAAATGATAATTGAATAAAACCTCCAAATACAGAAAATGGAAGCTGAAATGGAAACATTGTTAAAAGAAAAAGAACAAAAACTAAGTGTTTCAACATCTATTCCTATGGAAAAAATTTCTATTGCAGGTACTTCAACAACAAGAACATTCACAATAATTACTATTCCTGTAGACACACAGTCAAGTGATGTGGAAACATATTTATCTAAAGCCATGGGAGACTTGACACTTAAAGGTCAATAAATTGAAAAGCTCAGTTTACAATTGCAGAAACTATAGGAACAAAAAATGAAGACTGATAATGCATATGTAACTGGAATACAAAAAAATGTCAAGTTAAAAAAATAAATAGCTATGTATGAAAGTGAACCAGTAATGGCTCAAACCGTTTCTCAAGCAAAGGAAAGCATATGGTTAGATATCAATGAGTATATGAATGAGTTGTGTCCTTTTATAGAAATATTTTTGAATAGGAAGAATTGTTGCAGAAGTCAAAGGATGTAGTGCAAGAGGTGAAGAGAAACCTAGATCACAAACTAGGAGATGCTACTAGGATAATCACAATTCTAAACTAAAAAAATAAAATGTGCTATTGAGGATAGAACTGAAATATCCTGGAGGTGAGAAAAGTGTTGACCAAAATAAACTTATTTCTTTAGCTAGAAAATAAGTGTCATATCTGGAAGTGAAAAGTAAGAAGTTTCATAGAATATTTAACATTTTACACCAGAAAGGACTTCTAGGTTTGCAAGGCATTGGTGATTAGCTAATTCCTCTTGAAGAGTATCAACATAGACTACATGACATAGCAGTGGATAAGGCCAAATTTGAAAATATTAAAGGGACCATCATTGGTAAGGATTTCATGGAGGGTTTGAGTTATGATTCACTAATTCAACATGAGGTAAAACATGTATTCATAGCTAAACCAACTTTTTAGAAATATACTAAAGTCGATGAAGCTTACAGAAATATAGTAAAGTTTTCTAGTTCGAGTGAGGAATGATGGGAAAAAATGTGTGAGCTAATTGATGACATGGCAGCAGATGTTTTAGCAAGAAGATGCAGATTTTTAGGAACATAGGAAAAAATTCCTGGAACGAAAAATAGAACAACAAATTTTAAGTTCTAGTCATTAGCAATTTTCCTCGAATTTTGTGCAAGATGTCATATTAGTTCAAATTTCCTATCTTCTAGTTCTATTTTTGAAAACAAATCCAAACCACTTGGATTGGATATTTTATAATAAATTTTGACTTTAAGTCTAGATATTTTCAACAAAACCTATAAGTACTACGTAAATTGAAGTATGAAGGGTTGAACCCTTGTGATAAGATTTTGAATACAATTGGAATTTCTTGAATTATTCTGAAGATTAATAGAAGGATTTTGGACTCTTTTTGCATAAGATTTTGTTTTCCTATGATTTTTTCTAATTTCTCAAATTGTTCCATTTTTATTTATTTCTTCACATGTTTAAATTTAATAGGAAATCCGGGTAAGATAAGATTAAGTATTAATCTTTCTAAAATCCCCTTGCAAAGTTATAATCAATTACAAAGATTAATTGACTGAAACTGTTTGTTTTAGTTAATTCCTCTACATGAATTAATTGTTGCTTCCTATTATTTTAAATATGTTTTGTTTGGATGTATAATAATTTTATACACATCACTTATGTATGACAAGTTAAATTCTTAGTATGGATGTTTAATGAAGCATATATGTCATCTTAAATTATATCTCTCAAAAACAACTTAAATCTTAACTCTGTTAAAGGTGAGGAATCAACCCTTTTATTATATCAGAAGTAATTAAGGCTTTAATATATTTTACAGTTTAAAAAATTGTTCATCCAAACAAAAATCAAACAATATTTTATATGATTTGACACAATTCATTATCCTAGAACTGTATACAAAGGAAAACATCAGATTGGAAGCATTTCCAGGGAACGAAAAATTGAAATATTAATCCCTGGGACAACAATATACTTTATTCTTAAAAGGTGAATAAGAATTTAGCTAGCTAAAATAATTCACCTGGTGACTCCATTGAGAAAACCTGGCTTCTCACAGGCATACTAGGTCTCATTCTGACTATGAAATTCATTCTCCATTATCATAACTTGAAAGGTTAGTAAGACTGGCCTCTTCTAGACGCAGATTAGAAGCCTTCATCTACTACTTTTGTTTCTCTCCCACCAGAATTTGCATCACAACCTGATCCTTTTAGTCCTATTCCAATTCCCGCAGAGCTATCAGATCTACCACCAAAAGTGTTAGAATTGCTATCTAAAGTAGTTGATCTTCAGTCAACATTATTGGTTCATCAATTTGAATAAATTAACCTTCCTATCTCTACATAAATAACAGTTGATACTAAAGCTGAATTAGTACTTTATCTTCTTGATTTCAAACCAAGTGATGATATTTCTTTTGTGATACATACCCTCACACTTCTATCAAACCTGGGGAAGGTTTTACCATTTACAATAGTCCTTTGGCTTTTGAAGAAGAAGATAAAAAAATCCCAGAAGTTAAAAAATTAGTTATTCCTCCTCATTTCATACATCCTCCTTTCACTTCCTATCATCCATCTTCATCTCAATTAATTTATTCTCAAAATCCTCCTCCCAATTCATCTACCTCTTCTTCATCTACAACACCTCATTCGATGACTGCTTTTAATCCAATCATAGCAACTCATTATGCATCATTAGTCTTACCTCCAACAACTCAACTTAACCCTTTCCTTGATGGATATTTGAAGCATATCCCTAGATTTAATGGAGAAACAGGCCCATCTGTTGAAGATCACTTAGCTTCATTTCTAGACTTTGTTGATAATATGAACATTGAGCATGAAGATGTATATACTAGAATATTTTTCCAAATTTTAGGAGGAAATGGTCGAATATGGTTTAGAGAGACATGAGAAAATTCTATTAATTCCTCGACTAACTTAGAAACAATTTTAAAAATCAATGGGGAATTGAGAAAGATGTTATTTACTATTTGATTGAATTTGAGGATTTGAAAAGAAACCCTAATGAACCTGCATCACATTTCATTAAAAGATTTAATAAACTATACAACAAAATGACCCCATATTGTAAAATGGAAATAACTACTGCTAAAGTTATATTTTATAAGGCATTAAAAGATGATTTTGTTTTAATTCTTAGAGAAATAAAGTCTGAAACTTTAGAAGATATGCAGACCAATGCAATTGAAGTTGAAGCTAATAGGTCAACATCTAGTAAACTGAGAGAAAAAACTGAAAAAGTTGAAAAAATAATGAAATTTGGGGAAGAAGGCACTTCTTCATCGAAAGCCAAAGAATACTATCATAAAATTGATGAGATTACTTCTCTTCTTATAAATATCTCTAATAGAATCTCTAGGATGGAATCTCAACCTAGAGTTTCTCAAATTGTTGCAAATAGACCTCAAGTTCAGTATAGAAGACCTTATTTACCTTAGATCCTCCAAAGACCAAATAATGATCAGAAAATCCAACCTCATCTATTGATTGATGATCAAGCCCTAGAGGAAACTATCACTATAGTAAAAAATGATATCAATCAACTTGGGGACTCCTCATCATACTTATGCTACTGTTTCAATCAATCAAGATCAAATTTATACCCAAGATCAAGAAAGTGCCCAAATTTCAAAATATCAAGCTTCATCTGAGTTTCTCATTACTGAATTAATCATAAGATATGACTTAAGGCCTAGATTAGGACCTGGTGGACCACCTAAAAAGGATACTTTTGAAGAAAATCAAGTTAGTACTTATGAAACTCAAACATCATCAAGTGAACGATAGAATAAGTTTTGAGGAACAAAATACTCATGAAAAAGCTTCCCCAAAAATTTCTAATGTTGAAAAATAATTAGAAAGAGTTAAAATTCCAATCCCATTATTTGAATTTTCTAAAAACCCTAGTTACAAAAATCAAGTTTCAAAATGGACACAATCTTCAATTATTGATGCAAAAGAAGATGTCATAAGTTTACAAGATGAAAAAACCCAAGTAGTTTTTGGTCCTAGCTCAGATATGAGCAATGAAAATGTTCCTCCTTTCTATGTCACATTAAAAGTTCATGATTATCTCTTATATAATTGCATGTTAGATTCTGGGGCTTCTCATAATCTAATGCCTAAAGTAATCATGGATTAATTTCAATTAGAGATTACTAGACCATATCATGATCTGTATACCTTTTATTATAAGAAAGTACCTTGCATTGTATTAATAAAGGATTTAGTAGTAACATTTTCTCAAATCCCTATCAAAAGTATAGTATTGGATATAGTAGTTACACATATTCCACCCAAATTTGGAATTTTATTATCTAGGTGTTCTTGTGAAAAATTGGGACATAGTTTTCAAATGGATATGTCCTTTGCAACAATCCCAGTTTATGAAGGGTAAAATTTGATATTATATAGAGAAGTCAAATTTTTCAATACTGTTTGTAAAGCCAATCAAGTTATTAATCATCCAATTTATGTTATTTATCAATATTTTGGGTCTTTTACTCTAGCTGATAATGATATTTCAAATTCCCAAATATGCATTCAGTAAATTCATCCTGCCCCTCAAATTTCTAAAACTGATGTTTGGAGAATGTACTTTGATGGATAATTTTTCAAAGATGGTGTTGGAGTTGGTTACTCAATCCTTTAAATTAGACTTTGATGTTACAAACAATGTAACATGATACAAAGATCTTCTTTTAGGATTAGAGTTAGAAAAAAGTCTAAAGGTTCAAAATTTAACTGTGTTTGGTGATTCAGAGTTAATTGTGAAAAAAATTAAGAATTTATGTCAAACTAAACACCCCAGGCCTAGGTCTTACAAGAATGAAGTTTGGGATTCTATTGAAAATTATTTTCAAACTTGCAATATCACATCAATTCCAAGAGAAGAAAATATTCATGTTGATGCCTTGGCAGTTTTTTCTAGTTCCTTTAAAATTCCTGATCCTATGGAACTCCATTATCATATTGAAGTAAAATACATACCTTCCATTCCTGATAACCTCAAACATTGGCAGGTTTTCGACTATGGTGAACAATTAAAAAATTTCTTGCTAGCAATAGATGAATTTTCAGCTTTGCAAATTAAAGAAGCACACTTAAATGAAAACAAATCAATGATGACAGTTTGAACTCACAATTTTATCAAAAAATAACTAACCACAATATCATCAAATTCTTTAATAATTACATTAATAAAGGACTTATTCCCCTTGAAAGGTTTTTTTTTATCATAATGATGTTTTAAAAATTTCATTTTTGAATTCGAAATGAGAAGATGTTTGGGATTGTAATATTGGCATGACAAAAGAAGTAAGAAATGTTAAAATCTAACTATCATTACCTTAGTAATTTAAAAAAAATATATATATCAATGTTTTCAAACATTATAAGGATATATTTGCATGGTCATATAAAGAGTTGAAAACCTATGACACAACTATTATTGAACATAAAATTCCTTTCAAACCAGAAGCTAAATCCTTTAAAAAAAAATTAAGGAGAATAAATCCAGTCTTGCTTCCAATTATTTCAAAGGAAATTAGAAAGTTTTGGATGAAAAAATAATTGTTCCCTTAAGGTATTATGAATGGATAGCTAATCTAGTACCTGCCACGAAGAAAAATGGTGAAATAAGGTTGTGTTAGACTTTATAGATTTAAACAAGTTGTCTTTAAAGGATAATTATTGATTGCCAAAGATGGATCAATTACTTCAAAAGCTCTCAAGTTCAAACAAAATTTCAATGTTGGACGAATTTTCTGGATATAATCAGATTTTGGTTAGTCCAGAGGATAGAGAAAAAAAAACATTTACAACTACTTGGGGTACATTTATGTATGCTAGAATGCCATTTGGTCTTATCAACATTGGAGAAACCTTTTAGAGAGAAATGGATGTAGCATTTGTTGGTAAGATTAATAAATTCACTGTAATTTATCTTGATGATTTAGCTGTATTTTATAACTCTGATGAAAAACATTTAAAGCGTTTGAGAAACGTTTTTGAAAGATGCAAGAAATATTGTATTTCACTTAATCCCAAGAAGTCTCTATTTGCAATGAAATAAGGAAAACTACTAGTGCATATAATTTCAAAATGAGGAGTGGTAATCTATCCCAAAAGAGTTTCACCAATTGAGGTAATCAACTTACCTAGAAATAAGAAGGAATTTCAAGCATTTCTAGGGAAAATAAATCTCTTAAGAATATTGATACCTAATTATGCTGAGATAGTCAAGGATATTACTGAAATGCTTAAAAAGGATCATGAAGTCAAGTGGACAGTACAAGCTAGATATCCTTTTTTACAAATAAAGAGAGCCATTTATGAAGCCCCAAACTAGCTAGTCCTGATTACTCCAAACATTTTAGCATTTTTTATTTTTCCTCTGATACAACTTTAGTTGTTGTCCTCCTTGAAAGAAATGATGATGTATATGAGCAACCAATAACCATTTTCAGTAAGGCGATGAGAGATGAAAAACTAAGATATGATATCATAGAAAAAAAAGCTTATGCCCTTTTACAAGCTTTGAAAGAATTCATAATTTATGTTCTACATTATCCCATTATTTCTTATGTTCCAAACAATGTAGTAAACACAATCCTAACAAAACCTGATGCAGATGGAAATAGGGGAAGGTGGATAGCCAAAATACTTGAATTATATCTAGATATAAGACCCACCAAATTGGTAAAGAGACAATGTTTAGCTAAACTTTTGGCTGAATCAAATTGTAAGATTCTTGGAATGAATACAATTTTGCATATTTAAAGTGGGAAGAATCCACAAGAACCTTCTCAGAGTTCTAGTGAGAAGAATCCACAAGAGCCTTCTCAGTGTTCTAGTGAGAAGAATCCACAAGAACCTTCTAAGTGTTCTAGTGATAATATTCCACAATAACCTTCTTCCAGTTCATATCCCATTCCTCTACCTATACACATTGATGAAATATTTCTACTTTCAAATTGGTACAAAGATATAGTAAAATTTCTTCGAGATCTAAAGCATCCTTTTAAATTTTCAAGGAACCAATGTAGATCTCTAAGGATTAAATGTATGAAATACTATATTATAAATGCCAATTTATATTGGAAGGATCCTCTGAATATCCTTTCATTATGTTTAACTAAAAATGAGACATGAGGAGTCATTTAGCAGTTTCATGCAGGCATTTGTGGAGGACAATATGCTTGGAAGGAAATTGCATACAAAATTCTGAGAGCAGGTTTTTATCGGCTTAAATTATTTGCAGAAGTTGGAGCTAAAGTAATAACTTGTATTCTATGTCAGATTTTTGCTGGAAAAGAGAGATTACCCGCATTACCCCTTGTTCTAGTTTTGATTGAAGCACCTTTTGTACAATGGGGATTGGATTTCATAGGTGAATAATTCCACCAACAAGCAACCAACATAGATGGATTTTAACCGCTATAAAATACTTTACCAAGTGGGTGGAAGCTATTCCTGTCAAGAATGCAACAAACCCAATTGTCATCAAGTTTATTGAAGAAAACATAATGTCAATATTTGCCTGTCTAGAACAGATATTTATAGATAATGAAAAAGCTGTCAACATTAAAATGATATATTTTTGTCAGAAGTACCAGATCTCATTACATCATTCTATACCATATTGTACTCAAGGTAATGGGTTAGCAGAATCATCAAAAAAAAGTCGGGTTAAAGTCATTAAGAAATTTCTAGAAGATCATAAGAGAAGTTGGGATAGTCACCTAAAATACACAGTTTGAGAAAAAAGAGTATCACCCAAGTGATCTATTGGAAAGTATCCTTTTCAACTTACTTATGGAATTGAAGCAATTTTTCCCACACAAATAACATTTCGAGTTATGAAATTTTTACAGGACTGATTTGAAGAAGTTGATGATTTCATAAGGAGAATTAATCAGATAATTTAATTAATCCAAGGCAGAGATGAAGTTCGATTCAAACTTCATCAATATCAAAATAAAATGAAAATTTTATTTGACAGAAAGGCTATAGAAAGAGATTTCATACAAGGTGAATTGGTTTTAAGATGGGATGATAGAAGACAAGCTAGAGGCAAGCATGGTAAATTTGACAATTTGTGGCTGGGACCATTCAACATTGCATAATTAAGAGGTAAAAACACTTTTATTTTACAGAACTTGGAAGGACAATACTCTTCTCTTCATTGTTAGTCAATGGGAAATACCTCAAACATTACATTTAGTATTAAATATGCTTGCAACATGGATCATTGTAAATTTCTAGTTTTCTTTAAATTTCACTGTCAGAGTGTGATTTTCACTGCAAAGACTCCATAGCTCGAGGATAAGTCACATGGATCTACAAGTTCTCTGCATCCGGTAGGGGGAAGCAGTCCCTAGATGGAGCCAATGTTGTAACTTATTTTTATCATGTCCTATTTTTCTTTTTATTTTTATGTTGAAAAAATAGGAAAAACATTACTGAAAAGAAAAAGAAATAAGAAAAATGGAAAATATATAAAAAAAAAGAATAATTGGGATTTCAAAAAAAAAATAAAAATAAAAATTATATATATATATATATATATATATATATATATATATATATATCTTTGTGTGTGTGAAAGAATAAAAAAATACCAAAACTACCATTGAAATTAATGCGCTTGTTTAAATGTCGTCACAAGTTAGATTAATTAACTTAATCCTTTAGTTTAGACTAGTGAAGGATTAATTAATTAATATTATTGTAATAAATATTTTTTGATATGATGGATTTGACATTTTGTTGTTTATTGTAATCAATGTGCATGTCTCAATAATCAAGATCACCCCCACCCCGATCAACGGTGGGGGATGCATTTCAGATCTCCCCCCGCACTTTCGATGTTTAACCAAGGGGGGAGGGGGTGTCCGAAAAGCAGTGTAAATAAATACCACCAGGGGATATGTGCCCTCATGAGGGAATTGCATACATCCCCCTCTGAAACCAATTAATTCCTATCCCCCCCAAAAATCACCTTTCTTCCTCTGCGCTCCCACCGCCACTTCTGCACACCTTGCCACATGTCCCTCACTCATTCCACCACCTATGATACCATTATCCCTTCATCCAATGACCAATAAACAGTTGTATCTTCCCACCAATGGCTAATTGAATTAATTAGATGCATCAAAATGGTAATCTTGCCCGAATAAGGTATAAATAATCCCACCTTCATTCAAATCCTTTTCCTCCCTTCTTCTTGCAGCAGCACAAAAAGTCCGATTTTCATTAAGCTCTAGTCAGTTTCCATTTCAACAAACAATAAATTTACTAGTAATTCAATACCCCATCCTCAATTCAACATGTCTTCTTCAAAGAGAAAGTGAAAAATAGTAATTGAGAGTCTAGTATTTCCCCATGTCATAAACTTAGATTATCTTCCTTTGGTAGACAATCAGTACAAAATCTGTGAAACCCAGTGTGAGTTCAATCTCTATGAACTCCAAACCTAGGAGAAGCAGAAATTCCTTGATACCAGTGATGAATTGAATATGTGGGACTCCTTCCTACCTCAATTCATCTTCGCCGAGGCCCATTTCTTCCCAAATTTTGTCACCTGGTGTAATTTCAGGTACGTCCCGAGTCATAGGGCTGTAATTTCCAAAAATAATGAATTTTTGCT
Organism: Pinus albicaulis; assembly: GCA_034641835.2. Classification (NCBI taxonomy): domain Eukaryota; kingdom Viridiplantae; phylum Streptophyta; class Pinopsida; order Pinales; family Pinaceae; genus Pinus; species Pinus albicaulis. The sequence continues at coordinate 814,373,796 of CM076571.1, forward strand.
CAATGTCACCCTTGAGTCAATTTCCTAGATCCTTCAGGTCAATCCTACATTCCCCTTGCACCCATTTTCTACAGAATCCCTTATGGAAATATATGAGAAGCTCACTTTCTCCCAAAGGAGTAAAATATTTGAAACATTTATGCCTGAAAATTAGGAGCTACCAAGAACGAATCCACCTTACTCCTCTTCCATTTTTCCAGAGATGTCTAGATAGGTTATCTCTATGGTTTCATGTTGATTAGGTTATCCAAGTGACCAATGGGTCGATGAGGTAATTATAGGTTTTCTGTCAATATTTTTAGCAGGAGAAAAACCAACATATTTTTTCAATTATAATGAGTTTATGGAATAATATATTCATGATCAATTTCTCAAGTTTTCTACTGAAAGTGCCTTCAAACACCAGTTAGTCCTTGTATATTTGCTTCTATTCTTCCAAGCAGATAGGTTTAAGTTTCCATTACAAAGATTATATGCACAAGGAAACCCCCAGTCTGTAATTCATTGGACTTCCTTAACCAGGAAGAACACAAAAGATTTCTCATTTTCAGACTATGTACATCAGTTTCTGCACATGAACCTATGTATTTTGAGTAGTGATGTAATTGTGAGGATTTCACCTGAGATATGAAGAATTCTTCATCTCAATGAACAAAAAAAAATTGGAGACTGGTATATGTACCAGAACTACACAAAGATAATAATTTAAGGGTGTGAGATACCTCCTTATATATTACCAACATTTGTGCCAATTATAATATTTTCACTATAATACATAAGGCATATGATGAATATGGATGATCTACATTTTTCTTCTAGAAAAAATAAGTCTCAATTCAAGTTGAAAGAATAGATAGGACCATTCATCGTCAACACTAGAGTAGCAACAAAGGAGGTAGATTATTTATTGAAGCAAATGAACTTCAAACTGAGCTTCACCTGGTCTTATGGTCCCTTAGGGGTCATTTATAAACCCAGTGTTGAACGAAAGACAACTCCCTATGCAAATACACCAAGGTCAAAGATTGAACAATATTTCAATCAAGAAGATTGGAAAGAAAACACTTTACAAGAAGTAGAAGAGCAAGTTTTTATTCCAACATCTTCACAGAATCCAATTCCATAGGAGAAGGAAATAAAGAGACCAATGGAAAATATATCCCCTTTAGTATCAAAGATTCAAGAAACAAATTTTATATTACTCAAGAGGTGAAAGAAGACTAATACTCATGAGAAATCTTTTCAAACAGAACATTCAGAGGAGAAGGAAACAATGGTGTTGATAGGATTGCACACAACAACATTTCCAAGGGTAGAGGAGATATATACAAATTCTCCCATGTCATCAGTAACACATGGTCCAGAACTATTGAATATTTTTTCTAGGTATAAAGAAATCAAAAGGAAAAATGAGGCACTCAAGGCCACTACCTACTTTGAGTTTTGGAAACAAACCTCCTCCACTTAGCACCGACTTCTTTCTGCGCTCAACACAGATAAGGGACAATTTCAACTTTAATTCTTGGAACCCAAAGTTCTAGTCCCTAAAAATACAGATGATTACAAGACATCTATTTTTTCCTTTGACACTAAACAAATCCATGAAATTGACCAAATGGATTTGCAAAAATAGGCAAGTGAAATGATTTATTCCACTTTAACCAGTTCAACGATGTCAACATCAAAACTACAAGCCTCACTAAACAATATTCATTCACAGCTAAAGATGGAGAAGATGTCTTCTCTTGCCAAACATACCAGGATAAAATCATTGGAGGACCTTGTAGTAAAGTTAGGATACAAACTTGGTGATGTCAAAGCATAAGAGGAAATGATAAAAAGTAAGAACGGTGATATCCAAGAACCAAGGAAGCAGTTGAAGATTCCAACTACAAAACACCCACAGGCCAAAGAAGTTAGACAGTTGGAGGTAGAAAACAACAACATGTTCAAAATGATAATTGAACAAAACCTTGAAATACAGAAAATGGAAGCATAAATGGAAACATTATTAAAAGAAAAAGAACAAAAACTAAGTATTTCAACAATTATTCCCATATAAGCAAATTTTATTGTAGTTACTTCAACAACTGGAACATCCACAACAAAAACTATTCCAACAGACACACATTCAGGTGATGTGGCAACATATTTATCTAAAACTATGGGAGACTTGAAACTTAAAGGTCAAGAAATTGAGAATCCCAGTTTGCAATTTGTGAAACAACATGAACAAAGCCGAAAGACTAATAATGCATATGTAGTTGAAATACAGAAAAATTTCAAGTTAACAAAAAAATAGCTACATATGAAAGTGAGTTAGTAATGGATCAAACCATTGCTCAAGCAAAGGAAAGAATATGGTTAATGAGTCTATGACTGAGTTGTGGGCTTCTATAGAAATAATTTTTGAACATGAATAATTGTTGCAGAAGTAAAAGGAAGCAGTGGGAGAGGTGAAGAGACACCTAGATAAAAAACCAGGAGATGCTACCAGGATAATTAGAGTTCTAAACTCAAAAACAAAAGAACAGATAGAGGAATGTGAAATTGATGATAGAACTGAAACTCTCCTGTAGGTGAGAAAAGTGTTGAAAAAAATAACTTAATGCTTCAACTAGAAAATAAGTGTCATAATTTGGAATTTCAAGTTAAGAAGTTTCATAGAAAATTTAACATTTTACACCTGAAAGGAATTCCAGGTTTGCAATGCATTGGTGATAAGCTAATTCCTCTTGAAGAGTATCAACATAGACTACACAAAATAACATTGGATAAGGCCAAATTTGCAAATATTAAAGGGACCATCGCTGATAAAGATTTCATGGAGGGTTTGCGTTATGAGTTACTAATTCAACATGAAGTAAAATAGTTATTCATAACTAAACCAACATTTGAGAAATATTTTGAAGTCGATGAAGCTTACAAAAAAATAGTAGTTTTTTTAATTCCTAGTAATGAAAGATGGGGCAAACTATGTGAGCTAATCGACTGATAGGACAACAAATGTTTCAACAACAAGATGCATATTTTTAGGAATAGAGAAAAAAATTCAAGAAACCAAAAATAGAACAACAACTTTTAAGCTCTATTCATTAGAAATATTCCTTGAATTTTGTGGAAGATGTAAAATTAGTTCAAATTTCCTATCTTTTAGTTCTATTTTTGTAAAAAAATTCAAATTAGTTCGATTGGATATTTTGTAATAAATTTTGACTTTAAGTCTAGATATTTTCAAGAAAACCTATAATTACTATGTAAATCAAAGTGTGAAGGGTTGAACGCTTGTGATAATATTTTGAATATGATTGTAATTCCCTGAACTATTTTTGAATATTAATAGATGGATTATGGACTCATTTTGAATCAGATTGTGTTTTCTTATGAGTTTTTCTAGTTTCTCTAATTGTTCCCTTTTATTTATTTATTCACATGTTTAAATTTAATAGGAAATGTGGGTAATATAAGATTAAGTATTAATATTTATGAAATATCCTTGCAATGATATAATCAATTGCAGAGATTAATTGATTGAAGCTGTCCGTTTTAGTTAATTCCTCTACATGAATTAATTTTTGCTTCCCATTATTTTAAATATGTTTTGTTTGGATGTAAGAGGATTTTATACACATAATTTGTGTATGACAAGTTAAATGCTCAGTTTGAATGTTTAATGAAGCATATATATCATCTTAAATTCTATCTCTCAAAACAACTTAAAGCTTAACTCTGTTAAAGGTGAGGAATCAACCCTTTTATTATACCATAAGTAATTAAGACTTTATCCTGTTCAACAGTTTAAAACATTGGCCATCCAAACAAAAATCAAACAATATTTTAAATGGTTTCACACAGTTCCTTAGCCTAGAACTGTATACAAGGGACAACACATGCATTGAAAATATGGGATGGTTCCGAGACTCAAATATGACTCACAGAAATAATTCGAAAATAAAATGAAAAATTTATAAAATAAATGTTGAGGAGATGAAATTTTTTATTGCTAATTAGAAATTGCGGGCCTACCCTGGCTAAGGACCAATTCACCGGTTAAAATTTACCAATAATTAGTGGAAATTATGCTCTAATTAATTGACCCCAGACATAGTGACCTATGAATGGGGCCAATGTTGCTTTTTTTTCAATTTTTTCTTGTACACACTAAAATTTGACATGGTTATAGTAGATGCATGCGTTGATAGTCTCAAAGGTTTTCTAGAGTCAAATATGGTCACAGAAAGAATTTGACAATCAAGTGAGATCACCCATATTTCTTCATTGTGCTTCATCATGAACAATAAGAAATATGTATTTGCAAAGATTTGTCAAATATGAAAATCTTATCAATTGAGTGTATACTTTAATATTTTTCATTCTCTCTTATCTCTGCGAGTTTCAATGAATCACTTTACAGAGGGCCACACAAGTATCTTGAGTTGGCCATGTGACTTGTGAATGGGGCCAACGTTGAAATTTTTTCAGTTTGCACTCATACATGCTTAAAATTGACATGGTTATGGTAGATGCATGAATTGATGATATGGGAGGGTTTCAAGATTCAAATACGACTCATAGAAATAATTTGACAATCAAACAACAAAATTGTAACATAAATGTTGAGGAGATGAAATTATTTATTTCTATTTATAAATTACGAGTTACCTCGACTATGGTCCAATCCACCGCTTAAAATTTACTAATAATTAGTGGAATAAATAATGCTCTAATTAATTGACCTTGCACATAGTGTCCTGTGAATGGGGCCAAAGTTGAAATTTTTTCAATTTCTGCTCGTATGCACTGAAATAGATACTTATAATAGATGCATACATTGATGATGTGGGATGGTTTCGAGACTCAAATACGACTCACAGAAATAATTTGAAAATTAAGCGAGATCACCTAGAGTATTCCATTGTGCTTCACCGTGAACAAGGAGAAAGATGTATTTACATATATTTGTCAAATCTGAAAGTGTTATTAGTTTTATGTTCACTTTATTGTTTTTCATTCTCTCTATTTTCTGCAAGTTTCACTAAATTGATTTCCCTAGGGCCGCAAAAGTCTCTTTAGCTGGCCATGTGACCTGTGAATGGGGCCAAATTTGAAATTTGTTTAGTTTGTGCTCGTACACACTAAAATTTGACATGGTTATGGTCGAAGCATGGATTGATAGTATGGGAGGGTTTCAAGACTCAATTATGGTTCACAAAAATAATTTGATAATCAAATGACAAAATTATAACATAAATTTCAAGAAGATGAAATTGTTTTTACTATTTACTAGCTGTGGGCCTACCTCGACTAAGGACCAATCCGCCGCTTAAAATATACTAATAATTAGTGGTCAAAATTATGCTCTAGTTAATTGACCCTACACATAGTGAATTGTGAATGGGACCAACATTGAAATCTTTTCAATTTGTGCTCGCACACAATGAAATTTGACATGGATATAGTAGATGCATGCATTGGTGATGTGGGAAGGTTTTGAGATTCAAATATGACTCACAAAAAGAATTCAAAAATCAAGCGATATCAACCAAATTTCACCATTTTTGTTCACTGTGAACAAGGAGAAAGAGGTATCTATAAATATTTGTCAAATATGAAAGAGTTATTAGATGATTGTATAGTTTAATGTTTTGCATTCTCTTTATTCTTTACAAGTTTCAGTGAATCGATTTCTAGAGGGTCGTAGAAGTCTCTTGATCTAGCCATGTGACCTATGAATGGGGCCTTGAATGTTTTCGGTTTGTGCTTGTATGCACTAAAATTGCACATGGTTATGGTAGATGAATGCATTGACGATATGGAAGGGTTTCAAGACTCAAATATGACTCAAAGAAATAATTTGACAATCAAATGACAAATTTATAACATAAATGTCAAGGAGATGAAACTATTTATTACTATTTTCCACTTGCGGGCCTACCCTAGCTAAGGACCAATCGACCACTTAAAATTTATTAATAATTAGTGGTTGAAATTATGCTCTAATTCATTGACCCCGCACATAGTGACTTGTGAATGGGGCCAATGTTGATTTTTTTTCAATTTATGCTCGTATGCACTAAAATTTGAAATGAATATAGTAGATGTATGCATTGATGATGTGGGAGGGTTTCAAGAGTCAAATATGAACCACAAAAATAATTTTACAATCAAGCGAGATCAACCAGATTTCGCCATTGTTCTTTACCATGAATAATGAGAATGAGGTGTTTATAGAGATTTTTCAAATCTAAAAGTTTTATTAGTTTATTATATACTTTATTGTTTTGCATTATCTCTTTCCTTTACAATTTTTAGTAAATCGATTTCGAGAGGGTCGCAAAATTCTCTTAAGATGGTCGTGTTACCTATGAATAGGGTGAACATTGAAATTTTTTTATTTTGTGCTTGTATGCACTGAAATTTGACATGGTTATGGTAGATGCATGCATTTCTAGTGTGGGAGGGTTTCAAGACTCAAATATGACTCACATAAATAATTCGATAATAAAATGACAAAATTATAACATAAATGTCGAGGAGATGAAATTATTTATTACTATTTACCACTTGCGGGAATATCCTGGCTAAGGACCAATCCACCACTTTAAATTTACTAATAATTAGTGTTTGAAATTATGCTCTAATTAATTAAACCAGACATAGTGACCTGTGAATGGGGCCAACACTGAAATTTTCTTAATTGTTTCTCATACGCACTAAAAATTTGACTTGGCTATAGTATATGCATGCATTGACGGTGTGGGAGGGGAGACTCAAATACGATTCATAGAAAGAATTCAAAATTCAAGCGAGATAATCCAGATTTTTCCATTGTGCTTAACTGTGAACAAGGAGAAAAGGGTATTTGCATAGATTTTTCAAATCTAAAAATGTTATCAGTTGATTGTATACTTTATTGTTTTTCATTTTCTCTATTCTCTACAAGTTTCAATGAATCAATTTCAAGAGGGCCAAAAAAGTCTCTTGATTTGGTCATGATGTGACTTGTGTAACTTGTAACCCTTATTAAATATAAACTCTATTCTTGAAATTTTAACTCCTAAACCACATAACCTATTTCTACTATGCCTCCTAATGAAAAATTGTTATAACCCATAACCCTCATATCACTTAATTATTATCTACATTTACCCACATATTATAATCAATCAATTGGAAAAATTATAATGTGTAATGATTATCATAACCTGTATCCACTCTAAAAGTTATCCTATAACCCCTATAACTACTAACTAACAATGCATATAATCCATAAGCCATTTACATCCTAATCACTAACACATATCCTATAACAATGTCACCTTTTACCTTTTATACATTTCCCCCCACCATTATCATGTATCCCTTAATCTTGTAACCCACAATCCCTATTTGTTAAATCCTAACTATTAATCCTCATAACCCTAAATCACCATCAATCCTTTATCATTATCACCCATAACCATACTACAACTAACACATGGCCTTATCACCACTATGCCTAGAGCCCTAAAAAATGTAATCCTTATATTAAAACCATTATATCCCATCACTCCTATAATATTTGGTTCATTTTAACCTAAATCCACCACCTTAAATAAAACCATAACCACAATAACCCCCGAAAAAATATAAATTTGACCCTTATAGCAACCAAATCCATGACGTCATTATCACAATCCTTGAACCTTTGACCATTGTAATATTTACCAACTATAAGCTCTAATTTGTGTTACTATTAACCATTATAACCCCCCAACCCATGTAAATAACCCAAACCACTATATCCCCTACAAATCTTGAACCCTAACACCTAATTACTATATCCCCAAATCCCTAATAATTATACCCCATACTACTATTACCTAACCCTTTAAACCTAAACAACATAAAACTTAGTCCAATATCACTTGATTGTTGAAATTGGAAACAATAAGAGGCTTCTAATTTAATTTTCCTAAGGAAATTGTAATTCCACTTCACATGACAACTTGTACGAGTTAACTAAGTTGGGAATACTTAGTTAGCTCATTCAATTCGAGTTGGGGGTCAAAATGGACGCATGTGGAGTTCAATCTAAGTTTTAGGGGGTCTAGTTGTATTGTATTTTTAGTTGTAATTGTTTAACATAATTATTTGAGTTAAAATCAAATTAACTAGTTCTAACTAATGAATGAGCTAGTGAGAGGTCCAGTCAATTAAAAAAGATTTAATTCACATTCCGTGATCAATTAGATAACTGATAATTCACTATAAATAACTGTTGCATGTCATTTCTAAGGAAGAAGTAGTTGAGATTAGAGTTGAAGGTAAGTAGACTATCAATTGTATAATTTGAAAATTGTACATATCATGCATGAGGTCATCAGGATGCCTTGGATGTATTGTGCAAAAAATTAGTTGTAATTTATAATTAATAGGGGTGCAATTCCCTCAGGAATGCATGAGCAAGGCTAGTAAGATAGGGGCAAGGAATTGGTTAAGTATTGGACCAAACATGTTTAGATGAGTGTGAGACACTCAAATATAGTGAAAATATCTCTCAAGTCTCGGATAAGCATTGTATTGTTTCATATTCTTGAATTAATGCAATATATATATGGAGGGGTTTTTAGCTGAGGATTTCCCCAAATACATATTTGTGTTGTGTGATTGAAATTATTTCTCTTTCTTGTTCATGTGATTGTACGATCGTAATTGGTTCTTGCAATTTGTAGAATATAGTCAAGTATTTTGTTTTAACATATTACAATATCAGTTGAATCTATGTGGATTTTCTACATGGTATCAGAGCATGAATCACTATAGAAGAGAAGAACCAATTTTTTTTTTTGAACAGGTGAATCGAATTTGTAGATTTATTCTTCAGGACCAACAATAAATCATGATGTCTTTCTGTGGATTGAGACTCGAATATGACCTTAAGGGTAGTTCAAATTACATAACATGGAAGGATAGGATGGAGCCAGTGTTGGAGGACAATGAAATGAAGGAATTCATAAACAGTGATATTCCTAGGCCCGCAAGAGCAGATGCTAAAAATCTTGATGCATGGAAGAAGAATGTAGCAAGGGCGAGAAGGATTCAGTTAGAAGGATTTTGAGATAATATTTTCTCGAACCTCCATTTAAAGTAAACTCCATATGTGAATTTCCCTTAAGAGGTAGCTTAAGTTGCATGCAGTTGAGGAGCGCTTGGCTCCAAAAAAGGAACCTCAAGATGTGGAGCAACAACAAGCATAGGAATAAAGAGTGGAAGCACCCACTAATGTAGAGACATCCCAGGACATAAGGAAGCGCACGAGAGAGGCTGACAGGTTGGTTCTTGATGCTAGAGATAATGTGGGAGCACCCACATCACAACACAAGAAGAGAAGGTCCCCAAAGAAGTACACTAGCTACATGGATCTTATGAGTGAGAGTGTAGAGATAAATCCATCATATTTTGAGGAAGAAGTTCAAAAACCAACTTGGTTTGATGCCATGGTTGAGGAGTATGTCTCCATTATCAGAAAAAGTTCATGGGAAGTTGTCCCAAGACCAGAGGGGAAGTCAGTTGTAGGATGCCGATGGATCTACAAGGTGAAGCAGGAAGCAGATGTGAGTGTGGAGAAACACAAGGCCAAATTTGTGGTCAGAGGGTTCTCTCAAGTGGAGGGTATTGATTATGATGAGACCTTTTCACTAGTCACAAGGTACTAATCAATAAGATCCATCCTTTCACTTTCAACGCAGATGGGATGGCAGATACATCAGATGGATGTAAAGACAAACTTCCTCAATATAATGATTGAGGAAGAGGTGTACATTGACAAGCCAAAAGGTTTTGAGACCTTCAACATAGAGTCACATGTGTGTAGACTCAAGAGAGCACTGTATGGGATAAAACAAACACCTCATGCTTGGCACACCAGGATCGACAACTACTTCATTGGGTTGGGCTTCACCAAGAGTGAAGCAGATGTGAAACTTAACCATATGTAAAATATTGATCATTGTACTTTATGTTGATGATTTGATACTGATAGGTGATGAGAAACTCATCAAGTCTTGCAAAGAGGATCTTGCAAGATAATTTTAGATGAAGGAAATGGGCTCTTGCACTATTTCCTAGTATTGGAAATTTTGCAAAGATATGGGGAGATATTTGTATCTTAGGGAAATAGTGCCAACGAGATTTTGAGGAAGTTTCACATGGAGGGAAGTAGACCCATGGAGACTCCTCTAGCAGGAAACTGGAGGAAGGAGGATGCTACTTCAGGTGAAGTAGTATATGCTACCATCTATAGGAAGCTTGTGGGTTCAATCATGTATTTTGTGAACACACGACAATACATATGCTATGTGGTTAACCAAATTATTCATGTTATGGTTAAGAATACCAATCTATTTTGAAAGGTAGGAAAGCATGTGTTGAGATACCTCATAGGCACTTCAAAGTTTGGGCTACTGTACAAGCAAACAGAGGGAGTGAAGCTTCAAGGCTTCATAGATGAAATTTGGAGAGGGAGTCCATCCGAAAGGAAGATCAAATCAAGGGGAACATTCAACATTGGATCAACAATAGTTTCCTGGTACAATAGGAAACAAATATTAGTTTCACTCAGCTCAGTAGAGGCAGAGTACATGGTGGTTAGTTAGGAAACATGTAAGGCCATCTGGATGAGGAAGATACTTGTTGGTTTGTTTGGTCGAAAAATGTATCCAACAGTGATTTATTTTGATAACCAAAGTTGCATCAAACTCTCGATTAATATATTTTTTCATGATAGGTCCAAGCATATTGATATTCAATATCACCATCTCAGATATTGTGTGCAAAGGCAGATTATGTCAATAGAGTACAGTCCCACGGAGGAGCAGGATGCAGAAATCTTGACGAAGGCACTGTCAAGAGGAAAATTTGAGTTCCATAGAGGCAGGATCTTGGTAGCAGACAGTCCATTTATGTTTAGATTCAACAAGATGATGATCCTAGTGAAAATTAAGCACCTACCCTAGGTGGGGCCTGCAGGCTATTTTTAGGTGATATGTCTATTTTTAGAATTTGGATCAAAGTCTATTTTTAGCAGTAATATATTTATAGATGGTTGAGAAAATTATATGGATGGATGGGCGTCTATTTTAGGAATGCATGTACGAAGTTGTTTCGTGGAATGCATGTCTAAAAAATAGAATGCATGTCGATTATTGTTAGCCCTTAACAATAATTAGACAATAAATAATAATCTATTCTCTTGAAGCACTTGATTTCAGTTAACTGATGTGGAAAACCAGTTAAATAAAGTAATTTCGAGTTCTAAGGTTGGTTAGTGGCACATGCTAGTGGACTTTGTTGTAATTGAGTGATACAAAGTTGTAACAGAGTTGGATGTGTAGTTATGTGAGTTGTAAAGTAGTTTAACTCAATTAAGTGAGTTAAACTTAGTTGTGATAGTTGTAACTAAAGATACACTAGTGAATTAAATATTAAATTAATTCACATGGAGTGATCTCACATGCAACTGAAGATTTAATACTGTTAACTACATGCATGTTAGATCTAGTGGAGACCCAGTTGAGAGATAGGTGAAAGGGACAGTTTGACTATCAGTTGTGACTATAGTGGGTGCACAAGTGCAATCAAACACACATTGGAGATGCCAATGAGGATTTCACAGTCAAGGCAAGGCAAGATCGAATTCATTCAGTAATTGTGATCAACAGGGATTTCCTAGTGGAGGCAGGATGTCAGGAGGTAGTAAATTGGTGCATGAATATGCCAATTTTTGTATGAAAGTGTGAGACGATTGTATATTGTATTAAGAGCTCTTGGATTAGAGTTTTGTATGATATTGTTTCATGATCCATGATATATACATATTAATATATGATAGTGGGGTTTTTAGCTTTATGATTTCCTGACAAAAACATCTGTGTTATGTGTGATTGATCTTTCTTCATGTGTTTGCAATTGGTGATTAAATTTCCACAAGAATTTAAGTAGAAGGATTATGTATTTAATAGTGGCATATAGTTTTTAGATTAGGAGAATCCAACAATACATAATTCTATTAAAATTTCTACAATTTCTTGTTGAGAGGGAGTGTTAAAATTGGCAACAAGAAGAGGCTTCTAATTTAATTTTCCCTTAATTAAATTAGAAGGAAATTGTAATTCCATATCACATGACAACTTGTACGAGTTAAATGAGTTGGGAATAATTAGTTAGATTAGTCAATTCGAGTTGGGGGTCAAACAAGAGGCATGTAGAGTTCACTCTAAATTTTAAGGGGTCCAGTTGTAGTTTATTTTGAGCTCTAATTGTTTAACTTAATTATTTGAGTTAAAATAAGTTTAACTAGTTCTAACTGATGGATCAGCTAGTGAGAGGTCTAGTGAATTAAATATGATTTAATTCACATGTAGTGATCAAGAAAATAACTGATAATTCACTCTAAATAGTTGTTGTATGTCAGTTCTAAGGAAGACCTAGTTGATACTTGAGTTAAAGGGAAGTAGACTATCAGTTGTATAATTAGAAAATTGTATAGGTCATGCATGATGTCATCAATATGCCTTGGATGTATTGCAAAATAAATTAGTTGGAATTTCCTAATTAATAGGGGCTCAATTCCCTCAGGAATTCATGAGCAAGGCTGGTTAGACAAGGGCAAGGAATTGGTTAAGTATTGGACCAAACTTTCTCATATCAATGTGAGGCAGTCAGAGATAGTGCAGAGAGCTCTCAAGCCTGAGAGAAGCATTGTATTGTTTTATATTATTGAATTAATTAAATATAAAGATAATGGGGTTTTTAGCTGATGCTTTCTACATATAAGTCTTTGTGTTTTGAAATTGAAATTATTTCTCTTTCTTGTTCATGTGATTGTGCGATTGTAATTGGTGTCAACAATTTTTTGAATAGATTCAAGTATTTTGTTTTAGCATATTACAAGATCAGTTGAATCTATATGGATTTTCTACATTTACCTATAACTATTAAAGATTTTATAACCCCTAATCCTAATATTTATAATCCATAATCCATATCAACCCTAGTCACTTATCCAAAAAGCTTAACCACTATTGCTTCTATAGACCCTCGTCACAATAATCCACTAACCCCATATTCTTAAAATGTTTAACCCATATAGACCTTAACCTATATAACCCATGTTATCCTTGATCCCTAATATATGGGATAATAAATGACCCTCCCATTCCTTTCATGACCTATAAAGCTTACAAATCCCTATATAATCCCTAAGTAGTGGCACTTATAGTTAAAATACTTAATCTTTATAACTCCATATACCTAAAAATACAAATTTATTTCAAATTATAACTATAAAAATAATATAAGATTTTTTTATTTTTTTATTAACATGTTATACATTATATATAAATATATTATATATACATATATCTTATATTATATTATATTATATATACATATATATTATATTATATATAAATATATTATATATACATATATATTGTATATAATATATAATAGTTATGAATTTGAAAGGGAATTGTGTCTAGTTTAATCGAAATACAAGTGGAGCACGAGAGCACCAACACATAGAGTATTATACACATAAGGAGAGAGCACTAGGAGAGCACGAGACGAGCATGAGACAAGCACCAAAAAAGTATTACAAGTGGTGGGAAGGTGTTCCGTAGGTGGTGGCACAGAGAGAGTATTGGGCATGTGTTCATATCTTCAGTAATAAACAAATGGAAGTAAGCACTTTGTACTTCATCTTTATTTTTCCTTTGTTTGCTTGGATTTGGAAACATTGGTTGGTCACATGCCTTTTTTTTTTGATCCCACAATACCTCGCAGTTACCTTAGGGCTTAGGGTTATGTACAAAAATGTTATGGTTTAAAGTGTTTTTTATGCCACCATTATGTTGGTAATCAAGCACTGGTAACTCCATCAACAAATTAATAAACGTGCCAGTGATTTTGACTCTCAACAAGTTATCTAAATAATAGCTATCAAACCAGTATCTTAGCCATCTTCAACACACTTTCAATAGGTTTTCAAAATATTCATATGTCCATGACTTCACAAAAGAGGAAAAATATCTTCAATTTGACTTTTGGGTGAATCTTCACATGCAATGTGTGATTTCTTCAAAGGGGAACGAATTTACCTTCATAGCCTAGATGAAACTAAGAACAATATAGATTTACAAATCAGTTTGAATCCATACATTTGGATTTGAATTTCTCCTTTCATATACAAATTTCTATAGTGTTCTAAGCCAAGTCCCTTTTCAACTATACTCTGGCATCAGTTGTTAGCAATTTGGCTAGAATAGAATTCCTTTCATAAAGGAATCGATATCTCTACCCATGCTTTCACTAAGATTTTATCAAGCTTGAAAGCTATCCTCTCATATTAAAAAATTCACATCTCAACACATTTAATGCAAAGAACAAATTAATTTCTCAGTAGAAAATGCTTTGACCTAGTGAGTCATTCCATAGGTCTTTGGTTGGTTTGATAAAGGAATTCAAACCCCTAAAGGGATTGAATTTGATAACTTCCTAGGGAGATTAAAATTCCATGAAGATATAATGCACATCCTGTGTTCAAAATCGCATCTTCTACAAATATACACTTATGGTTTTGTACACTCATTTTCTAGGATTGTTATCAACACTAAATGGTAAATAGAATTCATAATCAAACCTTCGTAGAGTGGATGCATATTCAATCTAAGCCCACACTTTGTTGGATCACAATATAACTATTCTCAACTATGCCTTTCCTCTAGAAAGCCATCAACAATTTACGAGGTTTATAAAAGTCAACAACAATTTAGCATTAGAACCTTGTGCAAGCTTTGTGTGGTTTGTGGAGGCCTCATACATGTGCATTAAAACTTCCCTCTCCAACGTCATAAAACCCAAGAAACCATCTATCCAATTGAATTCATTTTTGGACCAAATTATTGGTATAATCAATTGTATGTGATTTGCAATGTAAATTGTCTTTGCATGTTGTTAGTTGATGATAATTGAGCTCTTTGCAGAATGTCAGTTGCTGACACTTGATCCATATGATAATAGTGGAAAATTTCACTAAAACAATTTGGTAATATTGAAATATCATCCTAGTATCCTTAAATGGAATGTGTGAAAAAATCTCACGGTTTCTAAAATGACATATCCATATATACAAATTTGCATTGCACTGGTGGGATAGAAATACTTTAATCCATTTCTCTCTATTCCAAAATTTTTTGTGCAAAATCATTTAGTGATACATACACTACCCAGAACTATAAAATATTATCTACACTTAATGGTTATTGATCACACCTAGGAGATTACAATTCACTTTGTTAGGTTCCCACAACTTTCCATGTGGCAATGGACGTAGAAGAGTACAGTAAAGTGGTTTGGAAATAGTGAAAAAATATTTCAAGGACTTTCAATGTATTTTCGTTGTTAATCATAAATGTTTTAGGGATTTATATAGTTATATACAAAAAAACATTAATTGTTGTTATAAAGATATTTTGAATCCAATTTTTCCATGTTTCAAAATTTTGTGTACATAGATATAAGATATTATTCAAAACTGTCATAAATCCTCTGCATTCAGTCTTCATGAAAGATAACACCTAGCCATTTGGCATAGAGAAAAATTACGAATTATTAGATTACACTTCAACCATTTAGAAATATGATAAGGTTATGCTTCAACCACTTGGGAATAGTGAAAAATATCCCAATTCTTTCATTAGAATATCATTATTATTCTAACATAACAAATTTTACAAAATTTTACAATAATAAATATCTAATCCTAGTTTCAACTGGTGATAGAGACGAATTCTTTGAAACCTTTCCCTTAAAAATGAATACATAAAAATTTTAAGCTACATGTGACTAAAAATATTATGCATTAAATTGAAGTGTATGTGAACTATTAGATCCAGGTGCACAAGGTTCTATCTACCTATTTACTACCACCCCCAAACTGCAATAAATACTTTATATCTTTGTTGGGTCCTTCATTTTTGGAGACAGTTTTGACATGTTTTAACCAAATCTGACCGAAGGGAAGTCGTGGAGAAAGAAGTTGTGGAAAGAGTAGGAATCTGCTAATATATGTCAATTGTGGAAGGTTGTCCAGGGAAAACAGGGATACATGTAGTCATAGCCGACCAAAAAAAACTATCAACAGGAGAGGGAGCAGTTGCAACCAAGAAATAAAAGCAACTGAGAAGGAAAGGGCAGGACATCCGAGGAAAAACCCAATAGTTCATGGGGGTAGAGTGCATAAAATCTGAATAAAAAGGAAAAACAAGGGAAGAGAAGGTTTTTGGTGTATTGGAATGTTGTCGCTGAGTCTATGGGCTTAGCCGTGTTTTATGTTTAACTAATTCCGAATTAGTTTGTATTCTAATTTTATGTCTCTATTAGAAAGGCCTCAGAGCCTGAATGTAATGATGTATTGATGGTTGAAGATAATGAAAAGGAGTTTTGGGGATGTTTATGCCAGATCTTGCATGTGTTGATTTTACGAGACCCTTTTAAAATTTTATTATGAATGCATGTGTATACTCCCTATTCCTTTCAGTGCTTTGTTTGTTGTGTTTCGCTATGGTTATACATATGATGTTATATTTATACATTAAATGGAGTTGTTAGCCTATAAGAAACTTCTCCTTATGGTTGGTTCTAACCCCTTAATTAAGTAAGGTCTCGGCATGCCTCGGGTGAGACATCTTATTATCTTTAAGTAAGGTGAAAATGTCATCATTACGCTAGATTGCAGTGGACCCTTTATTGACCCCTGTGTATTAACCCAGGGTCTCTACCATTTCATAATTTTCTACCAACAAATAGTTCCATTTCCGGGACCAAAAATTCCTCAAAGGGATTTGGAACATGGTGTCGATAATTTTTAAGAAGGATCTACAAGATTGGTGGCATGAACAAGTAGAGTGGTTTTACCTCTCAACAAGCGTAGCTACGCAACCAAATTTTAAAGTGGGTGAAGGAAGAAATTTTATACGCGGAGCCTGTGAGAAACCAATACGAGATATTATGGTGCAAGCTCCTAGAGGACCTCTACAATTGGTCGTTAAGGCTACAAATAAAAGAAAACATTTGAAACTAGATTAGATATCCTCATACCTAGACTGAAGTTGGCCTCGTTGAATTACACCAGCTCGATATAGACCTAACTCAGGTTGTCAACTTCTGGGTGTAGACCACTCTAGAAGGGTACATTATAAAGTTTGTTGTAGACGGAAATTTGTCCTTTTACAATGATGAGGTCATGTTCAAGTCATGTTTGCAAGATATACTTTTGAAGGAGATCCCATTGTGGATTAAATTTTTAATGGTAGAAGAGAACTTGTTGGTCTTACAAAGCCCACCCATATGAGCTTAAAGCCTAGATACTGGGGGAATTGTATGAGGGGAGGAATGATACCTAGCTAATATCCATGAAAATATTTGAGAGATGGATGAGGATGACTTCGAGAAGGATAGAGATCTGAGGGCACAAAGGAGGGCACGAATAGCTGAAGAATGGCATGATAAATCTTTGTAGGAGATCCATAGATAAAAAGGGAGTTACACCAAGCAGGAACAATGTTAAGCAAGCTGGAAGCTCGAGAAGGAGAAGGAAGCCGAATGAAGTTGCAAAGCGATGGGGATGGAGATAGAGTAAAGCCTAGTATAGCAAGAGAGGTCAGGACCACCACAATGAAAAAATTTGAGAGAAGCAATAGAGATTTCCCTCTGTCAATAGAGATGGGGATGCCACATGGATCTAGCCTTGCAGGCCAAAAGGAGGGTCCAAATGATGACATTTAATTCACTATAAGAATATTGTTTTATGAGGATAATGTGTCTCCTGAGAGTAGTGATTCATTTCCTAGTAGTTTAGATATCACCTCCCTCGACCTTCCCCTGGTACTTTATCACAACCGGCCTGGTCAAATTTTATCTAGGCTAGTTAAAGTTATAAAGGTACAAAAAGTAAATAATACCTACAAGGTTGATACCTATGGTGGTAGAAACAATATTTTTGGTTAAGATCTCCAAGGATCATCGCAACCAGGTTCCCAAGGATTCATATTTGTCTCACCAATTCAATCGTGTATGGCTAGTAACATGGTGGGATCCTTTGCCCGGTATCTTAAGTTCTTCGGGAGAGGGAATGAGGATGTCGAAAAACATTAATAACTATGCGAGGCTATTTGTATGGCTCGCCAAACCCTATATTCCACGAAGCTAATTGAATTCCAGACCACTATCTGAGAAAGAGAGTTGAGATAAAGTGGTTAACATTACAACATAATATGACAATAGAGGAAGTCCGATGGGAGTTCATTCAAGAGTTTAAACTTCCGCATTCTAAGAAATAAGGGTTATATAAATTGTGGGAAATCAAGTAGTGGGAAGGAGAAACGCCTTGGAATATTTTGCAAAGGTTCAAGGATGATATTGGAAATTTAAGTTACCCCATTGATCCCAATCTTTAGGGGGATTAGTTCATCAAAGCGTTGTTGCCGCTCACCCTCACATCGTTGCTGCATGACAAATTGGAGAAAGCAACCCAAATTGAGGCCATGGTTGTATACCCACATGAACATTTATGAGGAACAATTTCCAATGACCCCACTCTCATGGGATTACGAAATTAAATCGTTGATATGATAGATAAGTTGAGGGACATGCAACTGTCGCGACCTGCTCAACCGCACATGTGGTGTACCAATTTATATATTGAGGGGAATCATGCCATAGAGTGCCTAAGATTGTAGGGCCCAAGCACTCCCTCCATATCAGCGAGGCCTTCCACATCCGTGTTTGCAGAGTTGCGCTAATTGGCATGCAAGGTCTATATTCAGGGTGTACGCAGTTTCATGCCTTCCCTAATCAGTAGGGCACAACTCCAAATGAATATTGTGAAATATGATGAACCTACAGACATCGCCCTCACCTTTTTCCAACCTTAAAAAAGTACTCAAATGTTCCAAAAAATTTATTCTATGAGTTTTGCGGCTCACTGACTCACTACATTAATCAATGTAGAGCATTAGACACCATAGCTGACTGATTGAATCATTATTTCTACAGGATCAATGAATATTCTCAAGGATGAGGAGTTGGAGGAAAAATGGGGGGCAAAAAAAGAGGCAGAGGTCTGATCCATTTCTACAATTGCGATTAAGAGGGGCATGTTGCAAGAGACTTCCCACTACGCAGAAGACCATGGTGCTCTCAGTGCAGAGTCAACATGCATGCAACAGAGGATTTATAGAGCTAAGTCCCAGATGGGAGGAGTGCAACGTCAAAGGGGAGAAAATTTGGTTAATGTAGAACTGTGAGAACCTGAATCATATCCCCTCTCAAACATTAACATAGTCACCCAAGGAGGAAAGAAGAATAAAGCAGACTTTGGATCCGCCAAACAACCAAGGATCATAAAGCCTGCCTCACCAAAGTGCTCGTATTATTCTAACCAGCATAACTAGTACTATAAATATGCCTATAAATTTTTAACATGTTTATTCCAACTAATGAGCCCCAAGGAGAACAACCAGAATCTTCGAAGACCAAAAGCCAAAAAATACTGCAAACCAATTCCCAAACTATAACATAATGGTTTAGGATATTTTTGTAAATCATGAACGACAAGTAAATGTTGGCGCAATTGATGAAAAATATTAAAGTTTTTGTCAAGGATGGGGAGCTCTTAGAAGGGCTCATTTATACCAATTTTCCCAAAAGGAAATCTATATGGGTGTGGAGGAACAAGAAGAGGACAATGAGGGAATTTCAGGTTGATGCCTAGATTCTAGGATTCCATATCAATGATACAATGTTATACTTGTGTTCATATGTGAATATTCTACCAAGAAAACCCTGGGAAGCCTTGTGAAGGCCCAAGTTGTTGTTCTCTCCAATTCAGTTACACATGTCAAATTAGTATTGTATCCTCCTAGTAGGATTCCTAAAATATGTAGAAGTTGACATAGAGGGGTAGAAAAATATGCATATTTTGAGTTAATAGACATTATGGGAGACAATGTGTAACCCCCAATCCTCCCACATTTACCAGCTTTCACTGGTTTACCTGGGGTAAACATGAGCTGAGGGTCACTATGATAAGACTCAACCTCCTCTATGACCTTAAGGAAATGGAACTAGCAACTTAAGACCTTAATTACTTCCCTCGGGTGTTACAAGACCTCCAAGAGCAACCCAACCCCTCTAGGTGTCCAACCCCTGAGATAAATCTCTTTTTCACTAAACTAGAGCCTCAACCATTCTCTTTCCAAGGAATGAAAGTGATTATAGCCCTTCAGTCACTCCCATAGGACTACCTACCAATGACTCTGGACTTTTCCAATTAGATATATGCCATTGACCTCGAATTATAAGCCACTTTTTTAGGGCTAGGACTCTGGCCTCTACCCAGAACTTAGTGAAACTAGAAATGATGAATGACATAGAAACAACACTTATAAACCAAAAATTGAACCAAGACTTCACCTTATCTATCCTAAATAGGAATGGAAATTTTTCAAACACTTGGTAAACATGTAACCTACAGGTCATGAATGAAAATATGAACATAAGGATATCAAAACTTATCTGAGTTTTAATCAGAAGGAACAATTCCTTCTCATAATAGATGTCATAACACCAATTAGGTGATACATTCATGAACTGGATATTCATTAATGAAAATGTGATAAGAACCATACTTAGATTTTTCAAATAACCATGCTTATAACCAACATATAACGAGATAAATAACAATGAGAGAACAACCATTAAATTTGTTAGCATTATGATGTATGTGTTGTCCTTGATGGAAACCCACTTGCAACAGGATAAGTATATGGTAAACGAATGAGTTCACAGGTCAGTCCAGACATGAAAGAGTGATGGAATAGAGTGAGAAAATGATGGGACAATTTTATGCAGGTCAGAGACAACATATTTATGAAGGTGAATATTTGAAAAAATATACATGGGTTATATGAAGCTAAGTCACGTACAAACACAAGTATGAAGAAGAAAATGCATGTACATTTTGTGCACTATGATTATTAAATACCAAGGGTCTTTACCATGGTATTAGCCCAAAATAGTGGGTGGAGTAATGACTATTTGATCTCATCAAGGATTACCACCAATACTAGTGTGGTTTCGGCTCATGGTATTATCTCAGGCTCAAGCTATATAAGGAGGTGAAGATCAAAGTGTTAATGTTTTCATAAGTGAGGGTAATGAATGAATACTTCAATCTGAAGTATATTTTCATGGTATGGGCTATAGGTGATTGGTTGATATGAAATAATTATACACCCATGAATGCAATGATGGATCAGGATCATTAGACATATGACTATGTGTTGCATGATCAGTTTATGGTTGTTTAGATATGTGGTTTGGAACATGTTTGTTACAATTAATATTATGATCTGAGTATGTATGAAGTTCTTAGGTGTTGTGTACTCATGAATTAGTTGTATATATGTACACGAGTTTGACACAGGCAAGGAATGTACACACCCAAGTTCTGTTCTACATAATAGCGTATGTATTCTTAAGCACGTTGAGATCTGTATGCAGGTTTGGTTCTAGATAATCGCATAGACACGCAGAAATTTTTTATGGAAAGCGGATACAGAAACTAGGGTTTATGCTGAAGAATATGTATGATTATTTTATATAGTATTGTTGTGTTTCTGTTGTCTGTCAATGAAGTCTTCATATAGATATGAGTTGTTTAAGTATTGATGATGCTTGTAGTTGTATGTGATTGAAGATAAGTTATTAGTTGGTTGATTGGTGATTCCGTGGTTGATTTGGTACAATGCTATGTTTCAATTTTGATATATGATGTTGGGCTTAAATGCATGTAGTGGGTTCAACATGAAAATTTGGTGAAAATTGGCTTACAAGTTGTGATGTGTTGAAGTAGGTGGATTTGATGTGAAAATTTATGAAACGTGTTCCATTGATGGTGCTGAGGGTTGGATCCTTCAGTGAGGAAGTCGGAGATTCCTGCCAGTAGTAGCTGGTGATCAGATCAGGGGGTTGAAGCTCCCTTCTAATGGGTTCTTGTAAATGACATTAGGGGGTTGGAGCTCCCTTCGAGTAGGAGTTGGAGAATGAGTGAAGGTTGTAGCCTTCAACAGGTGGGTGCCTGAGTGCTGGTATGACTCTGCACTAGTACAAGAATGTAAGAATTTATTCATACTAATAATATTGAAGAATAAGATGACATCAACAATGGTTTTCTCCCACACTGGGTTTCCACCTTAAATCTTGGTGTTCATGTGTGTTGCTTATGTGTGATGGTTTAATATTTTCTTACTACACATGTTTACTGCTTATTCAATGTTCGATGAATCAATGATGCACTATTTTAAGTTGAGTAAATGAAGATTTATCTAAATCATAAGTTTAGTGGGTCTACGCTAGTTTCATTAATAATAGTCATGTACATATGCTAGTTGGATTTAGTCAAGTCACATACATAATTCATAAAAGAAAAGTAAAGTTTTGTGTGAGTTTTAAAATATTGATTCAACCCCCCTTCTCAGTATTTTTCCCAACAATTGGTATCAGAGCAGGTCCTTAAGAAGAAGCTTAATTGCTTGAAGGAGATTCATCATGACCGAGGAATTCACGAAGGAGAATTTACTATCAGGCCACCACTGTTCAATGGAAGTAATCTAATCTTCTGGAATATACTAACAAGATATTATCCACAAAGTCTTGGAGTAGATTTATGGGGAATTGTAGAAGGAGGTTATCAATATCCAACAACTGTTCCTACAGATGTAGCGGGAAAGAAGAGATATGAAACCAATGCAAAAGTTGTCAATGCCTTGTTGGGAATCTTGAAAGAATCGGAATTTGTCAAAGTCGTGCAGCTAAATTCAACAAAGGAGATATGGGACAAGATCATGAAGAGATATGAAGGCGATGACAATGTAAAAAGTGCTAAACTTCAAACCCTTAGAATTCAATATGAAAATATTAGAATGCATAATGATGAAAGTATTGCAAGTTTCTTCCTGAGAATAGATGTAATTGTGAATTCTATGAGAAATATGGGCGAAGATATAAAATATTCAACTTTAGTAGAGAAAATATTGAGATCGCTAACTCCAAAATTCGAGTCAAAAGTGCCTACCATTGAAGAAAAGTAGGATCTGCAGAACCTTACTATTGTAAAACTCCATGGGATTCTAACAACATTTGAAATGAGAAAATGAGGTCCTTCAAATATAAGAGAAGTTGCGTTTACAACAACTACAAAAGGAAAAGAAAAGGAAGTTATCAAGGAATCAAGTTATGTATCTGAAGAAGATGATGAAAATTTTGTGAGGAAACTCCAACCAAGTATTCAGAGGTTAAGATTCACTTTAAGTATTTTTCTTGTGGTAGAGTTGGACATTATGCTACTAAGTGTCCTCATAAAGAAAATAATGAAAAAGGGAAACTGTTTGAAAATAGGAGAAGCTATTATATAAATGAAGATAGTGATGGTTTATTAATTGGAGAAGAGGGAGAGTCCAATTAAGATCTTCAAGTACTTATGGAATTTAGAATTAATGAATCTGATGACACTTTTATAGATTTCCTAGAAGAGAAGGATAATTTTATTAAAGAATCTCCTAGATCAAGGAAGAAAGGATGGTTTCATGGATGTTGTTTCTCTTATAACTATTTTGGGCATAAGGCCACTGATTGCAGGTTAAGTTTGTTGAACAAAATCATGAGATTGTATAAGTTCCAACACATAATAAGAAATTGCAAGAAAATTTGGAGAAAGAAGAAACACCAGTCAGAAACATAGGGAATATTGACTCTACTACTGTCACTTGGTTCTAAAGACTATTTCTCTTAATGACTGCAGAAGTGATGTGAGATACATTATGGGGATCGGTAATGTATCATCACAGGGGGAGCAATATATGGTGATTTCCATGGTTGGTTTGGTAATTTTGGTTGTTTATACATTTTTATAGTGCATCTGAGGTGACAACAAAAGACAGTTATAAACTATACAAGCTCAAGGGGAGGTAAAGATATGAAATTTTTAGTATTTGACTTTTTAAATGCGGATCCGATGAAAGATAGTTGCATATGTATTGAGTTCCTTTCCACGCAATTGCGTATGTTTTTATCTGATAGAAAAACAATGATATAGACTCAAGAAAAAGCTCTAATATGCTTCTGATAGTTATGGTTTTAATTTCTTGGTATGATATTGATGGTTACAGTCTGCTGATGTAGTATTGAGTTATGATGATATATGAGTTTGAAATTAATGATTATCTATTTTGTGAATATGGTTTTATGTATGAGTTGATGTGGTTAGACTTGATAGTGGATAGGTAGCACAGGTTGAGGGGTAGCATTAGCCTTTTTGGTTATAATACATTATTAGCGTTATGTTTGCTTAAGATGTTGCTATCAAATAATCAATTTATGTTATCTCACTGTTAAGGTCATTTGGTATTGATTATGAATGTCATATTAATGTTTTGATGTAAAGGTCATGTAAATACCTATGATGTAATAATTTTCATATTCAATCATGCATGGAATTTTTGGGGTCATTTCAAATATGTAATCCCACTTGGTTGGGTGGTTGATTCAAATATGTAACCCCAATTGGTTGGGTGATTGATGTAAGTATGAGTCATACTTAGTTGATTCATAGAGTCATTTAATTCATTGAAAATCTTTTGAAGATTCAACATGTGCTTAGGGGGAGCATGGTAAGTATAGTGCGAATTAGTTATACAATTCTCTTGTATCTACAAGGAAAGAGAATCCTTGATTCAGCATTGGTCCGCCCTTTTCCCTTGATGTCAAAGGGGTAGAGTAACTTGGTGTTTGAATTGGTGAGTGATTTGTTTTTCAGGTATCTATAGGTTATGATGATCAAACACCAACATGGTTGCCATCAAGTCCAAAGGGGGAGATTGTTTGCATTATGATGTATGTGTTTTCCTTGATGGAGACCCACCTGCAACAGGATAAGTATATGGTAACCAAATTCACAGGTCAGTTAATAGATGAAAAAGTGGTGGAACATAATAACGGAATGATGGGACAGAGTTATGCAAGTTAGAAACAACATATTTATGAAGGTGAATATTTGAAGAAATATACGTGGGTCATATGAAGCCAAGTCATGTACAAATGCAAGTATGAAGAATAAAAGGTGCATACATTTTGCGCACTATGATTATTAAATACCAAGGGTCCTTACCATGGTATTAGCCCACAATATTGAGTGGAGTAACAACTATTTTATCCCGTCAAGGATTACCACCGACACTAGTGTGGTTTTGGTTCATGGTATTGGCTAAGGATCAAGCTATATAAGGAGGTGAAGATCAAAGTGTTAATGTGTGCATAAGTGAGGGTGATGAATGAATACTTCAATATGAAGTATATTTGCATGGTATGGGCTATAATTTATTGGTTAATCTAAAATAATTACGCACCTGTGAATACAATGATGGATTAGGATCATTAAACCTAAAATGACTATGTCACTAGCATATTTGGCCCAATTTCCAATGGCCAAAATATCACTCTTGCGACATATAGGCATCCCAAGAGCGACATTTTGAGGTGGAGAAATACGTCGTTTCCTGTCCCGTCGCAACTTTGACACTTGTAGTAATTGTCGGTAGAGCGACACTATTTCCGATGTTTCCAATTGGCCGTCGCTCTTCCGACGTTACCAACTGTTCATCGCTCTTCTGACATTGCCAACTTTTCATCGCTCTTCCGACATTGCCAAATTTTCGTCGCTTTTCCGCCGATTCCATATTTTCATTTCTCTTCTGACATCAACAAGAATTTTTCTCTCTTCAGATAAATCCATAAGTTCATCACTCTACCGACATTATGAGGTAGTCGTTGCTTTTCGACAATGGCAAGATTTTGTAGCTCTTTTGATGAATCCATAAGTTAGTCACTCTACCGACGTTACGAGGTAGTCGTTGCTTGTCCAATGGTTCCACATGGTCGTCGCAACTATGATGTGAGAAAGTGTTGGTCGGTCTTTCGACGCTTGTAAATAGTGCCACTTTCGACGTTTCATAGCGTCACAATTCTGATGCTTATTCCAACAATTAATAGTACCACGCTCGACACTTAATAGAATCGTTGTTCCAACGATTCACACACCACAAACCACGCTTCGTAATGTCACAATTATGATGTTGCATGGCATCGCTATTCCAATGCTTCATTGGGGTAGAACAAAAAAAATCGGCCTCATTTTACAAGACACCCCGTTTCTTCCACATGTTGGAGGGGCATTCATGACACATTTCACATCATGTTATGTTTGATCATTGAGTTAGGAGCTTGTGATTTATGTTCATGGTTGTACTTGCCACATGGCATCATGTGTTTTATTTGAGCATTGACATTAAGGCTTTGGGCGCCCTCTTATTTTGACATTTGAGACAGTGATCTAGGGTTTCCTTATGAAGCCCTTGTTGTTGTGAGAGGCTTGTATATATAGGAGAGAGCCTCTTTTGTCAAAATAATCATGGAAAGTTATGTAAACCTCTCCATTGTATAGCGCACCTTTATCCTCTGATGATTTCTTTTTCATAAGGTGAACTTTCTCTTGTGGACTTTTATATTATGGGAAATTTTAAGGTTGGAAAATTATTTTGAAGTTTAAAAAATTGTTGAATCTCACTAGTACCTAATATGCAAACTATAAAATGTTTATTGATGTATTTGTAAAATTATTGAAATTTATAATGATTTAATATATACTCTCTATATAATGTTGGCAATTTTTAACATAAAATAATTGTATATTGTAAATTTTGGGTGAATCATTTTTATAAAAAAAGGAAATTGGCGAATTGTTTTTTTGGAAAAATCATGGAAAATTAGCCATCTGCGAATATTAGCCCCTAAAATTTTCCATGTTTTATATATCTCGGGGTTTGTTGATGCAACTTGATGATGCATTATTCTTCTATGGTGGTGATTTTGTAAGTGCTCAACGTTATCTTTACTAAGGTTTACTCTTGTTCATGGTGTATGAAACATTAATTAAGAAATGCTTGTAAAGAAGCCTACTTATCTTTTCAATGAAAGAGGGTTCCTTATATTCCCAACTTCTGCCAAAGCCAAGTGACAAAAAGGCTTACCTAGTTCTTGTAAGAAATAAGTTTGGATTTGTCATAATTTGGACCAAGACTTTTTTGGAAGTTCCTTCAAGAAACACATCCCAAGGTTAGTAGCTTGAATATATAATACGACCTTCAAGAAACATCCTCCATGGTCAAGGACTTCACCAAGTTAGTCCCCACCTAACTAGATATCTCGTTTATGTCCTAAGAGTGTTCACCCAGTGATAGATGGAGAATCTCGTTTCTATAAAAAAAACAAGTATTATTTCTCTGTTATCGACCATGGGTCTCAAAGAAGGACATATGACCCACCTCTGGTATCTATTAAGTCCAATATTCGCAATGGGTATTTAAATGCTCTGCCATCTGCCTCTGAAAAAGACCTAGTTTTGTGTAAGAAAATCTGGGTTTAAAAGGTATGATAGTACGATAGCCTCTTTTCTACAAATTCTGATCTTAAACTAGTACGACTCATGACTCAAATGAAGCTCTACACTTTTTAGGTGCACCTATCCGCTCCATCAAGAGCATCCACACAATAATAAGGAATAGCCTTGCTGACCCATCACATGTTACAAATCATCTTTTTGTTTGGCCATAGAAGATTGGTTAAAGACTAGAAAGCAAGACCTGATAAAAGTAATCTAATGGCCATATCATTGAGCTTTATTTTCTTGTAGGTACTGCAGGAAATGGATGTTTGTACATTGGTAACAGAATGTCAAGAGACAAAGTGATGGTGTTTGGTAATTGAGTGTCACACCACATTAATAATGAGATATAAGATATAACATGTAATAAAAATGCCAGAAACCAACAACCATTCCTTTTTTAGGTCTCTATACACCATGAATTTGTTGCATTTCTAATATGGAATTGGATGCGTTTCTTTGAAGGCTGGGTTTCGAGGGTGTTGAGAACACATGGAGCAACATGGGAAGACGTCATGACACTTTAAGAGTGTTCACACATCAAGCAAGGGACACGAGCTATCTAGTTATGGAAGGCTTAGTCATTGACGGTGAGGACAAACATATGCATAAAAGAGTGCATGTGGGAAAATCCACTTGGGAGAGCCATGAAAAGAAGATGGAGAGATACTCGGACATACAACAACTTAACAGTGATGAGGGCTGACTCCATAATGATGATTTTTCAAAACATAACAATGTCATGATGGAGATTTATATTTTGCAAATTTTAGGTTTAGAACAAACTTGAGAGAGCCATAACATACACAAGGTAACAGATGGGTGAGTTATATTGAATCATTCCCATCCACAACGATAAAAAATTAGTATTCAACATTTATTTTTGTGTTGGCCTGATAGATAAGTGATTAAATGTATTTTGAGCAATTGAAATTTAGCAAGGAATGTAGCAGATGAATGTTGGAAAGGAACACATCAATGTCGTACAGGAAAGGAAGATAGGCCAAGCATGAGAATTACTTGTAGCTTTAAATCAAACTGAGACAGTTAACAATAAGCAGACAACATAATTGACATTTTCATTTGGGACAT
This sequence comes from Pinus albicaulis, assembly GCA_034641835.2. Taxonomy (NCBI): domain Eukaryota; kingdom Viridiplantae; phylum Streptophyta; class Pinopsida; order Pinales; family Pinaceae; genus Pinus; species Pinus albicaulis. The sequence goes on from CM076571.1 coordinate 814,402,489, forward strand.
GTTCAAAAAATAACATACATGATATGATTCCTAATCCAATGGGTGAGTCAAAAATTCTCGACTACACTCAAATTGGATTTCAATTAAAACCAATAATATGCCTAGTGTGACAATCCTAGCCTATATTCCTTTCCTCTTTATGGATTCAACGAAATAAGGAAAATAGGAAAATATACACGGAACCTTCCTCCAAAATACAACAATATTTTCAAAGACAACATCTATGAGGAAAAAACTCCACATTATTCTTTAGTCTGAAATTTTCAACTAATAAACGGTTACACATGCAATCTTCCATAAACTCTGTGATTACACAAGGCTTCATTCAAATGAGGCAGATGCGATTCATTTGAAATAGACCGATGAACTAAACTATGGAATAGGAAAATGGCCTTGGTTTATGGATGTGTTCAATTCTTTGAAATTGCCCAATGTTCAAACGCAAATGATGCATGGAAAGTGCCCAGGACTTCAAAGTGGTGAAAAAATTCAAAGAGTTCAACGTATTCATCTTCTTAGGGCGGATACCATGCTTCTCTTATAAGGAAACTAGTATAAATTCAATCAAAGGAGCTTTCATCCATAAACACAAAGTAACAAGTTACGAGGATCAGCTTCAACCTCCTTGTGGCAATATCTGACTACCTAAACCATGAAACAAATACAAATATGGATATCGATCCACCATATTATTGAAATGCCAAGACTTGGATATGATGGGGAAATGCCATATACAAAAAATATAGTAGAATTTTTTAATTTTAAAACAATTCAAAGTTAAAAATCAAAACCATTCAGAGATCACAACATTAGAACTAAAATCATTAGATAATTTATAAATCTGAAGACTAAAATAATGATGCATCATGATTTAGAAAATGGATAAATGTAAATTCAAGATTGAGTGTCTCATCAATGATTACTCAATTGATATGATGATGTAGAGTATGTCTAACTACATATAGATAAATGGGTCTACATCTGAATATTTCAACCTATCACCTTCCTCGAAATTTTCCTTAAAATCTAAATTATCCCAGCTAGTTATGATGGTAAATGAAACGTACAATATTTGAGAACAAACCATATTATAAGTACCATGTTGTTGTAAGGGGAGTCTTCATCTAGAATTGGGTGGAAAATGAATATTGTACACTTTTCAAAAGCATGCTATAGTCTATGTGTCGTGGCCCTATAATTTATAATATTGGAAAGAATAAACGATAGAGGACAACATCAAACCGCTTTGGAATCCAGGACCTAGCCTTCCTAGACTCATAGAGGGCTCTCTCTATTTATGATTTAAATTTATCTTTAATATTATGAATTTTGATGTTAGGATAGTTACAGTGATTGTGGTAATGGTTGTTTTGATTGATTTTGTTGGTTGGATGAGCAAGTATGTAGGGCCTAATCCATTGGGCTATGGAGTCAAAGGTTGGATTGGTACATCAACGTTCAAGAGAATCATGGGGCAAGATAATCATGCTAAATGGATCTTTAGAGCAGTATGAATTATGAGGTGAAATAAATAGAAAGATTCAGTAGTGACTAAAGAGAAATTAAGAATTATTTAATCAGACTTCAGTAGAAAACATTCAGATTGTAAACACAGACAAAATTAAGGTACTCTAGCAAAAAATCTTAATCTAAAATTTCTATTTTACAATTGGATGAATAGATGCACAGTAATGAAAACAATGGAAAAATTTCACATAGAGAGATAGCACATCACCAATTAACACAAATCAAGAATCCTATAAATGGTCTTCGATTATTGATGTCTAGCTCCAAAATTACACTACTCCAATACATTGGTTCTTACAATGCAGGGTCTAATAATATCCAACCCTTGATAATGAAAATTCAAGAAGTATTTAACTAAAACTTAAGTCGGTTACCTTGATCTACTTCAGAATCCTTCATTAACTATAGTTTAAACTAAAAAAAGACAGGTGTGGCCATGCAAGGCCCGAACAAAAAATCTCTGACAAAACACCGCCTATAGAATTAATTTTGGTAGCTCTTCATGAATGCAAAAATTAGACCGCTCTTTGTGAATCCAAAAAGTGGCTTGGAGGTGCCTGAGATGGTTGCAAAGGGGAAACAATGGGTGGCTCTGACATCTGGATCATTAAAGATGACGTTATGCTGGCACTTCCCATCAAACGGTGGCTGTGCTGATGTGTTCATTGTACTTTTTCATATTTCTTGGGAGACATGCTTCTTCAATGTGTCTCCTTTCTCAAACTGTAATGAAGAATGGGATGGCAGAAGGGGGAATAGAGAAAGGGAAATTGATATGGATCAGTACTGGGGAAGGGATACGATAGGGGGGATCGTTACTGGGATTGAAAAATCTAAAGGAGAACTGTATTCCGGTTCACAGAGAGTTGAACACTCTTATTTGATAAACAAATATTTCTGTTATCACTCAGATTGCTCCTTAGGCTAAAGAAGGAAATCCCGAGGTAACCTCAAACCAATATTTGGATTTGGTATCTAGCCCTACCAAATAAGAGAGGTATCTATTAATAGAATCACAACCAAGAGGGCTGGATTGAAAATAATTTAGGCTAGCTAAGGAAAACAAGAAGTTTTGATTTTGATTTTAGGGTTGGGCTCACTGAACCAGAATTAGGTCAAGAGGATAAAACAGGGCCAAAAGGATGAAATTTTAGTCTTCTTGATAGGGAAAGGTAGGTAAAATTTTTAAACATTCAAAGAATATTAAATGAGATGGAAATACTGATGAGGAGCTAAGGAAATCATATAAATGTATTTTCCCTAAACTGAAGAAATTGAACACATTATAATTAATTTCCCAAAACAGAGCATAACCTAATATGAATTATATCTTTAAAACTTGAAATAAAGTATATTATAGATGTGAAATGGCTTATAAATCAATAATACATTCTAGCAAATCAATCACAGAGAAAAAACAATGTTTAAAACTCGTACCACAATGATCCCAAGAAAATAGCTGCAATTTTTCATTAATGTCCAAGCCAGAATGATACTTGACCAATACAATCACTTCAACTGATGCAAACCATTACAAAGACTGAAAAATTACACCTTATAGACTTAAAAACCACTTCCTCTCATCCTCAGCAGTCAAATCCATGAGGTGAGGGAGTTGTTACGCCAAAATCTGAACTGAATGCTAGAGTCTAGGATGAGGAAAGTGACTCATTCCTAGCTTTTAGAATAGATACATTTGACTTCAAATAATAATTTACCTAATGTATCTACCTTAGGTAAAAGTAAAATATGATATTTAAAATGGTAAATTCTCATTTACCCAAGTGAAAATTAAATCAGAGGTGAACTTTCAAAATTTGAGTAAATTGTTAAATCTATGAATTCCTTGGTAAACGTGCAATGCCATGACATAAAATTTGACCTATTTTGTAAGCCACTTTTGGAGGCCTTCACCCTTGTCCAAATCAGCTCCATAATATCTCATTGGAAAGGACTCTGAGTCTAGTTTCCAGATATGCTTTCACTTTCAAAAATGGTGCCCATCTGCCCTATCACAACGTTGTTCTCCCAAGACTGGTAAAAACGTAGCGCCAAGGTCAAAAAGAGGGCAGCAACATGATTTTTTGATGGTTTTTGACCTTTTTGAGGGACCAGTTTTGCTCCAAATCTCTTGAAACTTTATGAGGTTGACGTACACATCACTAGGAACATGAGGATGCTGACCATTTTGCATTTGGGTGCCCCAAAAAAGAGCGCAACGCTAGTGGCGCTGTGCGTTTAGCCAATTTTCTGTGCTAAACTATCAAAAATCAAAATTTGCACCAAGTGTGACAAAATTGGAATTTTCTTTCTGATCAAGAGTTTAGAGGTATGAAGAGACACGTCAACAAGTATGTCTAACTTTCCCTTCTCTGCTTGACTATGGTTTCCTTCAATTTGTTCTTCAACTTCCTGATCTTGGCATCTTTCTCTTGGATGGTCAGTCTTGAGTTGTCATGGTCATCTAGGTCATCCAAGTCCACCACGTCAAACTCTCTCTCTTGCTCATGATGAAGGTCTTCCTCTTCTTCCATGTTTCAGTTGTGTTTTGGGAAAAACCCTTGGGAGGAAGGGGAAGGGAAAGGGAGTAGGATAAGGGGGTTAGGGAGTTGGGATGGCTAAGGGAAAATTTAGAGAAGTAGGGAAGGGAGTTAGGGAGTTGTGGGAAGTCATGGGAGGGAAAAAGGCTTAGAGATATAGGCTAAGAAATAAAACTACAGGGATTTTGTTTAGGTAGCTACGAAATGCCACCTAGATTTAGGGTTTTGGGAATAGAGCTAGGGAAAAGGGATTGGAGGAGTGTAAAGGAAAGGGAAATGTCTAGGGAGTGACTTAGAATGTAAGGAAGGAAGAAATAGGGTCTAAGGAAACAATTTAGGCATGTAGTGGTGATAATTAGGGTTTCTTAACTAAACAATTGTGATGGTAATTAAAGAGAGTTTATGCCATAAACTTGCAATTGTAAAATGAGAGGAGGGCATAAAACGGTGTCACTTACTTGTTTGGAGGTGAGGAGACCTTGAATTGCAGGTTGGAGAACTTGCAAAGGAGCTTGGGAGGAGTTTTGAGACTCTAGCAGGAGTGCAATGCCAGTTATAGGAGCACAACGCCACTAGGTCAAGAGTGCAGCGCCACCTTAAAACTTACTTTTGGATGACTTCCCGAAGTACAAATTGGGCGCATTACAGCTCTTTGGAAATATTATCTTATATAATTTCTAAATATACCTTTTTTTTCTTTTTGGAGTTCATTTTCTAGGTCAAAAATTGATTTTCCCAAGACTGGTAAAAAAGTGTTGAATGAGGGTGCATAAATGTAGAGTGCTGGTGAAAACAAGTTTTGGAGGACTTCCTCAAATCCAAATTGAGATAATCATAGCTCATTGGAAATATCTCTTTGTATAGTTATCATTTGACACATCAATAAAGTCACTTGGACATTCCAATGAGGATAAAAATTGATTTTACCAAGACTGGTTCAGAAGTGCAGCAATTCTACAGTGGCACCTGTATTTTTGACATTGCTCTAAAACCATGACACTTGTGTAAAATATGAAGGAGGGTTTTATTTATTGACCTATTATGGACAAAAAACTCTCTCACATTTTTCAAATTCATCTCTATTTGGTCAGAAATAGAGTTTGAAGAAAAACTGGCCTTATGTGTGGCAAATGATTTGTCCCTTGGAATGACTTCTTCAAAAATGATGGAGACATGATGTTTATGAGTTTGTATGAATTCATACTTGCTGAAATGACCTACCTTATGGATCTTATTCTCGTATGCATTTTTTTCATAGAAAAACCTAGCTCAGTGGGAGATGAAATTAGGGTTTACTTCTTGCGAACAATGATGACTTGGGCACGCTTGGAACAAGACAACTCCTTTTGGCATTTGATCAATTGCTGAAGTAAACAATTTTTGTATTTGATATTTGATGTGTTGGCATGTGGAACTCTGAGTTGGCAGCCTTGGGAGACTGAGTACTTATTACATTTGAATTGACATAAAATTACATGAATAAATAAAAATTACATTTTGCAATGAAACTCACACTTGAAATCAAAATACAACTTTGGAAACCATTTTGGAGATCATATTTACATGGTAAAGAGACATTATTTGGAACACTCTCATACTTTGCTGACCTTATGCAAATGAAATGGTGCATTTTTGGACCTTGAAATACAAAATCCTAATGACCTAATGAGACTTTGAATAACCTAACTTCCATGAATGAGATTTTGAGTTAAAAGACTTCTTGGTGAAAAGAGACTTTCATAGGTGTTTTTATGCCCAAGGAGACACGGGAATGAGTTAGCAATGTGAATCTCGGAGGGAGAGTGAAGTTTATTGACAAGGAAAACCACTAGTGGAACAATTTTATATCATGACCTAATGGAATGATTGAAAATTCTTTAGAGTGGGACAACTAAGATGCACATGAAAAAAGTGTTTTGATCCATGGTGGAAGTATGAAAATACTGACACTAACATTGGATCCAGCTGGGGATGGTAGCTCCTTGGAGGTGCCAATAACACCATAGACCAAGTGCCTATATGTTGGGCATGGATTCAATAGCTAAAAAAGAAACTGAATACTGAAAGAAACTTGACTCAATAAACTGAAATGACTCAGACTAAAACATAACCGACAAATTGAAAAAGATGCTCAGAATTGAGCTTATTCAACAAAACCTACTCTAATTGGTCCATACATCACCTGATCAAGTGAAATGGAACAAACAAAGAAACCATGTAAGCATTTTGGCTACTGTTTTAATTCTTCACAAGTGATTGCTTATGAGCAAGAAGAAAGAACTACTGAAAGGCAACTCCCATGAAAACTTGTCAACATATCGAATCTTGATGAAATTGCAAAACACGAGCCCACCAAATGACCTCAAGAATGCTGCGAAAGGATCTTCATAGGAATACAGATTGATTTCTAGCCCATAAAATACATTACTGCTCTGCTCTATATAGTCTTGATACCTTGGTGTTGAAGAGGTAAATCCCCTTTGCAGACAGAGGCGATCCCTACTAGCCCAGAGCGGGTCTAGCAACAATCATCAAATGCTACAGCGCAAGTTCCTAATTGCGAATAAACATACCAACGATGGAGGCCTACCTGGAGTCCAGTGCTATGATTCGTAGAAGAGAAAACGTTCCCGTTCCTCAGCCTTCGCAGATCACGATCCCCACGATCTCCGTGAATGGACACCTGCACATGCAAGAAACAACACGAATACAAGCATAAAATCCAGACTACGCAACTATATATCAGTCAGAAAGGATATAACTCATCATTATCATAAGTGAAAAATAGAGTGGAACCATAACCAGTAGTCATTCATTAATAAGAAATAGAAAGAGAGTACAACCAATGTTCTGACGCTGAGGTCTCCTTCGGAGGGGTCTCCAGTCGTACACGTCTCGCAAAGCCTGCCAGGGATGGGACAAGCCTCTCTTAGAGTCTCTCGACGATAGTCTCCTTGCTTGAGTTTGGCCTTAAGGGAAGAATGAGGGCTCTTGCAGCATGAAGGCTCTTGGGAATTTGAGAACTTGGAGATTCAAGGCTTAGGCACTTCAAGACTAGCTTGCAATGGCAATGAGCTAGCTTTTATAGATGGAGGAAGGGGAGTTGAGATCCCTATAATTGTGGGATTGGCCCTATCTTCAAGGAAGCTTCCATGAGAGGTGGAAAACCACTTCCCTTTCATGGAAATCCCGGAGCCAAACCTACCAACTCAAGATAGATAACAGTTTTTGAGTCTGTTGAAACGAAACTTCCACCATTCTTATTTAAAAAACACTCCTTAAATTAGCTGGCACGACTGCGACTCTGGGATAGAGTGCCAGTTGGCGCGGCCTCTTTGTAGGATTTTCCTCATTGGCGCGAGTGCTGAACTGGATACCTGCGACAATGCAAAAAGGGATGTTTTAATGGTTTTTTGCAAGGAGATGTCTTCAGGGCAATTGAAGCTCATGTTTAGAGGAATGAAATGATAATGGTTTCAAGGCATGACATTGCTCACAGGTCACAAAATGGGCCCTCCAATGTGCGGGATGGGGAAAGGTAGGGACGGTGACAAATTACTGTGTAACAGATGCCCCCTAAAGCATGAGGCCCGAGAGAGAGAGAGGGGTGAAATGCTTTACAAGAACGTGTCCAACTGAAACTCTGCCGTCGGAAAACCTGCGTGGAGAAATAAAACTGATATCTCAAGTACATGATGTATATGCAGTATGGGCGCAGCCATCCGAAACAGAGTATACTATAATCCAGATCCAAGGTATGGACGCAACCATCCAGTGAGGATCAACAAATAGACTCAGGTATGGTCGCAGCCATCCAGTGAATAAGTCATGTAAATAATAATCCACAAAATCGCAGCCTGGATTACAACAGACACAATCCAGGGTCTTGCGCTCCATCTCGACCCGAACAAAGTACAAGTTCAAGCATGCAAATATGTGAGCTGAAGTCGAACATGCAAGAACATCGTCTGATTACCAGCCAATGATGAGAGCTGTTAACAGACGCGAGAGGAACCACAAATAATGACGATGACCCTCATGGTACTACAGGTACAATCTACGGCATGTGAATCAATGAGCTGGCGTCGAACACCCGTAGAATCACTCAATCAGAGGCCAATGATGAAAACATCACGTCGAATGTGACGAACCTGCCATTGAGGCATGCAGGCTCCAAGGTACCATAAGGGAGTCTCTAGATCAGCTTCCTGGATAATGAGATGAAGTCGACAGGAAGTGACCTTGATCGAAGGTGGGCCATAATGTTTCCCACATCATCGACACGAGACAGAGGAACATGATGTTTTTCTTGTGAATCAGGATCATACGAGAATCAGAGGAAGGTTGATATTTGCAGAGGTCAACTTCTCTTGAACATATAACGGCACAGATAGTGGTTTTGGCAGTATTTGACATCAACGGATTAGAGGTCATGGTGACGAGGCAATGAGCAGAGGAGAAGTCAAAAAATATTATCCAACCCACGGAAGCAAGTGAAAAACGAGATGAGATGTCCTCAACCCGACACGAATGCAGACAAGTGCCATGTTCAAGAGCGACATACTGCCGACACGACAATGATGATGGTTCCATTTTCCCCCACCATTTCTGGCGAGTACCCCAATTATTTTGATAACAAGCTTGAAGGGGATAGCATATGCTTTAATATAAGTCCGCCCTTCGGGCAAATCCATCCTAGTACATTTAACGAGCCCTAGGAAGGAGGAACTCAGAGAACGTCATTGCGACTGAATCCGATGTCATCAGGGTTTAACGAGTTTGACAAAGGAAGAACTCGGCGTCTTTTCATGTTTAGAGAGTTTGAAAAGACAACAGAAAAGTAAACTCCAAAGGTCCCTTTTCGTAATTAGTTCCTCAGATCCGAAAAGGTAGAAAACAATATCTGAGAAAACCTCCTAGTCGCGATAGGCTAGGGTATTCCTTTTCGTAAATAATCCATCCCAACCCAAAAAAGGGGTAAACGTATACTGGGTAGATGTCGTTTCGTAGCCACTTTAACGAGATCGAAATGACAAGGGCCTCGGCAATCTTTTCATGTTTCGAGAGTCAGAAAAGAGCTGAAAGATGACTCCAAAGTGACTTTTTCGTGTTTTTACCGAGTCCGAAAAAGTATAAAATACAACTCGTTTCGCCGTTTACGTTGCATAAAGACCTGTTGCTGCACAGGAAGGCAAGTGTAAAATCCATTTTCGAAAAAACATACGAAGTTTCAATGAAAAATGACTTTTTAAACTTAAAATAGAGCTCAAAAAGTTATAAATAAGTCTAAATGGTAAAAATTGAAATTACTTTTACTTTTTACCTGAGTGAAGAGCAACATTAGTCCATTTACTGTGCAAACTTCTGGCAACGATTACGACCGATCCGGGCCACCATTCAGAGTTCCGTCAGTTCCAGGTAAAAGGCGCTTCCTCATCCTTCATTTCAGTCCATTTTTTAATAGTTTTCCATCATGTAATAGACTTCTATGGCAAATTTTTGAATTTTTAGGGCTCCGCTCATTGGCGCGGGTATCAGGCATGGACCCACGCCAATGGGCTTTTATATGCAAAGGGATCGCGCCAACTGGCGCGAATATTCCTAAAACAGCCGCGCCAGCGGTCGAACCCAATTTTCCGCCTAAAAATTCAACATTTTGATCAATTTGAATGAATTTTGAAGCTCAACAGAGATCTAACTAAAGGTTTGTGACCATGTTGATGCAGGAAACTGAGCAAAATGGTGATTGAGTGGAAATAAAGAGAGCATGGGGAAGAGGATGAAATGGCCATGGAAAATGAGGCCTGCATGAATGCCCTCAGAAACTGTGGGCTCAAGAAATTCTTCCTGACACCTTGTTTGCATGCTCAACCTGAGCTACTTCAGTACCTGGTGAGCATTTGGGATGAACAAGAACAAGTATTCAAGCTACGAGACCAGGTGTTAGAACTGGATGTTTATGATGTGTACTTCATAACCGGACTATCGCGCAGAGGTCCGGTACCCATATTGACAGGGAGCAGACCGTCGAGTGAGAAAATGGAGGAAGTGATGGCACGAGTGTGCCCACGGGCACAAATGGGATCAGGGAGTAAAAAGGTGGATATCCACACTATCCCCGATCTGGCGCTACGAGTAGTGCTACATACCATCACGCGGGCTGTAGGATCCCAGGCACCGTACGAAGCGACGAAAGACCAACTCTTACTGGCTTCAGAGTGCATGAGTCCCATACTGTTTGACTGGGCCACAACAGTAACGATCAACATCAAGAGACAGCTGACGAGATGCAAACAAGCCAAGCTGAAGCAGTTTGGCTATGGGTCCATCCTGGTATCGTTCATTCTGGAATGATTGCCAATCTTCCAGGGCCAAGGGGCCGTTGTAGCGGAGCCGATACCCCGAGAGCCAAGAATGGCTCGCTGGGCAGCACTGATGCCCAGAGCAGGAGGAGGCCAACAGATGTCCTGGAGGCCAGAGTTTTTGGGTGGTTGCGGCACCAGTTGATTGTAGTTGAGGACTGGCCTTATGCCGGTACAGACTTTACTGGAGACCCAGATCTCCCACTTCCGGAGGGAGAGGATTGGGACGAAGAGCTGGGTATGATCTGTTTTTATTTTTTATGTTTTATGATTTTTTGTTAATACATGTCCGTTCTGACAGCAGTTACATGTGTATGCAGATGTTGGCCCAGAGAGACCAGCCGGGATGTCTCCTATCGCATGGATAAATCAGCTCACAGTCGATCCTCATGAGGAGGGCGCGGAAGGATGAGAGTTGGTTCAGAACCTCGAGGGGATTTCCCGAGGGATTCCGGATTACGCCCGGCTGGCAGATGTACCGTTAGCATATCAGAGAAATACAGTGGGAGTGCCTAGTCGCCTCCACCGTCTACTGAGATGCCTAGTGCGTGCAGTGACTTGTTATCATGAGCACCACGCAGACTAGCCTCTTAGGGTTTTATTTCATGCATATTTTTGAGAGACGTGTCGTCTCCAGATGTAATAAGATGAACATGTATATTTTTGATCTTATGCGATGCACACTATGTAAAAATTTCGATATCTATATATATACATATCTATTTCTGGATGGATTTTCCTTTTACAGGTAATGATGATTTACAAATTGCGCAAATGTCTATCTAACACCAAATTAGCTACTGCATCTGTTAATGTATTCATGTGCCTGGGTATATGTTGATATGTAATATAGTCAAAATTTCTTTCCAGTAAATGAATACGCAGATACAGACGTAAAATGGATGGGTTTCTGACCGAATAATGACCGTTCAGTTGTAATACCACAAGTTGTGAGTCTAGATACACAAGAAATTCACGGATACCAAGCTTTATAGCCTCAGTTAATAATTCTAATACAACACTATATTCTGCGATGTTATTTGTAGTACGTCCCAGACTCACACCCTACAGGTTGACCAACTCACCAGCAGGATCGTAGATTACCCAGGCTGCTGAAGACAGATTCCTGGTACTGCGGGAGGCACCATACGCGAACCCAACGAACGAATTGATGGACATCTGCACAATCAGGAAGACCCGATCAGCAGAAAGACGTTTACACTGCACACCACACCACACATGCACACAAATGAATAGACACACCTATGTACACATACCACACAAAAATGACTTTAAGCGTAGTATTTCTTCAGGTACAACCCATTTCTGGGCTGCGCCAGCGGAACTCCTTCATAATCTATAAGCTCGTAGGCCCCATTCTTTAATACCCGTTTAACTATATAGGGCCCATGCCACATGGGTTGGAACTTCCCCACCCCAAGCTTATCGTGTGCTTGATCATACAGGAGGACAAGGTCCCCTTCAACGAAGGAACGTGGTGAAAACGATTGATCAAAGTGAGCTTTGACCCGCTTCTTTTGTGCCTCAATGACTAAGGCAGCCAAGCGGCGGGTTTCATCTAACCGTTCCAGATACAGGAGACACTCTTCTTCAGTAGAAGTGTCAGGTAGAAGTTCTATAGCTAATTTCAAAGAAGGAATCTCGCATTCAACCGGAAGAGTTGCTTCTAGACCATACACCAGTTGAAATGGTGTGAACCCAGTCGCACTCTTAGCAGACGTTTGGTAAGCCCAAAGAGCTGAGAACAGTTGGAGGTGCCAATTTGATTTATGAATTCCAACTGTTCATTGAAGCATGGTGACCAAAACCTTGTTCACTGCTTCAACCTGGCCATTTGCCTGAGGGTAATATGGCGTTGAGCTATCGTGGCGTAAGCCCAACCTCGATGTCAGCTCGGCCATCATATAATCTCGGAAATGAGTACCATGGTCGGTAACGATGGCCTGAGGAACCCCGAAACGCGCGATGATGTGGTTGAAGATGAATTGAGCAGCTGTTTTACCGTCGGCCGCAAGTGTAGGCATCGCTTCGGCCCACTTGGTGAAGTAGTCGACAGCTACGATTATATACGCATGCCCCCCGACCGAATGAGGGTTACACGTCATAAAATCCACGCCCCATTTCGAAAACGGGCCAACGGTAACAACATGATGCAAAGGAAGAGGTGGTGCGCACATCTTGCGTTGAAACACCTAGCACGCATGACATTTTCGAATTGCTGTAATACAGTCTTTGAATATTGACGGCCAGAAGTATCCTGCTCGTAAAATATTTTGAGCAGTAGCATATCCGGACATATGTCCACCACAGGCGCCACTGTGGCAGTCATTGAGGGCCTTTTTAGCCTCTTCCAAGGTAAGGCACCGGCGGAGCACCGAATCTACTCCAACACGGTATAAAGTATCTCCTACGATGCGGTAGGGTTGAGACTGATGCCGAATTCGACATCGGGCATCTTTAGTCAACATAGACCGAAATGTGGAGGTCTGAAGATACACGATTATGTCGCCATACCAAGGGTTGCGAGTACTGATGAGGAAAAGAGTTTCGTCCGGGATATGATCCTCGGAAAGTGAAGGAGTGGAGTCTATCGGGAGTGAGCATATAAGATCCGCGAAAACAAGTGATTTGGTTGACTTAGCAGTGGTGAACTCTAAGTCAAACTCCTACAGGATAACGATCCATTTGGAGTATTTTCCCCCCAGCAATTGCCTAGAGAGAATATATGTCATGGGGTTGCAATCCGAAACCACTGTTATCGTGCGCAGCAGGATGTAATGGCGAAAGCGCTACACAGTGTGTACGGCGGCTAAAGCCAACTTCTACGGACAGAGGCGATCCCTACTAGCCCAGAGCGGGTCTAGCAACAATCATCAAATGCTACGGCGCAAGTTCCTAATTGCGAATAAATAGACCAACGATGGAGGCCTACCTGGAGTCCAGTGCTATGATTCGTAGAAGAGACAACGTTCCCGTTCCTCAGCCTTGGCAGATCACGATCCCCACGATCTCCGTGAATGGACACCTGCACATGCAAGAAACAACACAAATACAAGCATAAAATCCAGAATACGCAACTATATATCAGTCAGAAAGGATATAACTCATCATTATCATAAGTGAAAAACAGAGTGGAACCATAACCAGTAGTCATTCATTAATAAGCAATCAAAAGAGAGTACAACCAATGTTCTGACGCTGAGGTCTCCTTCGGAGGGGTCTCCAGTCGTACACGTCTCGCAAAGCCTGCCAGGGATGGGACAAGCCTCTCTTAGAGTCTCTCGACGATAGTCTCCTTGCTTGAGTTTGGCCTTAAGGGAAGAATGAGGGCTCTTGAAGCATGAAGGCTCTTGGGAATTTGAGAACTTGGAGATTCAAGGCTTAGGCACTTCAAGACTAGCTTACAATGGAAATGAGCTAGCTTTTATAGATGGAGGAAGGGGAGTTGGGATCCCTATAATTGTGGGATTGGCCCTATCTTCAAGGAAGCTTCCATGAGAGGTGGCAAACCACTTCCCTTTCATGGAACTCCCGGAGCCAAACCTCCCAACTCAAGATAGATAACAGTTTCTGAGTCTGTTGAAACGAAACTTCTGCCATTCTTATTTAAAAAACACTCCTTAAATTGGCTGGCGCGACTGCGACTCTGGGACAGAGCGCTAGTTGGCGTGGCCTCTTTGTAGGATTTTCCTCATTGGCGCGAGTGCTGAACTGGATACTCGTGCCAATGCAAAAAGGGATGCTTTTATGGTTTTTTTGCAAGGAGATGTCTTCAGGGCAATTGAAGCTCATGTTTAGAGGAATGCAATGATAATGGTTTCAAGGCATGACATTGCTCACAGGTCACAAAATGGGCCCTCCAATGTGCGGGACGGGGAAAGGTAGGGATGGTGACAAATTACTGTGTAACACTTGGTTTCAAAATTTTTCTAACGTCTGTGCTTTCTTTCTTTGACAAAAGGATCATGAAACTTGTATATGAAATTTTTTTCCCAATGATAAAAAACAAAAAAAAAACTTCTTCATTACTCTCCTGATATGACTGCAAATCTTGGAATGAGCTTTTTAATGAAACACCTATTGAAAAAAACAATGAAGTCAGCTGTCAGATCAAGTTTATATCAACACTCTTTTCAGGCTCACAATTAGCTAATGGAGAAGGAATTTTACTTAGATGTCATCCAACAATTGGAATTTTACTGCTGCAACCTATTTTCCATTGGTTCTAATAAGATTGCATGAAAATATACAGATTTCTCATCCTTTTCTTTAAAGATATTGTGAATATTTATTTTTAAAAACTGAAATGCTTCAAAACATAGTGGTACAAAATCATCTTGCATCATTTGATCATGTGTTTCAGCTTCCAAGCCTTCATCTGTAATCTGGCATTCAATGGAAATCAACAGCTGCAAATCTGGAGCTAAGGAGGATTCTATGTCACAAATGATTTCCTCAACCATTTCAGGAGAAATTTTCTCATTAACAACTTGCTCAAGAAGTTCATTATCTACCTCAACCTCAACATCGAAACTGAAAGACTACTGATTTCTAATCTTGGAAAAAAATTCTTTCAGAAATTGAAATGAAGCAAAACATAAAGGTAAATATAATTCACTTATTTCCAAATTTTCTAGACTTTCCTCATCACTATCATAGATGATATGCATCAACTGATCACTGTTTTCAAGCTGCTGAAACTGAACTTCCTCCCACAAACCAACTGCTGATTGCTCTGCAATATTAGCTTTTGTTTGGAGAACATAAACATCATCATACTGATCAAACTTTGGCAAATAATCAATATAAGTAATATAACCCATCTTACACATTATATTATCATATTGTTTCTCTTTTAATTGATCTACAAATCCATTTTCTGATCTATGGTAGCTGGGATTAGCAGGTTGATTATTAGGGCTTGCAATCTCTTCTTGTTCCAGGATAAGTGATTCATGATGATCTTGAAAGGAAAATACATCTCTCATGGTGATCCTTTGTATCATTTCCTCTATTTTACTTACCAAAATGTCGAGCTTTACCTCTGAAGATGTCAGGTGCTTTGCAATGTTCTTCTTCTCTTCTTCCTTCAACTTTGCCCTTCTGATCAACAGATGAGCCTCTATATTTACTGCATTGTTTTGCATCTCTTAAAGTGTGTCAAGGTTCCTTTCTCTCAGCTAAAAATCCATTTCAGGATCAAAGGCATCCCGGTAATGTAATAGAGTTGAGCTAAGAGGAGTTCTTATATCAGCGGGTATCAAATAATAGACTTGATTGAATCTAGTAGAAAACTGTTGTACTATCTCCCCTAGCTGTCTTTTTGGCCGTGCATACTCTTCTAGAATTAGGAAAGGGTTTTGTTTGACCACCCACCTGTCGAGGAAAAATTTGACAAACTACGGGAAATCTGAGATGCTCGCGGCATGAAATATTTTCAACTAACTCTTGAATCTACCTTGCAAAGAAAGAGAAAATAGCCTGATACTGATATCCTCTTCATCAACTTCAAAAAGGTCTAGGAAAGTCTCAAAATTATGGATATGTCTCTCAGCAGTGATGTTGTCATATTCACCATCAAACCTCAGCAAATATAGGTAATGATTTTTGGGGAAAGCATAGAGTACAGGAGGTAACATGAGTGGTTTGTTTCGATCTGGGACTATAGAAGATGTATGAGTATGTACAGAAGCTATAGGATTAGTCTTGATCTCTTTAGGCTCATCAATTTGAATATGGTCAACATAAGTTTCAGAAAAAGGATGTGGACCAAGATCAAAGAAAAACTCGATATTTACACTTTTCGAATAGGTAGAATCAAGATTTTGATCATCTTTATCATACAACAAACTCCAAAAAACTTTCAGGATAATTTCAGGAAAAGAAAAGAAGTAATTTATAAGAAATAAAATTACATCTTGAATACAATTCCACTTTGAATACTTGACCTTTGTGTAAGATCCTTCCATTTTCCTGCTAGCAAATTCGATCATCCAGTGGAGTCTTTACATCAATTTGGAGTCGCCAGGTGAAGAGTTCAGCCTTCATATGTGTCCAACCATTTTTCACCATCAACAATCGGATCTAATATTTTTAGTTCTTACTTTTTATTCTCTAGTGGAGTCGCCAAAATGTGATCACTCGGATTGGTCTTTAGGCTGAAGAAGGAAATCCTGAGGTAAAATCAAACCAGTCTTTGGATTTGGTATCTAGCCCTACCAAATTAGAGAGGGATCCCTCGATAGAATCATAGCGAAGAGGGATGGATTGAAAATATTTTAGGCTAGCTAAGGAAAACAAGGAGTTTTGATTTTGATTTTAGGGTTGGGCTCACTGAACTAGAATTAGGTCAAGAGGATAAAACAGGGCTAGAAGGATGAAATTGAAGTATTCTTGATGGGGCAAGGTAGGTAAAATTTTTAAACATTCAAAGAGTATTAAATGAGATGGAAAGAATGGTGAGGATGTAAGGAAAACATATAAATGTATTTTCCCTAAACTGAAGAAATTGAACACATTATACTTAATTTCCCAAAACAGAGCATAACTAAATATGAATTATGTCTTTCAAACTTGAAATAAAGTATATTATAGATGTGAAATGGATTATGAATAAACAATACATTATAACAAATCAATCACATATAAAAAACAATGTTTAAAACTCATACCACAGGGATCCAAAGAAAATAGCTGCAATTTTCCATTAATGTCCAAGCTAGAATGATACTTGATCAATACAATCTCTTCAACTGATGCCAAACATTACAAAGATTGAAAAAGTACACCTTATACACTTCAAAACCACTTTCTCTCATCCTCAGGGGTCGAATCCATGAGGTGAGGAAGTTGTTACACCAAAAACTGAACTGAATGCTAGGCTCTAGGATGAGGAAGGTGACTCATTCCTATCTTTTAGAACATATACATTTGACTTCAATTAATGATTTACCTAATGTATCTACCTTAGGTAAAAGTAAAATATGATATTTCCAATGGTAAATTCTCATTTACCCAAGTGAAAATTAAATCCGATGATGAGGCACAAATTGGGTAATTAGTAGCGATTCCTTGCCGCTATGCAATGTCACTGACAAAACTAGCAACTTGTTTTGTAAGCCACTTTTAAAGACGTTCCCCTTGTCCAAATAAGCTCCATGATAGCTCATTGGAAAGGTATCTGAGTCTAGTTTCCTGATATGCTTTCACTTTCCAAAATGGTTCCCACCTGCCCTGTAAAAAAATTGTTCTACCAATATTGGTAAACACAAACACACCAAGGTCAAAAAGAGGGCATAAACATGATTTTTTGATGGTTTTTAACCTTTTTGAGGGACCATTTTTGCTGAAAATCTCCTAGAAATTTATGAGGTTGATGTACTCATAACTAGGAACATGATAATGTTGACCATTTTGCATTTGGGTTCCCCAAAAAAGAGCGTAGCGCCAGTGGCGTTGTGCGTTTAGCCAATTTTCTGTGCTAAATTGTCGAAAAATAAAAATTTGCACCAAGTGTGCCAAAATTGGAATTTTGTTGCCGATAAAAAATTTAGAGGTATGAAGAGACACCTCAGAAAGTATTTCTAACTTCCCCTTTTCTTCTTGGCTAGGGTTTCCTTCAATTTTTTCTTCAACTGCCTGATCTTGGCATCTTTCTCTTAGATGATCAGTCTTGAGTTGTCATGGTCATCTAGGTCATCTAAGTCCACCAAGTCAAACTCTCTCTCTTGATCATGATGACGGTCTTCCTCTTCTTCCATGTTTTATTTTTGTTTTGGGAAAAACCCTTGGGAAGAAGGGGAAGGGAAAGGGAGTATGATAGTGGGGTAGGGAGTTGGGATGGCTAAGGGAAAATTTAGAGAAGTAGGGAAGGAATTTAGGGAGTTGTGGGAAGTGATGGGAGTTAAAAAGGCTTAGGGAGATAGGCTAAGAAATAAAATTGCAGGGATTTTGTTTAGGTAGCTAGGAAATGCCACCAAGATTTAGAGTTTTGGGAATAGAGCTAGAGAAAATGGATTGGAGGAGTGTAAAGGCAAGGGAAGTGTTTAGGGAGTGAATTAGGGTGTAAGGAAGGAAGAAATAGGGTCTAGGGAAACAATTTAGGTATGTAGTGGTGATAATTAGGGTTTATTAACTCAACACTTGTGATGGTAAATGAGGAGAGTTTATGCCATAAAATTTCAATTGTGAAATGAGAGGAGGGTATAAAAGGGTGTCACTTACTTGTTTGGAGGCGAGGAGACCTGAATTGCAGGTAGAAGGACTTGCAAAGGAGCTTGGGAGGAGTTATGAGACTCTGGAAAGAGCACAACGCTAGTTACAGGAGTGCAGCAGCACTAGGTTATGAGCGCAACACCACTAGGTCAGGAGCACAATGCCACTAGGTTAGGAGCACAATGCTAGTTACAGGAGCACAACACCACTAGGTTAGGAGCACAATGCCACCTTCAAACTTACTTTTGGATGACTTCGTGAAGTCCAAATTGGGCGCATGATATCTCGTTGGAAATATTATCTTGTATAATTTCCAAATCTACCCTTTTTTTTCTTTTTGGAGTTCATTGGCGCGGTCAAAAATTAATTTTCCCAAGACTGGTTAAAAAGAGATGAATGACGGTGCAGAAATGCAGAGTGCTAGTGCAGACAAGTTTTGGAGGCATTCCTCAACTCCAAATTGGGCTCATGATAACTCATTGGAAATCTCTCTCTATCTAGTTATCATTTGAATCATCAAACAAGTCATTTGGACACCCCAACTAGGATAAAACTTGATTTTTCCAAGATTGGTCTAGAAGTGCAGCAATTCTCCTGTGGAAACTGTATTTTGACATTGCTCTAAAACCATGACACCTGTGTAAAATATGAAGGAGGGCTATCTTTATTGACCTATTATGGACAATTGAATCTCTCAATTTTTTCAAATTCATGTGTGTTTGGTCAGAAACAGAGTTTGAAGCAAAACTGCCCATGTGTGTGGCAATTGATTTGTCCCTTGGAATGACTTCTTGGAAAATGATGGAGACATGATGTTTATGAGTTGGTATGAATTCATACTTGCTGAAATGACCTACGTTATGGCTCCTCTTCTCGTATGCCTTTTTTTCATAGAAAACCCTAGCTCAATGGGAGATGAAATTAGGGTTTATTCCTTATGAACAATGATGAATTGGGCACGCATGGAACAAGACAACTCATTTTGGAATTTGATCAATTGCTGAAGTAGAAACTTTTTGTATTTCAAATTTGATGTGTTGGCATGTGGAAATCTGAGTTGGTAGCCTTGGGAGACTAAGTACTTATTACATTTGAATTGACATAAAATTACATGAATAAATAAAACTACATCTTGGAATGAAACTCACACTTGAAATCAAAATACAACTTTGGAAACCATTTTGTAGATCATATTTACATGGTAAAGAGACATTATTGGGAACACTCTCATACTGTTTTGACCTTATGCAAATTAAATGGTGCATTTTTGGACCTTGAAAGACGAAACTCTAATGACCTAATGAGACTTTGAATAACTTGACTTCCATGAATGAGATTTTGAATTAAAAGACTTTCTGGCAAAAAGAGACTTTCATAGGTGTTGTTATGCCCAAGGAGACATAAGAACGAGTCAACAATATGAATCTCGAAGGGAGAGTGAAGTTTATTGACAAGGAAAACCACCAGTAGAACAATTTTATATCATGACCTAATGGAATGATTGAAAATTATTTAGAGTGGGACAACTAAGATGCACATGAAAAATGTGTTTTGATCCTTGGTGGAAGTATGAAAATACTGACACTAACATTGGCTCTAGCTGGGGATGGTAGCTCCTTGAAGGTGCCAAGAACACCGTAGACCAAGTGCCTATCTATTGGGCATGGAGTCAATAGATAAAAACCAAACTGAATACTGAAAGAAACTTGAATCAATAAATTGAACTGACTCAGACTAAAACACAACTGACAAATTGAAAAAGATGCTCGTAATTGAGCTTATTCAACAAAACCTACTCTAATTGATCCATACATCACCTGATCAAGTGAAGTGGAATAACCAATACAACCATGTAAGCATTCTGGCTGTTGTTTGAATTCTTCGCAAGTGCTTGCTTATGAGCAAGAAGAAATAACTACTGAAAGGAAACTCCCATGAAAACTTGTCAACAGATCGAATCTTGATGAAATCGCAAAGCACGAGCCCACCAACTAACCTCAAGAATGCTGCAAAAGGATCTTCATAGGAATACATATTGATTTCTAGCCCATAAAATACATTACTGCTCTGCTCTATATAGTATTCATACCTTGGTTTCAAAAGTTTCCTAACGTTTGTGCCTTCTTTCTTTGATGACTGCAGCAAGTTGTTGGACTCACGATTGCCGTTAGACCAAAACCCGTAGGCATTAGTCTCCGCTATAAATGCCAGAGTTAGGATCCATGAGAGGCGGTTAGTCCATGTCATGAAACACACGGGGAGCATTGAACCCAATGTCGAACAATCTCCCCCCCAATGCGAGTCGGGTGAGTTTCAAACTCGAGACCTGTTGCTCTGATACCACTTGTTGGACTCACGATTGCCATTAGAACAAAACCCATAGGCATTAGTCTCCGCTACAATTTCCAGATTTAGGATCCACGAGAGGCGGTTAGTCCATGTCACAAAACACATGGGGAGCGTTGAACCCAATGTCCAACACAAGTTGACAAAAGGATCTCGAAACTCGTAATTGAATTTTTTTTCCTGATGATAGAAAACAAAACAAATATCTTTTATATTACTCTCCTAATATGACTGCAAATCTTGGAATGAGCTTTGTAATGAAACACATGCTGAAAAAAACAATGAAGTTGGCTATCGGATCAAGTTTATATCAACAGTCTTTTCAGGCTCATAGTTAGCTAATGGAGAAGGACTTTTACTGTAGATATCATCCAACACATCAGCTATTGGGTCATGAAAAATGTGAAAAGGCTGCTGCAACCTATTGTCCATTGTTTCTAATGAGACTGCATGACACTCTACAGATTGCTCATCCTTTTCTTTAGAGATATTATGAAAATTTTACTTTAAAAACTGAAATGATTCAAAACATAGTGGTACAGAATCATCTTGCATCGTTTGATCATGTGTTTCGACTTCCAAGCCTTCATCTGCAATATGAAATTCAATGGCATTCTGTGGCTGCAAATATGGAGCTAAGGAGGATTCTATGTCGCAAATGATTTCCTCAACCATTTCAGGAGAAAGTTTCTCATTAACAACTTTCTCAAGAAGTTCATTATCTACCTCAACCCCAACATCAAAACTGAAAGACTGCTAATTTCTAATCTTGGAAAAAATTTCTTTCAGAAATTGAAATGAAGCAAAACATAAAGGTAAATATAATTCACTTATTTCCAAATTTTCTAGGCTTTCCTGATCATTGTCATAGCTGATATGCATCGGCTAATCACTATTTTCAAGCTGCTGAAACTGAATTTCCTCCCACAAACCAATTGCTGATTGCTCTGCAATATTAGCTTATGTTTGGAGAACATAATCATCATCATATTGATAAAACTTTGGAAAATCATCAATATAAGTAATATCACCCATCATACACACTATATTATCAGATTGTTTCTCTTTTAATTGATCTACAAATCCATTTTATGATCTATGGTAGCTGGGATTAGTAGGAAAATTATTAGGGCTTGCAATCTCTTCTTGTTCTGGGATAAGTGATTCATGATGATCTTGAATGGAAAATACATCTCTCATGGTGATCCTTTGTATCATTTCCTCTATTGTACTTACCAAAATGTAGAGCTTTACCTCTAAATATGTCAAGTGCTCTGCAATGTTCTTCTTCTCTTCTTCCTTCAGCTTTTCCCTTCTGATCAACAGATGAGCCTCTACATCTACTGCACTGTTCTGCATCTCTTCAAGTGTTGCAAGGTTCCTTTCTCTCAGCTGAAACTCCATTTCCAGACCAAAGGCATCTGGGTAATGTAAAAGAGATGATCCAGGAGGAGGTCTTATATCAGTGGGTATCGAATAATAGACTTGATTGAATATGGCAGAAAACTGTTGTACTGTCTCCCCTAGTTGTCTTTTCAGCTGGGCATACTCTTCTAGAATTAGGAAAGGGTTTGTTTGACCACCCACCTGTCGAGGAAAACTTTGAAGAACTGTGGGAAATCTGAGATGCTCCCGGAAGGCAAGTTTTTGAACCAACTCTTGACTCTACCTTGCAAATAAAGAGAAAATAGTTTGATACTGATATCCTCTTCATCAACTTCAAAAAGGTCTAGGAAATTCTCAAATTTCTGGATATGTCTCTCAACAGTGATGTTGTCATATTCACCATCAAACCTCAGTAGATATAGGTAATGATTTTCGGGGAAAGCATGGAATATAGGAGGTAAGATGAGTGGTTTGTACTGATCTGGGACTATAGAAGATGTAGGAGTATTTACAGAAGCTATAGGATCAGTCTTTATATCTTTAGGCTCGTCAATTTGAAGATGGTCATCATAAGATTCAGAAAAATGATGTGGACCAAGATCAAAGAAAAACTCGGTATTAGGGTGAAAATGTGAAGTTGGGTTACACTTTTTGCCCTTTTTTGAGAAAAAAATTTCATTTTTTTCAGTTCTTCAACTTTCTGCAAACTATAACAATTTTTCTGTGTAGAATTTCATTTTGCGATTAAAAAAAAAGTTGTGAGAAATTTTGTTAGCTTTCTATTACTTATTTTTTGAAATTTTTTATGCAGATTTGATATGTCAACTTAGCGTTTCTTTGAGTGTGTGTTTCTTAACAATCAAAGGATTCATAAGAAGTCATGTTATGACGCAATGTTGTATTCATTGAAAATTTGTGTTTTTGAAAAAAAAAATGTGTTACAACAATCTAGACAGAGTCTACTTTGTTTTCGTCATATTTACAAAGCTAATGGATGCATATCATAATTACTAGAATTTTTTGAACTGGCTCAATACGAAAAACTGCGTATTTTGGATATGTTTCGCGTCGCAAGAAATTTCTTAACATATAAGTTATAAACTAAAAATCTAAAAGCTACCCATTAGAGACGACGAACCAATGTAATGCCTCATAATTTTTTCAATTTTTTTTACAATGTATTTTGGGAGATACAAAATTTTGATTTCACTGAATCACAATGACCCTCAGAAATTGTTTGCACCCATTTTATTAGAAAAATAATTAAAATTAATAAACGTTTATGAAATTCCATAAAAGTTATATTTCCTAAAATTAGATTCAATTCTGAAAATGCTTGTCTTGGTTCCGACAGTTAATTAACAACCTTTCATGGAGTTTAATCAGTGCAAAGTTGCAGAACCGTATTCAAAGCCTGGTTTTTGCGTAATTGGTGACGCGTTAGTTCGGCTGAACTTTTAATCTAAGTTCGGCCAAACTATGTTTTCCGCCGAAGGCTCGTTAAATCTAACGTCTTAATAGTTCAGCCGAACTTTATTGTATAACTTTCCGTCGGCCGGAAAGTTTTTCGGAGCCCCTACTAAAACACATTTCGCGGCAATATAAATTGCCACGAAATGATTCACAATTTTCGCACATTTCATCTCATTTTACAAAGATCTTGGTTTGGGTTCAAAAACTTATCTTCAAAGTTTGGGTTTAAGAGCATTTATTGGAAGCAAATTCATTTTAGAAAGAATTTTTTTGGGTTTAAAGAATTTTTTTTGGAAGACATTTCTTGGAGGCGGCCTGATTTTGGCAAAAATTGTTTTGAACTTAAAAAAATTTCTTGGACGTACATTCAAAAGACATTTCTTGGAGGTATGTATGTGTTTTGAGTTGAAGTAAATCTTTTGAGCTTCGTTCCATTTTTATAAGACATTTTTCTCTCGAATTTTTTAAAGTAAGTGTTTTGGATTGGAATATGTATTTTTTGCAAAAAATTTACACTGAATTTTTTTAAATTAAATATTTTGTGATATTTTTTGTAATTGAGTTATTGTCTAATTTTTTGAAGGAAATTTTTTGAACTTCATACCCTATTATCATGGGAAATCGAAGAACTTGTGCGAGAAAATATGATCGAAAAAGAGACCCTGAGGAATGTAGAGAAGAGACGAGACAATCTCACAAAAAAAAGTTAGAAGCCCTTTCAAATATTGAAGAGGAAAATAAACCTCAAGCAGAAATTGAAGCAGGTATGTAAATGTAAATATTATGATCTATTGATATATTTAAAATTTTCCTAATGTAAAATGTGAAGCTTAATTTTTATTTGATGAACTAATTCAAAAAATATTTTGTTTAATGTAAACAGACAGAGATATTCCTCAAAATATTGAAGAAGAAAATCAACCTCAAGCAGAAATTGAAGCAGGTATGTAAATGTAAATATTATGATCTATTGATATATTTAAAATTTTCCTAATGTAAAATGTGAAGCTTAATTTTTATTTGATGAACTAGTTTGAAAAATATTTTATTTAATGTAAACAGACAGAGATATTCCTCAAAATATTGAAGAAGAAAATCAACCTCAAGCAGAAATTGAAGCAGGTATGTAAATGTAAATATTATGATCTATTGATATATTTAAAATTTTCCTAATGTAAAATGTGAAGCTTAATTTTTATTTGATGAACTACTTTGAAAAATATTTTGTTTAATGTAAACAGACAGAGATATTCCTCAAAATATTGAAGAAGAAAATCAACCTCAAGCAGAAATTGAAGCAGGTATGTAAATGTAAATATTATGATCTACTGATATATTGAAAATTTTCTTAATATAAAATGTGAAGCTTAATTTTTATTTGATGAACTAATTTGAAAAATATTTGAAATTTTAGATATATTTATTAATTTAGTTATTTATTGAATATGTACTATTTTTTCGAATATGTACAGATGAAATCACTATCAATAATGAGATGTTAGAAAATGTTGACACTCACACATATGGAGATAAAAAACCTGACCATGTTATACGATATCGTGTTAACTGCATTTTTGAAAATTATTTCTTAAATGAGTGGGTGACAGTTCAGGCTCAAATGTTGAAAGGTCTCTTATCATTAAGGAAATTAAAATAAGCTATGACACTATTGGGTATTCGAAAATCAACCAAAGATAAAAAAATGAAGGAAGAGGTGATAAAAATATGAGTAGTGCTATAAAGTCAATTAAGAGATCTAGAGAGAAAGATGTTTCAATTGTACGTAGAGGAATACAGATGGAAATGGTTTCCTCAAGTACTCAAGATAATCGTTTGGTAACATCTATGGCACGAGCACTGTGAACCTAGTGAAAAAATTTGCACAAACATCGGAAATTTCGGTTGCAAATAGATGTAAATGATGAACTCGCTTGTTGGAGAGCTATTTGTAGGCAACCATACAAAGATAGACTTGGAGAAAATGTTAAAAAAATAATATATGAATATTGGAAGAACAATTCACATGTTTTACCAACTGCAAGGCATGTGATGTGAAGAAGAATAGCACGAAATCAATACGAAGAACATGAAAAACATCTCTTGGAAACCACTCAGATAGAGTTATTCAACAGGTTCAAAGAAGAGAATCATCAAATTCATGTTTCACTCAGTGCTTTTGTTCAACAAAAACCATGGTATGTAAAACCTATCACCGTAGGCGACACTTGTTGTTGCCGTTATCATGTGAAATTTGAGTTATATTATGACACATTCCTTGATTCGGGTAGAACATAATGAAGGATTCACCTCCTCCTTCCACTATCCGTGATTTCATATCTCAAATTCTATGTGAAAGAGAAAGCGATGAACTATTTTACAAAAAGAAATGTGTTGGTGGTAAAAAATGCGATGATTGTGGAAATTTGACTAAATTTCAAAACAAATATCGTGTTGATATAAATGATCAATCATTGTCCAACATGAAAGTGAAATGGAAGAGATATGAATATATCGATACATCGATTCAAGGTGCAAATAGTGTTAAAAGAATCGAATTACGAGAAGACGTAATTTTTCTGATATACTTTTTGAGAAAGTTTGAGGAAAAAATTTACAAATACACCAAGCATTCCCATAGAGCTCAATGGCAAGACTTGCAATTCAAAAAATCTCGTGAAGTTTTTCCACCAGGGACCATTTTGTCAGTGATTGATTTTGTAGAAAACTACACATTTGTTCCACAAAAAGAAATTCAGAGTGAATACTATCACTCTGACCAAGTCTCCATGCTCGTCCATATTCTATATAGACATGCTGAACAAAATGTCGATCATATAGAAAGCACGAGTGAAAATCAACATATCATTAAAGAATATCACTTTTATATCAGTGACGATCATACACATGATACATGTTTTGTACAACATTGTTTTGGAAAAAATTATGATTCATTGAAAAATCATGGAATAACATTCAATGAACATTGGATATGGTCAGACGGATGCGCAGGTCAATTCAAATCTGCACGATCATTTTTTTGGTTGTGTCGTCTTCATAAGAAAACCTCCATTCAACATTGTTGGAATTTCTTTGAGACTGGCCATGGAAAAGGAGAACATGACGGTGCAGGAGCATGCATAAAACGAGTACTTCGAAGATATCAAATGAACCACTCTGCAAGCCGACTTGTGAAAGCTGAAGAAGTTGTTCAATGGTGCATCGCTGCTCTAAGCCATGAGAGAAACCCATCAAGAGAAGTGCGAAGGTACATTCAATTTAATTTATATTGGAAATCTAATTTTAAACATTGTACATTTATCATGCAATAATTATCTTTGATTGTATTTTGATATCATATTTACAAATTCTTCTTCGAAATTTCCATATAAAGGTTTTTCTGGCATATTGGAATCGAATACATAGATAGATCAATTGGAAATGGCGTTGAAACAATAAAAGGGACTCGAAAATTGCATTCAATTCAAACAAAGTTGTCCACAAATGTGTTTGCATTGGATAAAAGAAAATATTCTTGTTTTTGTGATGTTTGCATAGACAACACAAACTCCAATGACGTTTGTGAAAGCAAAATATATGTGAATGATTGGAAACATACAGAGCTAAATATAAAGGGAAAAATGTCTGTTGCAATGTTTGAAGAAATGCAATCAGAGGAAACTACAATATCATCTGATGGTGATCGAGTTTCTGATCTTGTTAGAGAAGGTAACATTTGAATTACTTTCTAATGATTTAAAGATCTAGAAATAAATTTAAATATGCATAATTTTGTTAAATTTATTTTATTGTGCAGGAGATGTTTTTGCTATAATTGCACCTATTGACAATGATGAAAATGTGAAGTATTATTTGATGCGTTGCACTAAACGAAAAATGAAATTATTACAAAACTATAATGATCACGGATTTCAGTATGACAGAGGGTCTATTATACTGAAAGGTTATTTTTTCAGACAAACTCATCAAAGTGGAGACTTTGTTTAATTTGAAGACTATGAACCTGATTCCATAAGTCTTCAATATAGTCACTTGGTGTGTGCAGCACGCATAAAGTTGATAGAAGTTCAATCAAAGAAAAAATAAAAAATTAAGAGATGGAAAATGTCAAAATCCGATCATGAACGGATTATTGAGGATGGAATTCCATTAGAATTTTTTTGAGTGAATTGTCCAACAATTTATTATCTTGGATTAAATATGTTTTAGAACTTTCAGTACTCAACTAAAAATTGAGTTGCTTATGTTATTTGTGCAAGTTTTTGCACATGTACAAATTGTTTGGGTACAAGCACGTGCTCTAGTATCAACTGAAAGTAGTTTTTCTATACATGTGCATTGATGAAAAATGTTATATGTATTGCATATATATATATATGTGTGTGTGTGTGTGTGTGTGTGTGTGTGTTCTAGAATGAAATTAATTGTTCTAGTTTTACTATGTGCATTGATGAAAAATTATTTACGTACTCAATATATATGTTCTAGAATGCAATTAACTAGAACTAGTTTTTCTATGTGCATTGATGAAAAACTAGTTGGATTTTCTGGTAAAAAGTATGGACACAATGTAAATAAATCATCTGCAGTATAGTTTTGTACGAAAATTCCTTTTAGACGAGAGACTCGGAGCACTTCTCCGACTTTTGGTGGGATTTGACCCACATCTCTAATCCTGATTGAAAATCTAGTACAAAATTTGCTTGTCCAATGGTCGGATATGTTCAATGTGCATTGATGAAAAATGTTACTTGTCTTGGATAGATATGTTCTAGAATGCACAATTAATTGTTCCAAGTAGTTTTTCTATTTGCATTGATGAAAAACTAGTTGGATTTTTTGGTAAAAAGTTTCAACAATGTAAATAAATTGACAAGGCTACCTATTTGAGTGCATTAACGACATTGACCCAAAATTCAACAAACATATATATGTACTAGAGACTTATATTTCCAATCAAAATTAAAGGGATAATTTGTACATATATCTACTTCTTTAAACTCTTTTTTTCAATTAGAGCTCAATTGATACATGGTTAGTTGCATTGAAAAGCTATGTTCTTCCTATTGAAATTTTTTTCATTCAAACAAAACTACATGGAGAGATCAAAGCAATCTTACAATTCCAAATGTACTTCAACCATCCCAATGTTAAATGTAGATTGAAACCATCCAAAACTTTAAAATTTTAAAAACTTTTGATAATATATCGTTGCAACATTAAAACATGAAACATCACATGCCGAAATGTAGATTGGCTTAGTTCAAAACTTGAGTTTAAAAAAATTTAAATTATATATAGATCATTACTTCACATGCCATGCCAATTATAGTTCAACTAGATCAATAGAAACATTTAACAATATATACCACATGTACAAATGTAGATTGAAACCATCAAAACTTTAAGTTGTAGATTGAAACCATCCAAAACAGTTTTAAAAACCTTTTGATTATATATTGTGCAACATTAAAACATTAAACATTTAAAGTTTATTAAATATGACATGCAAAATGTATATTGAAACCATCAAAACTTGAGTTTAAAACTTCACATGCCATGCCAATTATAATTCAACTATCAACAAAAACATTTAACATTAAATATCACATGCCAAATGTAGATTGAAACCATCCAAAACTTTTTAACTTTTAATTTAACAAAAAAATATAGATCACAACATTAATTCACATGCCAAATGTACTCAAACATCAAAACTTAAATTTTAAAAACAAAACAAATTATAAAACATGTCATTATAACATGCCAAATGTAGTTCGAGATGACAACATTAATTTATAGATGACAACATTACTTCAAATTCACATGCCAAAAGTACTAAAACCATCAAAAAATTAAATAAAACAAATTATGTAATAACAATGTAATAAAATATGTTAAAAATTGTAAATCTCACAAGTATCAAAACTATATCAAGTTTAACAAATTTTAAAACCATCTAATTTGAAATCTCAAATCTCTTTTAAATCATGTCCATCAAATGGAGGCAGAATCTATCGTCTTCCCTACTGGAGTCTCGATCCAGCAGCTATCTGTGAATGGGAAACTACATACACAATGCATGTACTTGAACATTAAAATTTGATTTTTTAAAAATGAATGAGAATATATATATATATCTAAAACTTCATGTAAAAAACAAAATATAACAAAAAAATCATGCAATACCTCAGAAGGTTCCCTCTCCATTTGATGAATAGGTTCTCACCGGGAACATACGAGTGGTAGTTGTACAATATACATGCACGGTTATATATATATATATATATATATATATATATATATATATATATTAAAAACTTTCAAATGAAAATGCACGTGTACATATATAAACTTATTTTCAATAATATTAAAAAAGGGAACTAAAGACAACTTGTTCAAATCTTGTGGATGTTCCTATCTTAAGTCAAAACAAGTCCGCGGATTAAAGAAATCTTCTATAGGAACCTAAATTCAAAAAATTTTAAATAAATCAAAATATATCTCTCTCTCTCTCTCTCTCTCTCTATATATATATATATATATATATATATATATATATATATATATATATATATATGTGTGTCCTCTCTTATATATATATATATATATATATATATATATATATATATATATATATATATGTCTAATTTTTAATGAAATTTTTTGGTAGAATATATATACATATATATATATATATATATATATATATATATATATATAACTTTTAAACATAAATTTTAAACTTGTGAAAAATTGTCCATACTTGTGGCTCATCTCCCAAGGAAGTGAAGGTACATCTCAAGGAAGAATAAGTACCGTATCCAAAAAACATCGGTGGAGATAAATTTACTGTTAAAAACATTTTATCAAATTATATATATATACATACATGTACGTGTGTGGCAACAATTATTTATTTTAGAGTCACTTAAAAAACATTAACATTTGCCAACATATCATGATGGTCGAATCCATTTGCATCGTTTGAACCGCGCGGAAGGTCCGACGTGATATTAACATTTTCGTCACGCATCATGCACGAGCGCAAATGGTGTTTTAACATATAATCATACATTTTTGTTAGATAAATTTACACATACAAATAAATGTATAAATGTACATACACATGTATTTATTACAAATTGTACACATGTATGTGTAAAAATAATTTCAAACCCTAAGGTCATTAACACATACCGTTCCGGTGCCCTCTTCCTCATGAAAAATTAGGTCTTGCAAACCATTGTGACAATTTATTGCATATGTTCGGAGATCTTCAACATTCATGTTTTAAATCTCCTCATCTGTACAATAAACAAAATTGGGACATGCATTTTCACGTGCTCCTTTGTCGATTTAAACAAAGATCGGCTCACTCAATCCGTTATGAACATTGGCAGTCATAACATCCCTTGCTTCTCGACTTATTTGAGAATTCGCATCCATCTACGATTGCGAGATTTTTGACTCAAAACGGTCGACTCACCAATGGTGGCTCAGTGAGCAACTCACCATCTCGCTTAGCGCCCTTACGGTCATATAATCGACCTTTCCCCAGAATAAAATTCTGAAGGAAGGTCATTGTAGTTGGGTTTCATACCCAAAAAAAATTCTGCATAAAACATTTGTGCAAAATAAATAGGAACCTCATCGTTCCATGGAAACCTTCCAGATGCAGGAATGTCGATCATACGAATATGAGCTTTGTGGGTGTAAATACGCACCTTCAACATTTCTTTTTTGGCCCTTCCTTATAATTAAACATGACTTGGCCTTCTCTTGTAACTTTTTTTTCACGTCCTCCCATTTTATCGGGACCCATCACCCATTTCTTTTCTCTTTCTCATCGGTTCTACAAATGAATCGGTTGTTGGCCCGAGGTTTTACTGTACACATTTACCATTTCACCCCGTGAATATGTAACTATTTCAAGGCTTTGTGAGCTCTCGGTAGGTAGAGACAAAGCCATGAGATCTCTTGCAATTTTGCATGAGGCTTTCACACCTTTGTAAGGTGCATTCCCATATATTGGTTTCCCATAGTATATCGGTAATCTCGGCGAGGATAAGTTGTCTTGGGTTGAAAATAACTTCTTCTTGAATGTAGCGGGGCTGCCTTGCATCTATTTTGACCACTAGCTTGAACATTTTACGAAGCCTGCATCAATATATAAAATTTCGTATATTAGAAAAAAACACGTGTAAAAAAATTTGTACAAATTTAATGAAAAAATATTGAAATTGATGCTTGTATGATGTTGTTGGTTAACATCTTCTCCAACATGACCTGCTTTGAGAACTAGACCCAGTGTGGCTGAGAACCCGGACACAATGACCTGTTCGGGAACCCGGCGACGTTGATTGGCCTTGAGAATAAATATCACCCTTCCGCAACCTGCTACCACTCATACCTCATTGGTTGAACCTTGGCCACCTCCATGGATGGAGTAGAAACCCTTCTCCTCTTACCTCCTAAAAATTAAAATATGAAACTTATTAACAACTAATTTAACTCACAAAGTTAATAAAAAATCAATTCCATATGTACACACATGTATGGAGATTTAAGATTATATTTAAATACCGTGAACATCCCACAGATCCCTGAACCTCCATATGGGATTGGTAGTCTTAAATTGTTCATCCTCCATGATATATATCTATTGGTCGACATTTACACAAAATAGATTTCAAAAAATCAATTTGTAATTTGGTGTACACAAATTATGTAGAACATAAATTTCAAAGAAATAATTGATCATGTGTGAAATTAAATTTAATCAAAAAAGAAATTATAAAAATGATAAGTTCACCAAATTGCGCTTTACATGGTGGGAGCACACTTGGTATAAAGGCACATTTATACACTTTAGTTTGTGGGAGAAATGACACATGTACATAGTTTACAGCAAGTTGTTGTGTTTTTATGGATATTAAAATGAAGAACTTCTATTTAGATCCATTCAGGAAGTTATTGTAGGAAATTTACTAGATATAAATACCTTCAACAAAACAATTGAGATCAGGAGAGCTACCTGGCCCTTTACGAGACTCACTACCAGACTTGTAGAAGTAAACACTAGAGGCATTAACAATATCAAAATAGCATTTTCATGCTCGAGACATGGGAATGTGTCTCTTTCTATGCAAAAAAATAGTTCAAGTGAGTTAATATTGTAGACACGTCATCAAGCGGTCGATGTGATCCATCCCCAACTTACTTTTCATGAAATTAGGCTTGGAATCCTCTACTAACTGGTGGATGGAGTTGAATGGGAACTAGGTCAAGGCATACACAAAATACATCTTTGGTGAATAACACTTTAAGTTATGCCAACAAATAAAGTGGCGAAATGTTTTCTCTCGAGGTTGTCCAATTGGGTGTGTAATACCAACGTCACTGCACATTTCCCTAACGGGTTTCTCTCTTAGGTTACAAATGTCTTCCACCTTATTAGTTATATATTTTTCAATTTCCCGTGGATTCCTTGAATTTTTTCTCCTACCATCTCCCCTCTCTCACTCCCCAAATTATTGTCTCCAGTATATACCATTGAGGATCTAGAGCAATGTTTGCACCATACTTAGAGCAGTCATTCTTTGCTAATTGAAATTGGGGTCATGTATACTAGTTGCTTACTTAAGTGGCTCTTACTTGGAAAAATATCCTGAGATAGTTTGACATGATGGTCATATAGAGTTGGAGGCTTCACTTGGTGTAATTTTCCTTAAATCTTCAAAAAAAGCAGAGCAAAAAATGTCATTTTAGATCATTTTTTATTAGCTTCGCATCAAACCAGATGTTATCTAGTGCAACACAATCATGTTCCATGAGCATGAATTATGAATGTCGCAAACCCATTCACAGAGAATTTACATTCATTAGGCAAAATAATGCTATAACATTAGGTCCATGCTGAAAAAAATTATGCAAATAAGGTTGCTTTAAGTCTTGATACTTATGTGTTCAGAAAGCCATAACGAAAGGTTTGGTTGAGAGTCTCTCAAAGCCCACTGTAAGATCAGAAATTTAGTCAAATGTCTCTTAGGATTGCAGGTCTGAATTGATGAGAACTCTTTATTTCTTTACATAGATGGATATCTCCTTTCATCTATACCTTTCTCTATCTTATTTCCAAGTGAAATGGGAATTTTCACATTTTGAATGCCTTCCACCATGTAATTCGGTGATCTGCTGCTTCAGACCTATCACAAGTAAGTTGTCATACCAAACTATGTACTCAACTCGAGTGACCATGACTCTTCTCACACTCCTTGCCATATAAGATATTTAATTGTACATGTCACACAAAGTTGGGGGTTCTAGGTCTTTATTAGGTAAGAGATTTTATATTTTTATGTCATTGTGGTCCTTAAATTTGGAGGTGTTCCACACGAAAAAAGTAGGCATTAAATATGGATGAAAAGGATTTGTTTTAACTTTGATAGAATTTCCTGGGTGATTCATGAATTTCTCACGACATCATGCTGGCAACTTGTTTTAGAGAAGAAGGTTTTGGAGGAGAAATTAGATTCTTTGGCTTATTTTTGGCATTGAAGTTTGAAATAGTAGTTTTGATGACTCCATTGATGACCTTGCTAAGGAATTTGATGCACACAATATTGACTTTGAAGATGGTTTTAGAAGATGTTGAAGAAGTTGTAGATTTTGGTGTTGTCACTAAATGTTTCTTGTTATTGGACTTGATCAAGACATGTAATTTAACTTATGAGCGATTGAAGACCTTGAAGGTTTTAGATTTTGTTGTTCTCCTTTGAGAAGGTTTTTGTCTAGTTTTGTTCTTAAACCATCATTTCCTTAGGACATTTTTGGTGAATAGATTCTTGACCTTGATGAGAGGATATGATACCTTGAAGAGGCTACATCTTTTGGTGACGTCACTAATTGTTTCTCTATTATTATGTTTGTTAATCATCTTCCTCTTACATGTCCAATGATTGGAATCTGGATTGAGGGAAACAAATTTCCTAAATAAAAATTTTGCATTTTATTTGTTGTACACATGAGTTTTTAAAATCTAATTAACTCATAAATTTCTCACAAAATACACTTAAATCTTAGCCTGTAAACCCCTTCCCAATTGGCTAAATTTAAATGATCCTAAAAACATTTTTATTTAACTAATGAGGGAGATAGCCCAATAAAACTAGTTTCTCCATATTCAAATCAAGTTGGTATCAAAGTACAATTTAGCTCATTTTAGTCAAGGTTAGTTAGAATAATTAGCTATTGGTTTACGTCTTAGAGTTTCCTCTCAAAATGAATGTGTACATCTTGTTGAGAGACACACTGAGAATGGTCCATTTTTGATGAAAATGTGCTATGAAAGTAAAGGGTTAAAGGCAAACATGTACAAGGCATAGTTAGGTAGAGGCATAGTTGAGCCAAATGTTGTTGAGGAAGGGCCTAATTATTTGGGTCTTGGTTATGGAAAACATGATGGAGGAATGCTCCAAAGCCAAGGAGGCACATGAAGCAATTCCAAGAAGGAATTTTATTTCGTGTTCATTACCTCAAGCTTGTGAAGTTTGTGTTCATGATGAATGGAAAAGTTTGGCTTCCCACTTTGCAAGAAGATGTTAATAAACATGCAGCTAATGAGAATGTAAGAGGATGTTGAAATCTCTATTCAGTCATTGAATTCATTGCTAGTATTCGAGAGGGAGAACCACTACTCATCAAATTCACCACACTCCTCGAGAGCGACAATGGTGAATGTTCCGAGGTATAAATGCCTTTAATCAAATTGCTTTTGATTATGATAAACATGGTAAATATTCACATAAGATATATAAAATAACTTGCACATGTTCCTTTTGTGGTTTGAATAAATGTAATGTTTATAGATGTTGGAAGAAGATATCCATGCACATTGAAACTTTAAAATAAATGAGGCAAAAAGTCAAAAGGCCGTGGACAGAAATGATGTTGAAAATAAGATGCAATTGTTTATTACTCATTGCCATAAGAAAGATCACCTTGTGGACAATTGTTGGACTTTGTATCCAGCAGTTCATCCACAACATTTGAAGAAGGTGGAAAGAGATAACGACAAGAATGGAAAAGGATTCCATAATCGATGAGGGGTCAAGATGATTCACATGATGAAGTGCAGAGATAAAAGAAGCGCCATTGAAATGGTTTGCTAACAGATGGTTATATTTCTTATCAATTAAGGCCTTGCATGTATTTTGATGTTTCATGAATTTCTTTGCAGAGAATTCAAAGTATGGTGCATGTTGCATGAAACGAATGTTGAAAGTAGAGTTATGTTGACACACTTAAATGCAACAAATATGGAAATTTGTACATGAGCTCTATTATTTGACTTGAGAGTCAATTGTTTGAAAAGGCATGTTTGTCAACTGTGTTTGGTTGATAGTTTGTATACAGCTATGTAGAGTACATGGAGATATTCACATGATGTGATTTTTTTCTTTGAAGAAAAAATGATATCAATAGCTATGTTTCTTGCATGATGTGTTTCGGTTGATGGTTTTGCTTGTGACAAAGACGTCTAAGATTTTTGAAGGTCCACTCTTGAGCGAGAGCCTCTTGATTACAACCTAGTCATGAGAATAAAATGGGAGTGCATCCTTATTTTGAAAACAAATGAGTTGTGAGCTACCTAGGACTCAAACAATATTTTGGTGAAATATCATGGTGTGTTGTTTCAATGCAGATCACAACCCTAGCCTTAAATTGTTTTTTATTCTTTTTTGCAGGATTTAGTTGGTTATATTTCGTCGAGTTGAATTTAAAATTCTTGGCTTAGTGGCATGAACCAAACATATTGTACATATTAAATGAGGAATTTCGCTCTCCCAATCATTTCTAAATCACCCATATCACCAAGAAAACATGTTTTAAAAGAACATACTTTTGGTATGGGAAAGACTATAGGTTTCAAATATTATAAGAAGGTTTTTGATATGGTTGAGAGAATGTGGAAAATAGAATCCATAAACAAATTATTTTTCACAGCAGTATTGCTAAATATCAACAAGGAACATGTACAAGGGTGTTCAATGAATTACGCTACTTATTTAAATTCGATGATGTATATCTTACTCATAATTTTAACAAATTATTAAATAATGATCTAGATTGGATAATTTTATTATTTGCTAATATATTTTGATGCTTATAGAGTGAAAAAAACTGAAAAGAATCAACTTGTAGGGTCATTTTAATGGTGGGTGGAGAATTGGGGTCTAAACCTTTGTAGAATTGTCATTTGAGGCATTATTATGACATTTAAAGTCAAGCAGATTATCCCTTGTGCGAAATATTGACCATTATTCTACACTTAGAACATATCCAATGGTGCAAAAACATCAAAATGAGGATTCATTTCAATTTATTACTTTGGTAAGTTGACCTATCATGTTGACCACTACCATGGTATGAGAGAATGACATTTTAGCCCCAGTAATCATGCATGGCAAGCTAGCTACATGTGGAATTTTAACAAGACTCTAAAAGGTCTAAAATCCCAAACCTCGTTAATGGTTAACAGAGTCAAATCTTACAACCTAGTTAGCTATCCTTGCAACTATGTTAAATACTTGTCACTAGGAGAGATAAGAGTTTCATTTTATTATTTGTGTATTTTTGTTCCATAGTTGATACAACAAGTGCAAAGTTAGAGAGAGAAAAATGTGACTGAGTTACTGATTTTATAGCAGCCTTACATGCTAAAAGTCTTAGCTAACTCTCAGAAGTGCCTCTTCCTTTGTACTCACATATTTTCCATACGAGAAAAGAGAGAGTAGAGCATGTTTTACATTTTAGTGTTGTTTTTCTCCCATAAGAAAAAAGGTTTCCTGGGGGAAAAGGAGTCTAGAGCATCATTACTTTTTAGGGTTGCTTGTCTCCCATATAGGATTTCTAGGAAAACCGTTGTGTTGATTGTCTAGATATGTGTGTGTGTGTTTCATTATGTTCTCTATTTCTTTATGTTGTGTTTCATTATGTTTATATTTCACCCATTTAACCTCTCAAAGCTTTTTCTTTCCAATCAAGGTTGCAAATAACATGAGAAGCAACATGAGACTTGGAACAATCATTTTCATTATCTATGGAAAGTAAAGAAGGATTATATCCCCCTTAAGCTTAAGCTTATATGCGTTTATCAATTTTTATATATATTTTTTGGTAAGGTAAATGTTTTTATCTATAGTACAAGTCATGAGTTCCCAATTTTACAGTGTAAAAAGCATGATTCTAGGATTACTACAATTTATTTTGGTTTTTTATTGTGATGATGCTTTGTCTCAATCACTTGGCCATCTCTCGATGGGTAGTTAAATCTTTATAACAATACTTAATTAAACATCTATTTGTATTATGTGTGAAATTATGTAAAAAATGGTATACTATTTTTCATAAAATTGGGTTGAGTTTATCATATATTTCAATGAAAGTTGATTAAATATGTTTTTCTTTAAAAGTTAACAATTTTGTTAAGGTATGAATTTGCAATTTTGTGTGGCTCTACCTCAACCTTCACTTCTCATTTCTAGAAAAAAATCTACTTGCTCATTCGTATACCCACTTTCTATTCAAATGCAGGTTTTGAACTCTGGAAATAACTATGTTTTTCCACACAGGGAAAATTATGTCACATTTTATACTAACTCTAAATATTATTTTGAAGTTTAGGTCTTGTTATTCTTTTATATAATTTAACATTAGATATAATTTTAAATTGAAAGCTAGATGAAATATAGCTTAGATATGACATTTGCAAATTATTATCATTTATTGAGCTAAAGGACATAATTATTACACATGTTTAATTTACATTCAAATGCTTCTTTTGATTTATCTCCTATAGCTTAATATAATACTAGATATATAATTTAAGTTGAAGTCCCATGAGATAAATATGACTTCTATGTGACATTTCTTATTGAATCATCTATTTGTTGTGTTATATGAACATAATTGGTCGCATATCTAATTTGCATTACTAATATGTCATGATTCTTTAATTTATCTTTGTAGAAATTTGAATAATTTGCTAAATTATTCACGAGGATGTCAAATTACACACTATTTAAGCTTCATGCATAATACATAACCTCTTCTACAATTGATCATAATCAATATCTGCGGAAATAAGCAGTCTTGTGCGCTCATTAAAACATAATCAAGCACACATATCAACACGGGATGTAATGGGAAAGCAATGGCTGAAAACCCCAAACTATTTGTATATTATAATGATAGAGAACATGTAACAATACATAGCACAAAGCTCTCCTGACTCTGATATCAATGCTACACACAAAACTAGATAAGAAGATGAACACATCACGGGTTCAAATCTCCTCCCTGATACTGCCTTTCTTGCGCAATCCAGTTGATTAATGATGAGATCCAAGTTCGAATCCCACTAGCTCCAACTACCTTAATCCTCATTGGCAATCTCCATCAATGTGTGCAAATCTCATGCACAACCAATAGTCTGGCCCGATAGTAGACTCACTGCCCTTTCACCCACCTCTTTCTTTGGTCTCCAGCAGTGACCCGGCATTGCGGTTAAGCCAGTGTGTTATTTAGTTGATTTATGATTTACAATAATTGGTGAATTGGTGTTAATTAATTCACACCACTCATCACTAGTGTATTTGTCGGTTAGAATAAATACAACTAGTTCAACTAAGATTAAACCCGAACACAACTCCACCAGAAGCTTGTCTCCTTGACTCACCAAACTCATACATGAGTTCTAACTGAAGTCAACCATGCAATAGCTCAACCCTTAGGAAATGCGTATTTCCTTACGTAAGTGCCATGTATGCCACATCCAAGCATCAAATTTGAAGTGCTTCAAGAGGAAAGATAATGTTTATAGTCTAAATATTATTAAGGGTTAATAATATTTGTTCTATTGCTTGGAGACGGTCTAAAAATAGAAGCGCCCAATGTCTAAAAAATAGAAGTCCATATATTCTTACCAACTCGACCAATCATCCATAAATAGCATCTCACAGCTCATAGACCATGATCCATATGTCTAAAAATAGACATAGTCTAAAAATAGACTTTGCGCCAAAAATGCTTTGTGGGCTTACTTAGTGAAAGGCGACTTCATTTCACTAAGCTCCATCATCTTGTTGCATTTTCAACACTCCCTCTCAAAAAGATATGGATTATCTGCAGCCCTATCTGCCTTTGTGGAATTAATTTGCTCTGGTGAGTGCCTTTTGTCGAATGTCGACATCCACGATCCTCAGTGGGAATATATGAAAGTAACATGATTCTCACGTTGCACACAATCTCGATATGATGGTACGTGTCGATGTGCTTGGATCTATCATGAAATAATGGATTAGATGAGATTTTAATGCAACTCACGGTTATCACAATAAATCACGGTAGGCTCTCCAAATGTGCCCTGAAACAGCCCGACCCGAGTCTTCCTCATCCGAATAGCCTCGCATGCGGCCAAGCTTGCGCCATATACTCGGCCTCGCGGAACTAAGTGCCACGGATATCACGCTATAGCGTGCCGGAAAAATGCGTCGGGCCGATCTGAAGATCCCTCCGGATATTGCTCTTTCGGTCAGTTGGGCTCTGCCCAATGTTTGCATCCGTGAAGCCCTGGCTTCACCTCCATCCTCTGTCGTGCACGGTTCCATATCACGTGTGCCTACGAGATAACACAATACATGCTTGCACCTTCCGAGAAAAGGCTTGGTAGGCAGCCATAGCTTAGAAAGGCTGGTTATGACATAGCATATATCGGGTCGTGTATTGACCGGATACATAAGCAACCCACTATTGTCGATAAACGGTGGCATCCACTACCTCACATGGAAGTAGCATCCTCCTTCCTCCAACCTCCCGGGAAGGAGTATCACGACTTGCCGGTCATGCATGTTTAACTTCTCAAGTATCTCTCGGGCATGCCCCTTTGAGAAACAAACGAGTCCACCAACTATGTTGCCCAGATTTCCAATCCCGAAATAATGAAGGAGGCCCAAGTCCTTCATCTCAAACTCTCTAGCAAGATCCTCCTTGCATGAAAGTATCAACTGACTCATCGCTCGTCAAAATCGGATCATCTACATACGGTACAATGATCGGCAACTTCCCCCTCCACCACTGTCCCAGTGCAGTTAGGATCTTGCCTCACTCTTGGAGAATCCAAAGTCCGGTGAAATGCTTGTCTATCTGTGTACAAGCACGGGTGCTTGCTTCAGCAAATACCGTGCTCTCTTGATGCACACATGCGACTCAGCTAGCTGAAGATTGAAACCTTTGGGCTGCTCTATGTACCTCCTCCTCAATGACTCCGTTGAATGGTCTTCACATCCATAGAGTGGATGTGCCAACACCCCATCTGTATTGAGAGAGCTAGGATCGTGCAGCTATGGAAGAGTACCTTCGTGGGGTGCAAAGGTCTCCTCATAATCGATCCTCGATGCGCGAGAAGCCACGGGCAACAAATCTTGCCTTGTACTTCTCCACACTCCCGTCAACCGCTTGCTTCACTTTGTAGATCCATCGTGAACCCACCAGTTGCCTCGGTCGCGGGACAATCTCTATCTGATATTTATGACAATAGAATCATACTCTTCCACACCTGGCATCTACCCATGCGGGGGTCCTCCATAACTTCCTCGAAAAAGGATAGCTGCGTCACGACACATTTGCTCACAAGAGCCATGTATCTAGTGTGCGTCGTTATTTGTCTCTATCTGCCCCATTTGTGTTGTAGGTGGTCCTCTGACCTTCTCTTCATCTTGAACGAGTCGCTCGGCTTTTGTAGTGCGCTTGCGCCCCCTCGATGGTTGGCCTTTGCATAGGTGGTCTCTTCCACTCCATAGACTTCCTCTTGTGGCTGATCCACATCTAGAAGCTCATCCTTAGGAACTAATAGCTCCTCATCTGCATGCAGAGTGGCTCCCTCTCAAGTGAACCTTTGCATGGCCCTCTCCTCCTGAAATTTGATATCTGTCGCTACTTGAGTCTTGCGGCGCTCCCAGAAAAATACACCGATAGTTGTGAGGTGTATCACTTTGTACCCACAAATATTCCAGCCTGCGTATTGGTCGGATCCCGACTTCTTCTGGCATCCTTCGTCACAT
This sequence comes from Pinus albicaulis, assembly GCA_034641835.2. NCBI lineage: Eukaryota > Viridiplantae > Streptophyta > Pinopsida > Pinales > Pinaceae > Pinus > Pinus albicaulis. The sequence continues at coordinate 814,444,501 of CM076571.1, forward strand.
GCATGTAGGCAGGTGAAGGCCAAAAATCCTCAAATGGGAAATATCGGGTCTCTTTACCATAAACGCCTCCTCCGGTGTACTCATGCCAAGTATCTTGTAAGGGACAATGGTTACATATATTACGTGTGCCAAGTACCCCTCAGCCCACAAGTGAAGGGGTAGGCCTGATCATGCAACATAGCCCATCATGGCACCCACGATCGTTACGTTTCTTCCGCTCAACAACCTCATTAAACGTAGGTTATGGGGTGCGATGAGCTCTCTCGAATCCCTTACAACGCTGCAAAAAGTCCTTGAATTCGACGAGAGATGAATTCACCACCATTGTCACTCTAAGAGCCTTCACATGCTTCTACGATTCCTTCTCAACTAGCGCCTTGAACTCACGAGAACTTTGAGTATGTATCATAACTATTGCATGAAGAAGATCCGGCCTCAGAGAGAAATCATCGACAAGATCACATAGTACTTGTGCTTTTGTATCAAGCCTGCGAGAAAGGTCCACACACGTACGTGAACTCTCTCAAGGATCGTCGTGGTGTGACTATCCTTCTCGTGAAAGGTGGCTTTTCTAAATTTTCTGAGTACACCTTGCCTTGATCATTTGCGCAAGAGTGCCCTTAGGAAGCCCGAGTAGAAATGCTATTGCCAGAGTATCTTCAAAGCTCCATGGTGAAGGTGGCCCAATCTACGAATTGTCACGGTTCGCCATCATTGCGTGCCACTCATCACGCCTTGCATGCCATTGTTGTGAGGTATCTACTTACAGCGATAAAGGTTCTTGGTGGGCCCTATCATGGGGTTTCTCCGAGTTGTCTTACTACGCGGGAAAGCCTTTCCTTACTGAAGACCACATCATACCCCTTGTGTCTTCCAACATCGCCTGATTAGATTATTCTTCAATCTGGAACATGCATCACTTCCTTCAATACGAAAGGTTTACGAGACTCCCTCTCAAAGGAAATGGTACCGATACGTGTAGCGTATCTACCATCATCGCCCATCTCGATGTGCACTCCAAGATCTTTCTCATCCGAGATACGAAAATAGATCTCGATCTCCGATCATGTGAAAAGACGCACTGCTTGTCCAAGAACCCTCTTTGATCCATCACACTTGAGACCAAGCATGCGATGGTGAAAAAATTCAGCTCGAGCTGGGAGGCTAAGGCAGGCCTCTCCAGCTGCCAGTCAACGGCATGCTTATTTTTCTTAGGACAATTTGTGGCATAATGTCCGCGTTAGTGAGAGTGAAAGCACTTGACCTTGGACATGTCTTGCTTCTTGCCTTTCGTACCCGGTGAGAAGCTTTCTTGCTCTTCCCCTTCTTTTCTTTAGCTGACCAAAGCGCAATTTTCTTCATCGAGATGCCTTTGATGAAGATACGTCCCTGTTGGTCAGCCTTATCTCCTCTTGCCTTGAGATCAGGCCAAGTCGCTCCATCCGCTCAACTTCTCCGACCATTGACGAGTCTGACCAAGATACCAACTCTTCGGAAGCCCAAGGAGAGCCGGGTCCACAAGTCCTCATCATCGACATTCACCCCCACACACTTCCCGGCTCATCTCTGCACGTGAGTGAACCCCGTGAGGTACTTGGCGATACGTAGCCTTTCTCCATCTTAATGTTTCTAAGTTTATCCTTTGAGCGCCAGATTCTCTTCGGTCGTTCTTGCTCTGGAATAGATGCATCCAACGCTTTCCACATCAAATATGGAGAATATTTTCCATGCGAGGCGGATACAATGTGATCCTTCACGCCCTCCAACGAATCCTTCGACATTTCTGCATCTTCTTTGCCAAGCCTCAACTTGAGTAGCATCGGTAGGCTTTGGGATCTCATCATCTATGAACTCCTTCAGCTTTGTTATCATAATACACTTCTCCATTCTATCCTTCCATGCAACATAATTTGAATTTCCCTCAAAGGGAATATTCCGGTCTGTAAGCTTGGATTGAAAGACATTTCAACTCAAACACAAAGAAAACAAAGCTAGTGCAAAATTCGAATTCCAAGCTCAAAACTCAAGCGCTTCTGGATCTGTGAGAAAAAAATTATTTCTAGCACAGATATCGAGCGTAAGGGCATTCTTGGATATATCACCTTTCAAAGAAATTATGGATCTAGAGGCTACTTGGCCCGTTCTGGGACTACGTCTGCAGAAATACTTGTAATCAACACAATAGATCTCGATGATCAATTCCTCGCCTCCCTAGATACCATGTAGAAATTTGAATAATTTTCTGAATTATTCACCGAGATTATCTTTGATTACACACTATTTAAGCTTCATGCATAATACATAACCTCTTCTACAATTGATCATCAATATGCGAAAATAGAAAGGTAGCATGCGCTCATTAAAACATAATCAAGCACACATATCAACACGGGATGTAATGGGAAAGAAATAGCTGAAAACCCCCAACTATACGTATATTATAATGATAGATAACATGTAACAATACATAGCACAAAGCTCTCACGACTCAGCACTATCTCAATACTACACACAAAACTAGATAGAAGATGAACAAGTCACGAGGTTCAAATCTCCTCCACAAAGTACGCACTCTTGCGCAATCCAAGTTGATTAATGATGAGATCAAGTTCGAATCCCACTAGCTCAACTACGCAATCCTCATTGGGAAATCTCCATCAATGTGTGTGCAAATCTCATACCTGACCAATAGTCACAATTTGATAGTAGACTTACCCTTTCACCCACCTCTAACATGGTCTCCAGCTATTTGTCCATGCATTACGATTAAACGATGTGTTCTTTAGTTGATTTATGAGTTAATAATTAGTGAATTAATTATTAATTAATTCACACCACTCATCACTAGTGTATTTTTCGGTTAGACTAAATACAACTAGTTCAACTAAGTTAAACCAGTATACAACTCACCAAACTGTCTCATGACTCCACCAGCTTTGTCATGAGTTCTAAGCTGAAGTCAACCATGCAATAGCTCAACTAACCCTTAGGAAAAGTGTATTTCCTTTTTTCAGTTGCATGTGCCACATCAAGCATCAAGTTGAAGTGCTCAGAGGAAAAGATAATGTTTATAGTCTAAATATTATTAGGGTTAATATGTTGGTATTCCTATTTTTAGCCGACGATCCCTAAAAAATGAAAGCGCCCAATGTCTAAAAATAGAAGTCCATCTATTTTTACCAACAATCATCCATAAATAGCATCCTGCAACTCATAGACCATGATCCATATGTCTAAAAAATAGACATAGTCTAAAAAATAGACTTTTCTTAACCTTTATGGGCCCACTTAGTGAAGGCGACTTCATTTCACTAAGCTCCATCATCTTGTTGCATTTTCAACATTATCTTTTATAGATGACCGGAGCATCCCTTTTTAATATATCCCTTTTGACTTCGGATATGTGGGCAATACTCATCGGAATATTTTTCTATCATAAAGCAGTGAGTAAAATTGTATTCCATTTGTGTCAATGTTAAGGTTAACATGGATTAAAGTTTTATAAGATACATTGCCACGGTGTAAATTTATATCTAAAGATTCCAAACCTCATTCAAGACCATATGTTTGTTGATGTAGTTTGATTGATTTATATTGCATTACTTTTACTTGAGTTGTTCTTGTGGGCCTCACCATCTAGTGATTTTAGGTAAAAAATTATTTACATGGAATTTTGAAGTATCTAGAATGTTTATTATTTATCACTACTAGCCTTGGTGATTTAGTTGTTTGTTTTGATCTTTGCTTGGTTACCCATATTTAATAGTTGTTCATGTTTAATTCATTGTTAAGGCTTTTTATTCGCCTATCAGGGTGCTATTTTTCTCAAATCCATAATGGCTAAAGAATGAAATTTATCTATGAAAAGAGGTCATATGGAAAACAAATTGTTTGCAAGTGTTCTTTTGAACCCATAGAACTTGCAACCCCAATATGGATACAATACTAAGTAATACATAGCCTCCTCATCTAATTTAGCCGAGGTTGCAATACTATATTTGAGTTGGCTAGCTCCATTTCAAGATATTATAATGTTAGATTATTATTTCTATAGATTTTGATTATGGTAGTAAAATGTTACAAAAAAACCGAAACTACAAATAATATTATTCTAGATATATGTAAAAAGGGCATGGTAGGAAAATCAAACAATATTAAACTTTTTCATAAATAGTTTAGATATAAATACATTTTCTAATTTTGATTGTAAATTCAAGGCTTAAAGAAATAATTTTTATAATTAATAAATAAAAAAGAAGCATTTTCAATCAAAATCACATCCAACATATAATAAAAATAATAAAAACAATTTAAAACTTCATACACTATGACATTACTATGGCAAAGAGCATAAAAATATACAAAAAAATCCTTTTATATAATAATGGAGAGCTTCAAATATACAGAAAAAAAATCTTTGACCTCCTTGTATCCAGAGAAAAGAGTTGCTCAAAAAATCATATTTTAAACAATTAAAACTTGGAGAAAATCATGTTGTTTTTGAATTTCAATTATATAAAAAATTAGTCAAATATTTCAAATCTTGTTTTTGGCTAGTTGCGAGAGTGTAGGTGCGATTCTAGCTAGAGAGAATCGAAGAAGGGGTTTCCAAGACGGAAGCGGGTTTCCACTCATTCGAGAAGGGATGCAAATATTTCCAACAAAAAGAGGCAAGAACAAGTTCCCTAGTGGTGATGCTATACAGCTTCGGTTAGTCGAGTGCATGTTGCGAGGCAGAAGTGCGAGTAAATTTGGTAGTCTCAAAGAGAGTTTCTAGAGGTAGAGCAGAGTTTCTTAAAAGAAGTACTACAGTTTATTAGGTAAACTTGCATCTAGCATGGAGAAAATAATTTGTTTTTGAATTTCAATTATATAAAAAATTAGTCAAATATTTCTAGTCTATTTTTTGGCTAGTTGCGAGTGTAGATGCGGATTCTAGCTAGAGAGAGACTCCAAGAAAGGGTTTAAAATGAGAATAGGTTCCAACATTCAGTCCGAAGGGAGGCAAATATTTCCAACAAAAGAGGAAGAACAAGTTCCTAGTGGTAGTGCTATTCAACCAGGTTAGTCGGTGCATGTTGCATGCAAGAGTGCGAAATGGCAGAGTCTCTCAAGAGAGTTTCTAGAGGTAGAACGAGTTTCCCAAAAGTAGTACTACACATTTTATTAGGTAGGGTTGCATCTAGCATGGAGAAAAATCATCGTTTTTGAATTTCAATTATATAAAAAATTAGTCAAATATTTCAAATCTATTTTTTGGCTAGTTGCGAGTGTAGGTGCGGTTCTAGCTAGAGAGACTCCAAGAAGGGGTTTCAAGACGAGTAGGTTTGCAACATTCCGGTCAGAAGGGAGGCAAATGTTTCCTATAGATGTTTAGCCCTTATTACCGTGGTGCTTCTTAACCACACACTCTGAGTCTTGCTAATGATCTGCTAGTGGTTCTTAGTACCTAACTTTTATGGAAATAAAATCTTTGAAATATTTGAGTATGAGAAGCTATATCATAAGTTGTGGTAAAAAAATTGGTTGTGCTTCTTTATAATTTTTTGATTACATAATGTATAAGGTATGATTTTTAATTAGTCTAGAAATAGCACGAAATAAATGTTCCAAGTTAAATAGAAATATACGATTCGAGAAATATCCAATTTAAGTATTATTGGTTTCATTGGGATAATATATGAGATCACAATATCACTCAACTCAAAATTTTGAATTATATTTAAAAAAAATTGACATGCATTCTAAATAAGTATTTTTTTTGAAAGAGTCAAAAGAATTTTGGTGGTGGTTCTGCGGATTTAATTCTCTTTTGGTGGTGTTCTTTATGGATATTTGCTTGTCAGTTGGATCAAATGGCCTGCACTTTGCTACTACCTCTGTTCTTTGCTCTTAGCTAAACAGAGAACACTCAATAGTAAGGTATACCACACGGAGGAGCGGAAATGGAACCCCGGAGACGGAGTTAGACAGGACCATGGGCACTTATGAAATAAATGAGAATTGGCTCGTCTCTGAGTCTACTTAATAAAAGACCCTATTTCACTAGCAAATACGGACACTATCCTTTAGCCTTAGTAAGTTCCATACAGTAGCTATGGAGGAGGTAGATCTTCAAGATGAGCTGGCCAATTAAACACCAAAATTTTAATACACAAGACAAAAATTTTAATACACAAGACCAAAATTTTAATACACAAAGACAAAAATACACAGACATTTTTTTAATTCACTAACACAAAAATTTTTCGAGCGTTGATGGAGAGTAACATACCCGTTGAAATAACGAGCGTTGCATTTGCAGGAGATAATTCGCCGTGGCTGGGAGGAGCAAAAATGCGAACAGAGAAAAAATGGTAAACCACAATGAAAATGCGTGAACAATGAAAACGGTAAATCACCAACCTTCATGCAATATTTATTTATATAAATAGTTCACTTAATCGATTAAAAAGTAAAAGTTCTACTAACTTTGTTGTTTGCCTAATCTCCGGCAAAAATTTTGTTTTCCCGCGCCATCAATGTGCCATCAATCTAAACGGAATACGAGTTTGGCCGAACTTTATAAGAAAGTCTCACTCCGAACTTGACATGAAAGTTCTACGAACTTTGTAAAATGTTCCGTCGGCATTGTTGAAAAAAAAAGTTTCGGGTCCCCGATTGTCACAAAAGTGTAACCCGCCCTTCACGCTTCCGCCCTTTACACTTTTCGAACAGTAGAATCGTGGTTTCGATCATCTTTATCATACAACAAACTCGCAAAACTTTCAGATAGTTTCAGAAAATAAAAGAAGTAATTTATAAGAAATAAAATTACATCTTGAATACAATTCCAGCTTGAATATCAATCTTCAGGTAAGATCCTTCCATTTTCCATCAATGGGTAAGGTCGATCCTCTAGTGGAGTTTTTACATCAAGTTGGAGTCGCCAGGTGAGGAGTTCAGCCTTCATATGTTTCCAATTATTGTTCATCATCAACAATTGGATCTAATCTTCGTCGTTCTTACTTTTTCTTCCCTAATGGAGTCGCCAAAATGTTCACTCAGATAGATCCTTAGGCTGAAGAAGGAAATCCTGAGGTAATCTCAAACCAATCTTTGGATTGGTATGTAGCCCTACCAAATCAGAGAGGGATCTCTCAATAGAATCATAGCCAAGAGGGCTGGATTGAAAATATTTTAGGCTAGCTAAGGAAAATAAGGAGTTTTGATTTTGATTTTAGAGTTGGGCTCACTGAACCAGAATTAGGTCAAGAGGATAAAACAGGACCATAAGGATGAAATTGAAGTATTATTGATGAGGCAAGGTAGGTAAAATGTTTAAACATTCAAAGAGTATTAAATTAGATGGAAATACTATTGAGGAGCTAAGGAAAGCATATCAATTTATTTTCCCTAAACTGAAGAAATTGAACACATTATACTTAATTTCCCAAAACAGAGCATAACTAAATATGAATTCTGTCTTTCAAACTTTAAATCAAGTATATTATAGATGTAAAATGGCTTATGAATCAGCAATACATTCTAAAAAATCAATCACAGAGAAAAAAAAATGTTTAAAGCTTGTACCATAGGGATCCCAAGAAAATAGTTGCAATTTTCCATTAATGTCCAAGCTAGAATGATACTTGATCAATACAATCTCTTCAACCGATGCCAACCATTACAAAGATCGAAAATTACAACTTATGCACTTCAAAACTACTTCCTCTCATCATCGGGGGTCGAATCCATGAGGTGAGTGGGAGTTTACACCAAAACCGAATCGAATGCTGTAGTCTAGGATGAGGAAAGTGACTCATTCCTATCTTTTAACGTATACATTTGACTTCAAATAATGATTTACCTAATGTATCTACCTTAGGTAAAAAGTAAAATATGATATTTAAAATGGGAAACTCTCATTTACCCAAGTGAAAATTAAAACTGGAGGAAAGAAATTTCAAAAATTGTATAAACCGGCAAAAAACTGTGAATTCCTTGGTAAACGTGTAGCGCCATGACAAAAAATTTGACCTATTTTGTAAGCCATTTTTGGAGGCCTTCCCCTTGTATAACTCAAATCCATAGTAGCTCACTGGAAAGGTCTGTGAGTCTAGTTTCCCGATATGCTTTCATTTTAAAAAATGGTGCCCATATTCCCTCTAAAAACGTTGTTCTCCCAAGACTAGTAAATGCGCAGTGCCAAGGTCAAAAAGAGGGCAGAAACATGATTTTTTGATGGTTTTTGACCTTTTTGAGGAACTAGTTTTGCTCCAAATCTCCTGAAACTTTATGAGGTTGATGTAATCATCACTAGGAACATGAGGATGCTGACCATTTTGCATTTGGGGGCCCCAAAAAAGAGCGCAACACTAGTGGCGCTGCGTTAAGTAGCCAATTTTTCTCGTTAAATCGGTTAAAAAATCAAATTTTGCACCAAGTGTGCCAAAATTGGAATTTGCTTCGTCGATCAAGAGTTTAGAGGTATGAAGAGACACTAACAAGTATTTAGGGAAATTCTTCTACTGGCTAGGTTTTCCTAATTTAACTGAATCGTATGATCTTGGCATCTTCGATGATCGATTTCGAGTTGTCATGGTCATCCAGTCATCCAAGTCCACCAAGTGCAAAACTCTCTCTCTTGCTCATGATGAAGGCCCTCCTCTTTCCATATTTCGCCTGTGGCTTGGGGAAAAACCCTTGGGAAGAAGGGGAATGGAAAGGGTGTAGGATAGTGGGGTTAGAGATTTGGGATGGCTAAGGGAAAATTTAGAGAAATAGGGAAGGGAGTTAGGGAGTGGTGGGAAGTGATGGGAGGGAGAAAGGCTTAGGGAGATAGGCTAAGAAATAAATTATGGGGATTTTGTTTAGGTATCTAGGAAATTCCACCTAGATTTAGGGTTTTTGGAATATAGCTAGGGAAAGGGGATTGGAGGAGTGTAAAGGCAAGGGAAGTGTATAGGGAGTGAATTAGGTTGTAAGGAAGGAAGAAATAGGGTCTAGGGAAACAATTTAGGCATGTAGTGGTGATAATTAGGGTTTCTTAACTCAACAATTTTGATGTTAAATGAAGAGAGTTTATGCAATAAACTTTCAATTGTGAAATGAGAATAGGGCATGTGAAAACAAAGTCACTACTATTGGAGGTGAAGAGAACTTGAATCGCAGGTTGGAGGACTTTCAAAGGAGCTTGGGAGAGTCGGGAGACTTTGAAAGAGCTAGCTTCTAGATAATAGAGTACAACCGCCATCAGCCTGGGCACAAGCGTTTATAGGAGGGCCGTGCCACTAGGCTAGGTTATCAGGGCCGGAGCGCAACGCCACCTTCAAAATTACTTTTGGATGACTTCCCAAAGTCAAAATTGGGCGCATGATAGCTCGTTGGAAATTTTATATTGTCTGATTTCCAAATATACCTTATTTGGGGCTTTATTCATTTTCGGTAAAATTGATTTTCCCAATATCGTAAAAATTAATAATTTATCAGCATAAATGAAGAGTGTTATGCGTACAAGTTTTGGAGGCCTTCCTCAACTCCAAATTGAACTCATGATATTTCATTTGAAACAGGTATTTTTATAGCATTATTTGATCATCAAGAAAGTCAGTCAGACACTCCAGCCTAGGATAAACCTGAAATTTCCTAAGACCGGTCCAAAGTGCAACAATTTCAACTCCAGATTTTGACATTTGTCTAAAACCATGAAACCTGTGTAAAATATGAAGGATATCTTCTTTATTGACCTATTATGGACAAAAACCTCTCTCACTTTTTTCATATTCATCTCTTTTTGGTCAGAAACGGAGTTTGAAGCAAAACTAGCCCTATGTGTGGAAAATGGTTTGTCCCTTGGAATGACTTCTTGGAAAATGATGGAGACATGATGTTTCTGAGTTGGTATGACTTCATACTTGATGAAATGACTCCATCATGTAGCCCTGTCGTATTCTTCATAGCAAACCCTAGCTCAAAGGGGGAGTTGAAATTAGGGTTTAGTGCTTATGAACAATGATGACTTGGGCATGCTTCGGTACAAGGCACTCCTTTTGGCATTTCCGATCAATCGATGAAGTAGACACTTTTTGTATTTGAAATTTATGATGTAGCATGTGGAACTCTCGCTCTGTGACTTTAGAGATCGAGTACTTGATACATTTGAATTGACATAAAATTACATGAATAAATAAAATTACATCTTGGAATTAAATCACACTAAATCAAAATACAACTTTGGAAACCATTTTGGAGATCATCTTTACATGGTAAAGTGACATTATTTGGAACACTCTCATACTTTTCTGACCTTATGCAAATGAAATGGTGCATTTTTGGACCTTGAAAGACAAAACCCTAATGACCTAATGAGACTTTGAATAACCTAACTTCCATGAATGAGATTTGGAATTAAAAGACTTCCTGGCGAAAAGAGACGTTCATAGGTGTTGTTATGCCCAAGGAGACATGATAATGAGTCAGAAATGTGAATCTTGGAGGGAGAGTGAAGTTTTTTGACAAGGACAACCACTAGTGGAACAATTTTATATCATGACCTAATGGAATGATTGAAAATTATTTAGAGTGGGACACCTAAGATGCAGATGCAAAATGTGTTTTGATCCCTGGTGGAAGTATGAAAATATTGACACTAACAAGTTCTTCGGCAACATCTCACACTTTCTATGGTAATACCTGTGAATTTCGCACCTACAAACAATAATAGACTTAGTAAACTCTGTAGTTATGCCGAATTTTGGATTTAAAACAACGATTTGGTGGAGTGGAGGTGGCACGGGTCCGTTGGATAATGGCCCGACCCCTTATGGCGCAAAAAATGTGTTGGTGGGGGTAATGGGATAGGATGGAAGGAGAAGGCAGGAGCAGACATGACAAGAAGGTGATGTACCAATCATATATCGCAATCGCGGGTCAGAAGATTTTTTTCATAAGCGGTGGATGCAAACGTTAAAGCCTGTGATGTGCGACAACGGAAAAGGTGACGTGGCATGGCGGAGGTGGGGCCAACCTATATCACAGATCACAATTAGTGAGTTTTTTTTGTGGGGAAGAAGAGGTAGATGTTAAGACCAATGATGTGCGAAGAGCGACGAGCAGGGATGACATGGCAAGGAAAAGGTGGGGCTGCTCGCGGTCCGCAGATTGCATATTTTGTTATGAGAAGTGGGAGGTGAATGTTAAACTTTGCGATTTATGATGTGCGATTAGGTCCCACCCACTTCTAAAATCTCACTTCAACACTTTTGATATGAACTTGTGTGCTTATCCTTTGAAATTTGCGATTTGCAATGTGTGATTAGGATTTGGCAGGGCTTGTATAGGATTTAGGATAAAAATTAGGCATAAGGTAATGCTGTTGATGATTTTGAAATATTTCTAAGTTCTTAAACTTTGAAACATAACCCTTTTTCCAATCATTTTAGTGTGAGTACCCTCTGCTTTGGTCTTTCTTCTTCCACCATAGGAAAAAAAGAATTTTGATGCCTTCTCAAGGTATCTACCTATGAAAACTACAAATCTAACATTTTTCTTATTTTTAGGGTGCATTTAGACTTGCAAACCCTGAAATCTTTTTCTTTTGAAATTCTAACCTAAACCCTATCGCTCTTTTCTCCTATTGCTCCAGATTAAGCTGTTGATCCAATGTCATTTCTACCTATCTACGAGTAAGCCAAGATTAAACAGTTTGGAAAATACTTATTTTCTAACCTATCAATAGAAATTTCAAAATTTTACAATCATTCTTAAGTTATATGATTGAAAAAACCTTTCTAAAAAAGTAGAGGCATTTTGAGTTGCAACACTTTCAGACCTATTTAAAATTTTTGTGGGGTTTTTTCTTTCCTTTTTTACACCCTCTTTTCTTCTTCTTTTTGTTTCCTTTTATATTTTTTGGAAATGTTTTTGAATATTGAAATATATATACAATATGAAAATTTGCAAGTAAGAAATACACAACCACCTTGTGATACTGTAAATTACAGGACTCTAACAGTGGCTCCAACTGGGGATGGCACTTCTTCTTAGGGAAGTGTCAAGAACATCAATACTAGTAGCCTTGTATACTTCTTCTCTGTAATAATTTCCATGAATCTTCTCTTGCTTTTTTTTATGAATATGTCTTGCTATTTTTTAGCACAACAAGGTGGCCTACAAATAGGATCCGAACCAAAAATTGTGGTATTTACAGTGGAGTGGGAAATTTCTCTGTATTTAGGAGAAGTAATGCTTCAACATCCTTCCATTTACATGACCAAAAAGCATCTCTATTCCATCAATATTTTGCAGAAAAAATGCATTATTACCTCTAAAAGAACGAACAATATATGGGCCTTTCGACAGGTTGTCAAACTTTCCATGCTTACCTTTACCTTCTATTATGGAATCCCATTTTTGTACTTTATCTCCAATATTGAAATAATTTTATCTTGTTCTTTTGTCAAAGATCTTCTTTATATTTTCTTGTACCACCTGAGTTGTATTGTAAACCTCTTCTTTGGATTGTTGTAGCTGAATGGTTTGGCTTATTATTATTTTTACATTGTTCTCTTCAACCTGTACCTCTTGAATGATTTTCATGGCTGGTGTTATCACCAAAACCATACCTGATTGGTTGCTGATCAGACAACTTCAGTGTAACTATTTCAAACCAATATTTTGACTGAGGTGTAGCCTCCTCAACCTGAGAGGGCTCTCTCAAGGGTTAATGATATTGAATAAAGATGTATATATATGGCTAACTCTATTTTTTGTGTCTTGATTTTGTATGTTTACAGGTTGAAAAGATGAAGGCTTTCTACCATTGGGCTATGGAGTCAGTGACAGGGATAAAGATAATAATGGCTCTTCTTGTGGAAGCTGAGGCTTGTATATACTTCAATGAAAGAGTAAAAAATTTAGGAAAATCCCAATAACTTGAGGTTCAAAGGATGTTAGAGCATGTGATACATGAATTATGAGTAATGATTCATCAAGGTTTTGAAAGGAAAGTATTAAAAGAGATTCATCAAAAATCAACACTTAAAGGAAGTTAGAGCATGAACAACCATGAATTCTGAGTAATAAGCATTAAGACATTGAAGAAAACCTTTCAAAGATAGGACCTAAAACTCATTTGGCCATAGTTTAATACTTAAAGGAAGTCAGAGCATGATAAACCATGAATTCTGAGTAATAAGCATTAAAAATATGGAAGGAAAACATTTCGAAGATAAGATATAAACTCATTGAAATACACTAAGAATCTCAGGTCAAGAAAAGTTAAATTGCTTCTGTATATATCATTTAATCCAAAGCTTTACAAAAGTAGTATGTTCGGATAACATTTTCCAACCCTCCATACATCGAAGTACTCATTACTTATAGGCATCTAGCCTTTACATCCAATTTTCCAAGTGGTTAGACCATTAAACTCTATTACTGGCACAAAATATAACTACTAATTAGATTTTTATAACTAAAACTGACACCTTTCGAATTGGGAATTAAAGTCCTACTATGACTCAAAAACCTACTTATTACATTCAAACTAAAGATGATCCAAATATTCCTCGAAAGGAATCATGTATTTCAACCATGCTAACCATAAACAAGACATCAATACTCTAAATGTCTTCATGGAGCTGCTCTGCCTACTATTAAGGAGTTGTCAGTTTGATGATATGGCAATATAGTGAACTGGTATCATCGAACTGTATCCTTAACAAAAATATCCCCACTTAGAAAACCACTGATATGATACTCTTTGTGATTTCCCTGATACTCTTTTTCATTCTCATGGAGAACAATTTTAAAATATCTATTTACCCTCCTCTTTCTTCCAAAATTAACCACTAAAATTAACCTTGCTGTCAAAACAGATTTTTGGGCTACTTTCGTAGCACAAACAAAAAAATGTTGATGTGTGGTAACCTTCTGCTATTCTCAACCATTGGAGGATGTTAAGTAGTAAAAAAAAATTAAACACAACCTTCAAAACTCTTCATACCTATCATTTTAAATACCTTAAAACCAAAAAAGGATTCTTTAGAAAGTCCGCAGTAGAAAATGGGCTTTAAGCCTAGCATACACTGCGGAATTGCCTAATATTTCAGAGATTTGAAAAAACTTAGGATCTGAACTCTAGAAAGATCCATGAATATACCTGCATGTAAATCATGATAATATAAGACAAAAAAGGTATATAATCCATTTTTACCTTCTTATTTACCAGTAGTTTCTTCATGAGCAGTTTCTCCATAGTTCCTCTTTCCAAATATTTCTTCTCTAATTCTCTCTTCATCATCTCCATATTTTCTTTCAACTCTTTGACATGTCTTTGAAGATTTCTCCTCTCTACCTGTAACCATAAATTCCTCTTCCTTGTGTGTGTCATCATGATGCATAAAGGCTGTGATTTATTCAACAAGTTTTTTTACTTTTCCAGCAAACTTTTCAAAATGAGTAACCTGGTCATTTACTTTCTTTTCCACCTCATCTATCATTTGTCTATCTTTCTTGTATCTTTCCATCTCTCTATTTGTTTCAGACAAATCTTCCTTAACTGCTCTTAACTGATCTTCAAGAACCTCCTTTTCAGTCTGTTCTATTATTTTTTCCTTTCCCTTTCTCTGTTTGACCGTTTCTTCCTTGTCTTTAATCTGTCCCTTTAGAGAATCTGCTTCAGATTTCTTTTGAATCTTTCTTTTATATTGAACTTTATTTTATTTAGTAGCCTCTATCTCAATATGAGATATGACTATGAATTCTTGTACTACTGCCTTTTTTCTTCTATCTTCCTTCTGCTGCTTATTTCCAACAGTAATAGTTTCAAAAATCTGTGATCTAGTGAAAGGCTTTCAAGGTTTAAAAAGAAAACCTAAATTTTCTGAAGAAAAATCTAGCTTCTTGGCTATAAGTCCCTTCCCTTTGGCCTTGGATCCTTCAACCTCAGTTGCTTTCACTACAAGGGTTTCAATAATGTATATAGCCTCTAAGGTGTCTTCAAGCCTGCCTTTACCTACAGTGATTTCCTTTGTGCCTATTTTAGACCTTTTTGCTGCAGGTTTGGTCTTACTATCTATGAAATGCTTTTTAGCTTGCTTGCTAGTTGGTGGATGTGGTGTTGTCTCTTGGATGAAATTAGCTTCTTCTACCACATTTTTAGCTGTAGATTTTAAACCCTCTTGTTGATTCCCTTCTAATTCTGTAGTGGCACTCAAATCTTGCCTAGAAGAAGAAGTTTTGAGTTAGAGGCTTTCCTTGGAGATAAAACATCCATTTCATACCCATTCATAAACAAGAAAGATGCCCAGTCTCTGTCTAGTTTACTTAATTCTTCCAGTACTAGTAATTTCATAAATACATGGTGAAAGATGGAAGTTTCACTTCTTTCAGGTCTTCGTTGCACTTTTTCTGCCATCTTTTAAAGACTTCTAAAAAGGTAAAAAGGAATATCTATCAACTTTTTACCTATAAAATGAAGCAACAGTTTGAAGTGATACATGTAGATTGTTTGGAATCTACCTTCACATGTAAAATATTTTTGTATGAATGTCAATAATTTAGAATAGTTATCTCTAAAGAAATTTCTGAGAATCCCTACAGTCATATTTATCCCTACATGTTCAGGCTTTAGATAATCATCACAACTTTTCAAGTTAAACTTGGTAGCTTTAAACCATTCCTCTCCAGTCCTCGGAATCCCTATTGCTTTAGAAATGCTATGAGGTGAAATTGGCACATGAAGAAAACCGACCTTTGTATATGTACCTTTAAAATTGAGTACGAAATCTTGTGATACCTATTTGTGATGACCTTGCAAGCTTTGACAGAACTAAATGCAACCCGCTCTTGTAAAACACTCAATGAAATATGGATCTTCCATGATTAAACTTGGACTTGTAGGCTCGTACCTAAATGGCAGACCTCCTTTATTAACTTTCTTTGGTGTAGCCATTTCTTCTTGTTCTGTAGCAGTGGCCTTCTTCTTTGGTGTAGCCATGACAACGAGCTATTATGGTAGAAGAGGGCTAGCATGACATAGGATTTCTATGGAAGATGTTGATGACAACAAGTTGCTTTGGTAGCAGCTTACAAAGCAGAAAAGAAAGTGTAAGGAATAAGGGATGAATTTGAAAAGAAAAATGAGATGGGATTTATTTAGAAAATGATGGCTGATGCTAAAACATGCTTAAATTTAAAATGATGACTCTACTCTGGTAGCATGACCTCGAAACCCTCAAATTTTAACCACTCATAATTATGCAGAAAACCGTTATAGGATGACACAAATTTCGTAGCACATTTAGTTTTACAAGTGTCAGTTTTAGTACGGAATTACTAGGCATTTTTGCAGCAAAAACTGTTGATTTTGTACTAAAATCGACGCGGACTCAGAGATATTTTGACAGGTGGCCAGATTTGAGATTTAGGTGGATTTAAAGTATTTACTCAAAATCTATTCCTTTGATATAACTGGAGATAATCCCTAACAACTTAAAACAATCTTTGAAACCTATGTTAATCATAAAATTTATCATTTCATGATGTTATGCAACCTAATCAATCTAAAGACAAACTTGACACATTTCAAGTTATGATTTTGAAAATTTATGGTGTGACAACAGTGGCTCCACTTGGGATTGTATACCAAAGAACCAGTATTTCCAGTGCCATTCATCCTTTAGAATAAAAACTTTGAAATTTTTCCAAGGCTGCTTCAAACTCTTATAGCCTTCACCTCGGGCTCAAGCTTGATAATCACTGCAGAAGAACCAAATTTGTACCTACTGAAAATATGCTTAGTTACCTTTGAGCTTATTCACACACTCCTACCTACCCTATCAGATGCAATCTCCATTTGTAACTCAAGGAACATGAAACTTCCAATGAAGCTAGTCATTGATATGATCTGACACTTGAATCTCTTGACTGTGCTTAAACCAAAAACAAACAAGATACTGGAATGACCAAGGCAACATAAGATGTATCTGATCTTCATAATGAACATATAACTGGAAATATGGACTGTAGGATTCTTTCATATAGTCATCTATAGGATCATAGAAGACATAACATGTTTGACGCTTCTCATGACATTCTGCAACTTTGGATTACTTATATATGCTTTTCTCAACCACATAAGACTTCATTTGTGTGCTTTCAAACTGATTTACAAAAGCAGTATATTATTCCTCAATCTCTAAGCAGAAAGGTAGCAATACCCTCTCTTTGTGTTCTGGGATGGAAAGCTTTTGAAAAGAATGACCATGATCATGAAGACTATATGATTGAATTTGACCTTGTAAAACTTCAATGTCTTTCTCAATGTTCTTAGCAACTTCATCCAAAAATTGAATCTTATCTTTTGACTTGCATTCAAATGATTTTAGATAAGAAGACAAGGACAAAGAAAATTTTTCATCTACTTCCTCATCAATATGATCATCATTCCATTGTTTAAAGCCTTGAATTGAAGGAGAGTCTGCTACCAACTCTGTTTATTCTATCCATTCTTCTAAAAACATAAGCCAAAAATCTACAAATGACTTAATAGATCTGACAGGAAAGCTTTCAATCCATTATTTACATTTTCCTTGAAATGAATCATAGAATAATATGATGCAAAAATATTCATTTTTTACTCTAAGAAGCTCAGTAAAGTCACAGAAATCTGATATATGCTTCAAAGTCAAACTCAAATCTTCTCCATTGAATTTTGGATCATTCCTTAAAAAATATGCATCCTTGGGAAAATGATTTGGGAAACCATGAATTCCTGAAAAATTTATACATGCATACCTTGAAAAAAAGAATGGAAACATCTGAGTTATTCATATGTCCAGTGGAATCGCCATGAATCTATGAATTTTGAATTCTTCAACAATGGAGTTGTCAAGGTAGTTGTAGCCTAGAACAGATTTTGAGCTCCTGCTACCTTCAAGAGTTCAGCTTCAAAATTTTCGGGAGATTTATATCTTTAGACTCCCGGAAGACACACCAAAATGTTATCACCAAAACCGTACCTGATTGGCTGCATATCAGACAACTTCAATGTAACTATTTCAAACCAATATTTTGATTGAGGCTTAGCCTCCTCAACCTGAGAGGGCTCTCTCAAGGGTTAATGATATTGAATAAAGATGTAGATAGATGGATAAATCTATTGTTTGTGTCTTTATTTTGTATGTTTACAGGTTGAAAAGATGAAGGCTTGCTACCATTGGGCTATGGAGTCAGTGACAGGGATAAAGATAACAATGGCTCTTCTTGTGGAAGCTGAGGCTTGTATATACTTCAATGAAAGAGTAACAAATTCAGGAAAATCCCAATAACTTGAGGTTCAAAGGAAGTCAGAGCATGTGATACATGAATTCTAAGTAATGAATCATCAAGGTTTTGAAAGGAAAATATTAAAAGAGATTCATCAAAAATCAACACTTAAAGGAAGTCAGAGCATGAAAAACCATGAATTCTGAGTAATAAGAATTAAGACATTGAAGAAAACCTTTCAAAGATAGGACCTAAAAATCATTTGGCCATAGTTTAATACTTAAAGGAAGTTAGAGCATGATAAACCATGAATTCTGAGTAATAAGCATTAAAACTATGGAAGGAAAACATTTCGAAGATAAGATATAAACTCATTGAAATACACTAAGAATCTCAGGTCAAGAAAAGTTAAATTGTTTCTGTATATATCATTTAATACAATGCTTTACAAAAGTAGTATGTTCAAATAACATTTTCCAACCCTCCATACATCGAAGTACTCATTACTTATAGGCATCTAGCCTTTACATCCAATATGCCAAGTGGCTAGACCATTAAACTCTATTACTGACACAAAAGATAACCACTAATTAGATTTTTACAACTAAAACTAACACCTTTCGAATTAGGAATTAGAGTCCTACTATGACTCAAACACCTACTTATTACATTCAAACTAAATATGATCCAAATATTCCTTGAAAGGAATCATGTTTTTCAACCATGCTAACCATAAACAAGACATTAATACTCTAGCTGTATTCGTGGAGCTGCTCTACCTACTATTAAGGAGTTGTTAGTTTGATGATATGGCAATATAGTGAACTGGTATCTTTGAACTATATCCTTAACAAAATATCCCCACTTAGAAAACCACTGATTTGATACTCTTTGTCATTTCCCTCATACTCTTTTTCATTCTCATGGAGAAAAAAATTAAAATATCTGTTTACCCTTCTCTTTCTTCCAAAATTAACCACCAAAATTAACCTTGCTGTTAAAACAGAGTTTTCGGCTACTTTCGTAGCTAGTTTCATAGCACAAACAAAAAAATGGTGATGTGTGGCAACCTTCTGCTATTCTCAACGATTGGAGAATGTTAAGTAGTAAAAAAAAATTAAACACAACCTTCAAAACTCTTCACACCTATCATTCTAAATACCTTAAAACCAAAAAATGATTCTTCAGAAATTTTGCAGCAGAAAATGGGCTTTAAGCCTGGCATACGTTGCGGAATTGCCTAATATTTAAGAGATAGGAAAAAAATTAGGATCTAAACTCTAGAAATATCCATGAATATACATGCATGTAAATCATGATAATGTAAGACAAAAAAGGTATATAATCCATTGTTACCTTCTTATTTACCAGTAGTTTCTTCATGAGCAGTTTTAATAGTTTTATCCATAGTTCCTCTTTCCAAATCTTTCTTCTCTAATTCTGTCTTCATCATCTCCATATTTTATTTCAAATATTTGACTTGTTTTGAAGATTTATCCTCTCTGTGTATAACCATTAATTCCTCTTCCTTGTGTGTGTCATCATACTGCATAAAGGCTGTGATTTCTTCAACAAGTTTTTGACTTTTCCAATGGACTTTTCGAAATGAGTAGCCTGGTCATTTACTTTCTTTTCCACCTCATCTATCATTTGTCTATCTTGCTTGAATCTTTCCAGCTCTCTCTTTGTTTCAGACAACTATTACTTAACTTCTCTTAACTAATCTTCAAGAATCTCCTTTTTAGTATGTTCTATTACTTTTTCCTTTCCCTTTCTCTGTTTGACCATTTCTTCCTTGTCTTTGATATGTGCCTTTAGGGAATCTGCTTCAGATTTATTTTGAATCTTTATTTTAGATTGACCTTTGTTTTCTTTAGTAACCTCTGTCTCAATAGGAGATATGACTATGAATTCTTATACTACTTTATTTTTTCCTTTATCTTCCTTCTGTTGCTTATTTCCAAAAGTAATAGTTTCTGAAATCTATGATCTAGTGAAAGGCTTTCTATGTTTAAAAAGAAAACCTGAATCTTCTGAAGAAAAATCTAGCTTCTTGGCTATAAGTCCCTTCCCTTTTGCCTTGGATCCTTCAACCTCAGTTGCTTTCACTACAGGGGTTTCAACAATGTCTATAGCCTCTAATATGTCTTCAAGCCTACCTTTACCTCCAGTGATTTCCTTTGTGCGTATTTTAAACCATTTTACTGTAGGTTTGTGTTGAAGATTGCAACAAGAAACAGTGAAGGAGGCATCCTGAAACATCATTCCTGATCCTAGTTGGAAAGTGATCACCTAAACTAGGTGGGGCCCATAGAGGTGATTTTTGTCGCAAAGTCTATTTTTAGACATGTCGATCATATTCTATGAGTTGTGGGATGCTATTTGTGGATGGTTGGTCAAGTTGGAAAAATAGATGGATTTTTATTTTTAGACATATTGGGCGGAATCTATTTTTAGATTTCTAGTCTAAAAATAGATATGTCGAATATTATTAGCTCTTAATAATATTTGGACTCTAAACATTATCTTATTCTCTTGGAGCACTTCAGTTAAGTGCACAGATGTGGCACAGCAATTGACAGAATGAATTACGTTATTCCTGAGGGTTTAATGGAGCTATTACATGGAGGAATTCAGTTAGAAATCATGTGACAGAGTTTGGTTGAGTTGGAGAAGTAGTTGGTGGAATTGTATTTAGTTTAACTCAGTTAGACTCAGTTGAGCTAGTTGTATCTAGTCTAACTAATTGATACACTAGTGAGAGTGGTGTGAATTAATTAGTTAATTAATTCACTAAATAATAAATCATTAATAAACTAAAGAATACATCAGTTAACTACAGTGCATGGACAGTTTCAGTGGAGACCAGTGGAGAGATAGGTGAAAGGGCAAGATAGAATATCTGTTGTGACTATTAGTGATGCATGAATTGCATCTACATATACATTGGAGTTGCCAAAGATAATCACGCAGTCATTGAGAGTGGGATTACATTGAATTGGTCTTTGTAATCAGCTTGGATTGCGCAATGGAGGCAGGCTAGCAGGTGGCAAAGATTGGTGCATGGATTTGCAAGATTGGTCTTGATTAGTGTATGATGATTGTACTGTACTGAGAGCTTGTGATAAGCTTTGTATGTTTGTATGATATTGTCATATGATCTCCATGATATACATAATATATAGTTGGGGTTTTTAGCTTCAGGATTTCTCGTTAAACAACTGTGTTATGTGTGTTTTTATTGCTTCATGTGTTTTGCAATTGTTGATTAAATTTCTGCAAGAATTATAGTGGAAGGATTTTGTATTTTACAAGAAGATAAATATTGTGAGATCAGGAGAGTCCAGATGTATGCATGCTTATTGTATATAATTTCTACAGTTTGGTCTTACTATCTATGACACGCTTTTTAGCTTGCCTGCTAGTTGTTGGATGTGGTGTTGGATGAAATTAGCTTCTTCTACCACGTTTTTAGCTGTATATTTTAAAATCTCTTGTTGATTCGCTTCTAATTCTGTAGTGGAACTCAACTCTTGCCTAGAAGAAGAAGTTTTGAGTTTAGAGGATTTCCTTGGAGATAAAACATCCATTTCATACCCATTCATAAAAAAGAAAGATGCCCAGTCTTTGTCTAGTTTACTTAATTCTTCCAGTACTAGTAATTTCATGAATCCATGGTGAAAGATGGAAGTTTCACTTCTTTTAGGTCTTCCTTGCACTTTGTCTGCCATCTTTCCAAGACTTCTAAAAAGGTAAAAAGGAATATCTATCAACTTTTTCCCTGTATAATGAAGTAACAGTTTGAAGTGATACATGTAGATTTTTTGGAATCTACCTTCACATGTAAAGTATTTTTGTATGACTGTCAATAATTTAGAATAGTTATCTCTAAGGAAAGTTCTGGGAATCCCTACAGTCATATTTATCCTTACATGTTCAGGCTTTAGATAATCATAACAACTTTTCAAGTTAAACTTGGTAGATTTAAACCATTCTTCTCCAGTCCTCGGAATCCCTATTGCTTTAGAAATGCTATAAGGTGAAATTGGCACATGAAGAAAACTGACCTTTGTATGTTTACCTTTGAAATTGAGTACGAAATATTGTGAGACCTGTTTGTGATGACCTTGCAACCTTTGACAAAACTGAATGCAACCTACTCTTGTAAAAACCTCAACGAATTATGGATCTTCCATGATTAAACTTGGACTTGTAGGCTTTTACCTGAATGGCAAACCTCCTTTATTAACTTTCTTTGGTGTGGCCATTTCTTCTTGTTTTGCAACAGTGGCCTTCTTTATGTATTTACACCTGTTTAGGAAAAAAAATTTATGACATCGAGCTATTATGGTAGAAGAGGGCTGTCATGACATAGGATTTATACAGAATATGTTGATGACATCAAGCTGCTTTGGTAGCAGCTTACAAAGCAGAAAATAAAGTGTAAGGAATGAGGGATGAATTTGAAAAGAAAAATGAGATGGGATTTATTTAGAAAATGATGGCTGATGCTAAAATGTGCTTAAATTTCAAATGATGACTCTACTCTGATAGCATGACCTCGAAACCCTCAAAGTTCAACCACTCATCATTATGCAGAAAACCGTTATAGGATGACACAAATTTTGTAGCGCATTTAGTTTTTCAAGTGTCAGTTTTACTACGGAATACTAGGTGTTTCCGCAGCAAAATCTGTTAATTTTGTGCTAAAATCGTTGCGGACTCAGAGAAATTTTTACAAGTGGCCAGATTTGAGATTTTAGGTGAATTGAAAGTATTTACTCAAAATCTATTCCTTTGATATAACTTGAGATCATCCCTAAAAACTTAAAAAAAATCTTTGAAACCTATGTTAATCATAAAATTTATCATTTCATGATGTTATGCAACCTAATCAATCTAAAGACAAACTTGACACATTTCAAGTTATGATTTTGTAAATTTAGGGTGTGATAAAAGCTGGCACTCCTAAGGATGTTGGAAAAATTTCATCCATCCCATAGACTAACTTGTATGGGGACATGCCAATTGATTTCTTAGTTTTCAGTTTGTCAGCCCACGATGCATGCACTAATTTATTATGCCAAGATTTCTTATTATCTTCCAACAACTTCTTAATGATGTTAACCAAAATCTTGTTGGAGGATTCAACTAGTCCATTCCCTTGAGGGTAATAAGCTTTTGAATGCCCCAAAGAGATGTGATATCCGTGGAGAAAATCCACCATCTTCTTGGACTTAAAAGCAACAACGTGTTGAGATTGCAACAAGATGATGAGCTTAGTGGAAAGAAGTCGACTTCACTAAGTGGGCCCGCAGGCTATTTTTGGCGCAAAGTCTATTTTTAGAGATATGGATCATGTTCTATGAGTTGCAGGATGCTATTTGTGGATGGTTGGTCAAGTTGGAAAAAATATATGGACTTCTATTTTTAGACATATTGGGCGGAATCTATTTTTAGATTTCCAGTCTAAAAATAGATATGTCGAATATTATTAGCTCTTAATAATATTTGGACTATAAACATTATCTTATTCTCTTGGAGCACTTCAGTTAAGTGCACAGATGTGGCACAGGAGCTGACAGGAGGAATTATGCTATTCCTAAGGGTTAAGTGGAGCTATTGCATGGATACTTCAGTTAGAACTCATGTGAGAGAGTTTGGTGGAGTTGATTGAGAAGTTAATGGAGTTGTGTTCAGTTTAACTAATCTAAACATAGTTGAGCTAGTTGTATCTAGTCTAACTGATTGATACACTAGTGAGAGTGGTGTGAATTAATTATTAATTAATTCACTAATTATTAAATCATAAATCAACTAAAGAATACATCAGTTAACTTCAGTGCATGGATAGTTTCAGTGGAGACCAGTGAAGAGGTAGGTGAAAGAGCAGTGTGACTATCAGTTGTGACTATACTGGTGCATGAGTTTGCACCACACATTGATGGAGATGCCAATGAGGATTGCGCAGTGCATACCAGAGGGATTCAAACTTAGGTGGAGCCATTATTCATCTTGGATTGCGCAGTAGAGGCAGGCTAACAGGTGGAGCAGATTGGAGCATGTGTTTTGCTAGATCTGAGCTTGTGTAGTGTGTAACAATTGGAGATTGTATTGAGAGCTTGTGAGGAGTTTTTACAATGATTGTTACATGATCTCTATCATTATAATATACAGATAGTTGGGGGTTTTCAGCTTTAAGCTTTCCCATAAATACTGTGTTTATATGTGTGATTGTTTATGGTTTTAATGTGCGCATGCGATTGTTTATATTTACGCAAATTGATGATCAATAGTAGAAGAGGTTATGTATTATGCATGAAGCTCAAATAGTGTGTGATCAGGATAATCTCGGTGAATAATTTAACAGTTATTCAAATTTATGCATGGTATCGGAGCAGTATTGATCATTGGAGCAATTGCAAGACATTGAAGCGGTTGAGTTTTGTGCTGGTGGAATTCGAATTTGTAGCAGTGTTTTCTTGGTGTTGAAGTTGAGATGTCTTTCAACGGATTGCGATTGGAGTATGCCCTTGAGGGCAGCTCGAATTATATTGCATGGAAGGACAGGATGGAGGCGGTGCTGGATGACAATGGGTTGAAGGAGTTCATAGATGCAGAAGTTCCAAAACCTACTTCTAGTGATGCTGTCGTACTTGACGCATGGCAAAAGAAGACAACAAAGTGTCGAAGGATTCTGTTGGAAGGTGTGAAGGATCACATAGTATCCAGCCTTCATGGTAAGGCTTCTCCATTCTTGATGTGGAAAGCTTTGACATATTTATTTCAAAGAAAGAGCGACCAGAGGAAGTTGGCGCTCAAGGATAAACTCGAGAACATAAAAATGGAGAAAGGCGACAGTATGCCCAAGTACCTCACGAAGTTCATCCAATGCAGGGATGAGCTGGGAAGTGTGGGGGTTACTGTTGATGACGAGGACTTGGTGAGCTTGGCTCTCCTTGGGCTTTCGAAGAGTTGGCATTCCTATCAGGACTCTGTCAATGGTTGGGAGAAATTGCTAGGATGGGAGCGACTTTGGTCGGATCTTGTGCAAGAGGAGATAAGGTGAAGTACCAGGGATGGATCTTCATCAAGGAACTCTGATGAAGAGAATTTCACTTTGGCTGCCAAAGAAAAGAATGGGAAGAGCAGGAAAGCTTCTCATTCTGGTGCGAAAGGAAAGAAGCAAGACATGTCCAAGGTGAAGTGCTTTCACTGTCACCAACACGGACATTATGCCACAAATTTTCCGCAGAAGAAGAAAAATAAGCAGGCTGCTAGATCTGTAGCTGGAGAGGCCTTAGCCTCGTAGTTTGAGCTGGATTTTTTGATGATCGCATGCTTGGTCTCAAGTGTGATGGGTTCAGTGTGGTTTTTGGACAGTGGTGCGTCTTTTCACATGACAAAAATTCAGATTTACATAAATCTAGATGAGAGAAAGATATTGGAGCACATCGAGTCAAGAATGATGGTAGATAGAAAGACTGCATTTGTGACCATTTCCTTTGAGAGGGAGTCTAGTAAACCTCTCATGTATTGAAGGGAAGTGATGTATGTTCTGCAGATTGAAGAAGAATCTTTATCTCTGTGGTGATGTTAGAAGACATGGATGTGATGTTGTTCTGGGTAGGAAAGATTTCTGCATGCAGGCAACTGTAGACTGTGGAGGATAGTTCTAGTGAAGAACTTTATCACCTGGGTAGATGACAAAAAGAATGCAAGAAAGCGAGGTGAAGGTGATGATGCTAGGTCAGGCACCGGAGATTGGGCCACCTTCACCATGGAGCTTTAAAGACATCACACTGGGAGCTTCCCACCGGGCTCCCAAGGGTACCTTGCGATTTAGACTCACAGTATGGATGTAATTTCAAGATTTGTGAAAGCCACCTTTCATGAGAAGGATAGTCACTCCACGACAATCCTTAAGAGAATTCACACAGACATGTGTGGACCTTTCTCAGTAGCTTCGACAGCAAAGAATAGGTACTATGTGATCTTTGTTGATGATTTTTCTCGGAAGTGTTGGATCTTCTTCATGCAGAAGAAGACTGAGACATACTCAAAGTTCTGTGAGTTAAAGGCACTAGTTGAGAAATAATCGGGGAATCGGGTGAAGGCTCTTAGGAGCGACAATAGTGGTGAATTCATCTCTGACGAATTTAAGGAATTTTGCAGTGCAGAAGGAATTCAAAGAGAGCTCATAGCACCTCATAACCCACAGCATAACGGGGTTGCTGAGCGGAAGAACAGAACGATCGTGGGTGCTGCACGGGTGATGTTGCATGATTAGGGCCTACCCATTCACTTGTGGGTGGAGGCATGCAATACTGCAGTATATGTGCAGAACCATTTTCGTCACAAGATACTTGGCATGAGTACACCCAAGGAGGAATTTTCTGGTAAGAAGCCTGATATTTCCCATTTGAGGATTTTTGGTTCACCTGTTTACATTCATGTGACGAAGGATGCCAGGAAGAAGATGGAGCTGACCACAGAGGTTGGGATATTTGTGGGGTACACTGATACGCCCCACAACTATCGTGTGTATTTTCCAGACAGTCGCAAGACTGTTGTGCGATGGGATATCAAATTTCAGGAGGAGAAAGCCATGAAGTGTTCGCTTGAGAGGGAGCCACACTTGCATGCAGATGAGGAGCTATTAGTTCCTAAGTATGAGTCTCAAGATGTGGATCAGCCACAAGAGGAGGTTCATGGAGTGGAAGAGACCACTCAGGCAGTGCCAACCATCAGAGGGCAAAAGCGCACTACAGAAGCTGAGCGACTGGCTCAAGATGCAGAGAAGGTTGTAGGAGCACCTACATCACAGTGCAGACAGAGACGGTCACCTGACCGGTATACTGGATACATGGCTCTTGTGAGCAAGTGTATCGTGACAGAGCCATCCTCTTTCGAGGAAGCTATGGAGGATCCCATATGGGTAGATGCCATGGTGGAAGAGTATGATTCGATTGTCAGAAACAGTGCATGGGAGATTGTTCCGAGATTGGAGGGGAAATCAGTGGTGGGTTCGAGATGGATCTACAAAGTGAAGCAGGTAGCTGACGGGAGTTTGGAGAAGTACAAGGAAATATTTTTTTCTTGAGGCTTTTCACAGATTGAGGGGATCGATTATGAGGAGACCTTTGCACCTGTCACAAGGTATTATTCCATACGGATGATTCTTGCTCTCTCAGCACAGATGGGGTGGCACATTCATCAGATGGATGTGAAGACTGCATTCCTCAACGGAGTGATTGAGGAGGAGGTGTACGTAAAGAAGCCCGAAGGTTTCGAGATCTTCAGCAGCGAGTCGCATGTGTGTAGGCTCAAGAGAGCGCTGTATGGGTTGAAACAAGCACCTCGTGCTTGGTACACACGGATAGACAATTATTTCACCGGACTTGGATTCTCCAAGAGTGAGGCGGATCCTAACCTATACTAGATTGTGGTGGAGGGTAAGTTGCTGATCATTGTACTTTATGTAGATGATTTAATTTTGATAGGTGATGAGCTGTTGATACTCTCATGCAAGGATGATCTTGCAAAAGAGTTTGAGATGAAGGACTTGGGCCTCCATCATTTTTTCCTGGGATTGGAAATTTGGCAGCGCAGTGATGGACTGTTTGTTTCTCAGGGTAAGTATGCCCGGGAGATACTGGAGAAGTTCAACATGCATGGCTGCAAGCCTATTGATACTCCTTTTCCTTGTGGATTGAGAAAGGAGGATGCTACTTCGGCGGAGGTAGTGGATGCCACTGTTTATCAACAGTTGGTGGGGTCGCTTATGTATTTGGTCAATACATGACCCGATATATGCTATGCAGTTAACCAGCTTTCACAAGCTATGGTTAAGCCAACCAAGCTCTTTTGGAAGGCGGGGAAGCATGTATTGAGATATCTCAGAGGCACATCGAGATATGGATTATGGTACAGACAGTCGGATGAGGTGAAGCTATGTGGCTTCACGGATGCAGATTGGGCAGGGAGCCCAACGGACAGAAAGAGCACATCTGGAGGGATTTTCAGTATCGGCCGAATCCCAGCTTGGTACAGCAGGAAGCAGAGATCCATGGCACCTGGTCACAGAGGGTTTATATAAGGGCAACAGGTGCCTATCGTACGTAATACATGTGGGATGAGGAAGATCCGGTCGGAAGAGTGTTGGTTCACACTGCATCCACAAACAACTTGACAACGGTAGCTCACCAACCCTGCTAATCTGGGATTAAGATAGATCTAAATATTACTGACATCCTAGATTGATCATATCTGTATTATGTGCACTTAAGATCATCATTCTTATACATTCCCGCGCAGGATCAGATGCTGATATCTTGATGAAGACACCAGAGTAAATTTGAATACCATAGAGGTAGGATAGGGGTTGCAGATTATCCATATCTTGTTGAGAGGGAGTGTTGAGATTGAAACAAGATGATGAGCTTAGTGGAAAGAAGTCGCCTTCACTAAGTGGGCCCACAGGCTATTTTTGGCGCAAAGTCTATTTTTAGACTATGTCTATTTTTAGACATATGGATCATGTTCTATGAGTTGCAGGATGCTATTTGTGGATGGTTGGTCAAGTCGAGAAAAATAGATGGACTTCTATTTTTAGACATATTGGGCGGAATCTATTTTTAGATTGCCAGTCTAAAAATAGATATGTAGAATATTATTAGCTCTTAATAATATTTGGACTATAAACATTATCTTATTCTCTTGGAGCACTTCAGTTAAGTGCACAGATGTGGCACAGGAGCTGACAGAAGGAATTATGCTATTCTTGAGGGTTAAGTGGAGCTATTGCATGGATACTTCAGTTAGAACTCATGTGACAGAGTTTGGTGGAGTTATTGAGGTAGTTGATGGAGTTGTGTTCAGTTTAACTGAGTTAAACATAGTTGAGCTAGTTGTATCTAGTCTAACTGATTGATACACTAGTGAGAGTGGTGTGAATTAATTATTAATTAATTCACTGATTATTAACTCATTAATCAACTAAAGAATACATCAGTTAACTTCAGTGCATGGACAGTTTCAGTGGAGACCAGTGGAGAGGTAGGTGAAAGAGCAAGTGTGACTATCAGTTGTGACCATACTGGTGCATGAGTTTGCACCACACATTGATGGAGATTCCAATGAGATTGCGCAGTGCATACCAGGTGGATTCTAACTTATATTGGGCCATTATTCATCTTGGATTGTGCAGTAGAGGCAGGCTAACAGGTGGAGCAGATTGGAGCATGTGTTTTGCTAGATTTGAGCTTGTGTAGTGTGTAGCAATTGGAGATTGTACTGAGAGCTTGTGAGGAGTTTGTACAATGATTGTTACATGATCTCTATCATTATAATATAAAGATAGTTGGGGGTTTTCAGCTTTAAGATTTCCCATAAATATTGTGTTTATATGTGTGATTGTTTATGGTTTTAATGTGCGCATGCGATTGTTTATATTTCCGCAATTAATGATCAATGGTAGAAGAGATTATGTATTATGCATGAAGCTCAAATAGTGTGTGATCAAGATAATCTCGGTGAATAATATCTCTGTTATTCAAAATTTCTACACAACGTTATCTCTAATGATTTTCCTAGGGAAACCAAATATGGAAATGATATTGTTTTCAAGGAATTTGATAATCACTGAGTCCGTAGCAGTTCTGGAAGGGATGGCTTCTATCCATTTTGTAAAATAGTCTGTAGCAGTAAGTATACATTTATTCTGGGCAGAGGAGGAGGTGTGTATTTATCCAATGAAGTCTAAAACCCATTGTTGGAAAGGAGCCTCAACAGAGATTGGCTATAAGGGAAAAGGCAACAAATTTCTTTTTCCCTCAAAAATTTGACATTTGTAATAGGTAGTTGTGGATATCTGGGGAAAATTAGGCCAATAGAAACTAGCCCTAAGGATCTTGTTAGCAGTGGTTTTACAGTATAGATGACCTCCACAATCCCCTTCATGAAATTCTTGTGTAACCCTATCTGCATCTTCCTTAAGCAAACATTTAAGAAACATGCCCCCAGAATCTTTCCAGTACAAGACATTTTCTAGGATGAAAATTTTTACAGCTTTCAATTTCAAGAATCTAGCTTCTGTTTTGGACAAACCAGGAGGAGCATTTAAATTAAATAGAAGATATAATATATCTGCATACCAGTGAGAATTCAAGAATGCTTCCTCAATAGGTGGAGTCTCCAGTTCCTCTTGTTCATCCAGTAAATGGATCATGTTGATAACTAGTGCTTGGAAATTGGTTTCAACCATCAATTTGTCTAGTCCCTGTCCCTTGATTAGTTTTTTGGGTCTGATCTCCAAATCATACTCCAAGATAATAAAAATCCACTTTCCTCTTTTTCCATTAGGATCCTGTGTTAGGATGTCTTTGACAAATGTATTGGGCACAAAGGAAATGATATGTGAATCTAGAATGTAAACTCTGAAATCATTCAGTGCTTCGATCAAAGAAAAGGCATGATTTTCCATGATATTGTATTTTAAAGGTGCATCTCTTAAAGCGTGGCTAAAAAATGCTATGGGCTGCTCTTGTCCTTCCCTATTTTTCTACATCAATACAACAACAATAGTGTGCATTGATGCAAAGAAAAAATAATGAAATCCTTGGTGAAATTAGGGCTGATCAGAACTGGTGCTTTGGTGAGTGCATGCTTTACGAGGTCAAAGGAATTTTTAGCTTCCATGCTCCACTTAACTTTCGAATCTCTCTTGAGCATGTTAGTGATATTTCTCAGCAGTTCTGCAAGATTTGGTATAAACCTTCTCAAAAAATTTATCTTTCTAATGAAATATTGAAGCTATTTGATGTTCCTAGGATGAATGATTTGAAGTATGCCCTCAATCCTACTGGGGTAAATTATGATTCCTTCTTCAGATATAATATGGCCCAGAAGCTTTCCCTCTTCAAGACCAAATAATGATTTCTTAGTATTCAGAGATAGTCTGAACCTTCACCACTTTTCAAAAACTCTTCTCAAATGGGCCAAATGTTCTTCATCAGTTTTTGAATATACTGTAATATCATTAAGGTATATTACAATGAAAAGACCGATTTATTTTGAAAAGAAATTTCCATTGCTCTCTGGAAAGTGGAACCAACATTTATTAATCCAAAAGGCATTTTTACATACATGAAGGTTCCCCAAGGAGTAGTAAAAGATGTTTTGTGTTGATCATCCAGATGCACCACCACTTGATTGTACCCTGAAAAACTGTCTAGCAAAGAGATCCTTCTGGAGCCCATTACCCTTTGCAATATGTGGTCCATATTTGGTAAAGGGTAGCTATCCTTAAGTGATACCTTGTTCATATTTCTAAAGTCAATGCAGAGTCCGATCTCGCTTGTTTTCTTTCTTAAAGGCACAATATTGGAAACCCATTCAGAGTATCTGATTGGGACTATTATTTTGGCATCATACATATTTTTGATCTCCTTCTCAACCAAGGGCATTAGTACAGGATTTATCCGGTGCAATTTCTATTTGAAAGGCTTCTGGTTCTCCTTGACTAGAATCTTGTGCTGGATAATATTAGTATCATAAGATTTCAGGTCTTCATAGCTCCAAGCAAGCACATCAATCAACTCCTTAAACAAAGTAATGTATTTCTATTTTGTGGATGTTGGCAATGTATTTGATAAATTTATCATCTTGGGGTCCTGCTAACTGCCCAGATTTCACTCCTCAATGTTTGCTTCTGTAGGTTCCATCTTTGGTTTTCTGGCCACATAATTGAAATCAAATAGTTCCTCCAAAGGGAAAAGTCCTTTAGGCAGGATGTTATCTTTGAATTGGAGTACTTCAAACTCTTCTTTTTCTGTGTCTTTATCTGTCTCTGTTCCATGTAGATCTTTATTTGCTGAAATATTAGTATTAGAATTATGAGGAGGTTCATCCCTGAAAATTTGTTCTTCAGTGGGACAATCTTCTTCACAATCTAGGTCCAAGCTGGAATCTTCAAACTCACCTTTATATTGCAGGAAATTTTCAATATGCTTATCATCTCCAAAGACTTTCCAATATATCATATTTTCAGGGATTGTTGGGCGGTGTTTAATATGTACTATATATTGTTTGTTAGGATGAGGTAATTGAAAAGTGCTGGCTAAAAATGCTAACCCATTGGAAAGGATATTTTTATTTCTTGGAACTGAAACAAGGTCATACTCTTTAAACTTCTTCAGGAGGTCAAGGGTAACATTCCTGTATGCTCTCAATCTGGGATTCTTGGATGAATATTCTCCCTTGATTTTTCTAATAACCAGCTCAGAATCTCCATGAACATAAATTTATTTGGTTCCTAATCTCTCAGTAGTTGTAAACCCAAAAGGAGTGCCTCATATTTTGATATGTTATTGGTACACTAAAAATTTAGTTTGTAAGAATTACCCTATGTGTGGTTATTTTCAGTATTGCATACCCACACCCTTGCTCCTGAGCCTACTTTTCCACAACAACCATAAAAACCCATGTTCCAAAAAGGTTCAGATTCATACTTGTGTTGTACAATTTTCATTTGGTCTACTTGTTCTTTATTCTGGTCCTCTTCTTCTCCAACTGCTTATTCATTAATCTCTTCATCATTTTAAAGAATGAATGAGTCAAGGTCAGAATGAACAGAGTAAAGGGGGTAGTTATGTGGTTTTTATCGACTGCTCACCATGTATTTCATTAAAGTCTCCCTATTTAATCTTCTTTGTTGACCAAACACTGGTATGGTAGCATAATTCATATCCATTTGCAGGGTCCCTTGAAGCTTGGATCCCCATGAGCGTGATAAAAGAATTCCATATTTATGAGGGATGTCAGCCACTAATATATCCATCACTATACTTTTGGCTGGTATATGGGTTAAAGTAATACAAAGGTCTTTGATGAGGCCTAGGCATTTTACCTTGCTGGACAAATGAGTACAAATCTTTATAGGGTCTGGTTACCCCAAGGCCAAGCTTCTCCATGACTGACTTTGGCATAATATTACGAGATACACCTGAATATAACATGGCATTATGGATGATTTTATAATGAACACTCAGATTGGTATAGAATGGGGGAACACCTCCCTCCTGGGATTTACCATCTACTTCTGGCCCAAAAAAAGTTCAGGTTTATCATCATTTAGATTGAAAGTATCAGTAATTTATCCTATGTTCAATGCCTTTAGGACTTGGGGCCTATATACATCCTTGTTTACCAATTCAGTGAGAGGAATTGAGATTTTTATTTTAACAATTTTTTTCTCAATGATGAAAGGTGTTTGTACTTTTGCCAAATTTGGACAATCAATCTTCTTAGGCACTATTTTTGTTGCAACTTTGGATTGTTGACCTGTGGTAGGGGTATCAACTTGAACAGTTTTGGCAGGGCTAATAACTGGTTTACTAGTGTTGCTTTCTATATCATTATTTCAGGGATATTAACAGTTTTCTTTGAAATTTCTGCTATTTTCTTGGGATCAGTATTAGGGGCATTTTTGGCAGAATTCTCGGCATTATTTTTCTTGGAGGTATCATAGTTTTCTTGTTTCTAAGATTATATTGTCTATGTATGTCCATGATGTCATTCTCAAAACCTTGTCTATAATCCTTAGACTCTTCAAATTCGACTTCAGTATGAGTCAGAGAAAATAAACCTTGTTATTCTTCAGTAAGGAAAACAAAATCCTCTTCATTAATTCCCATTATATTAATTTGACTTTCTTCTAGTTATTTGACCACTCCCTCTTCTTCATCAACATAATTCTCCTAGAATGGAGGCCTAATTTGCTGGTCATGGCCTCTTTTTTCTCTCAGTATTATTTGAGGGGGGCTTCTTCTAAGATTTTGGTTTCTATTTTGAGGATCTGGTTGATTATCCCTAAGGATGGCTCTCTCACTCAGGCTGATCATCTCTCATTCTCTCCATAGTCCTAACCAGGTTATCAATCTTAGCATCATATGTGTAAGCTGTAGGCTCTTCCCTTATAGTGACTCTCTTCTCATTCCTCATTATAGCCCTCTTTGAAAGCAGGTTGGCTTCTACACTTACTGTGCCCCTCTGCATATATTCTAATATGGTAGGATCTCTTTCTTTAAGCTGATAAGCCATCTCTGGATCGAAACCATCTGGGAATTTCATCAGGGCTAAGCCTTGTGAGAGTTTCATATGAGCAGGGAGTGCATTGTATACACTGTTAAACCTGGTATAGTAGTCTTGGAAACTTTCTCCAACATTCCTCTTGATGTTTTCATATTCTGACAAGATTGGAAGAGAGTTTACTTCCCATCTATTTATGAATAGTCGGTGAAGGGTAGGGAGGTCATGGAAACTATTCAGAGTCAAGCCCTTAAACCATTTTCTTACTTCTCCCCCCAAAATTTGAGAAAAAATTCTCAATTTGATACTTTCATCATCTATCTCTTGGTAGTCAAAAGAGTCATTCATTTTTTCCACATTTTGTTGAGCAGTTTCAGGACTAGTTCCATCAAAATGTGGGATTTTGGACTGATAATCCTGTGGCATAGGCACCGCAGGTAATGGTAGCACCAATGGACAACACTAGGCTGCCATAATTGGTGGTGGGGGAACCCAAGGGGGATTAATAAGAGGATGATTTAACAAGGGAGGTGGAGCATTAAGTGGAGGAGGGTGAACAATGGGTGTATGAGTGGAGGTTTGGGAACTCTGGTGGGAAATGTTCAAGGAAATGGTAGGAGCTGCATATACACCTAGAAAAATTGGCTGAGGATGAGAAGACTTGGAAATAACAGAGGGATCTTCTACAGTAAGAGTAGATAACTCTACATATTATTTAAGGTAGGCATCATCAACAACTAGGGTGAAACTTGCTACCAGCTCTTGGAGGGAGTCAAAGTGTTGGAGAAGCTGAAGGTCAGTTTGGGTGGAGGTGGAGGCTTCCCCAACTGGACTTTGTTGTGATATATATGGGTCAAAAACTATCTGGGTTGTCCAATTATGAGATTTGGTCCTAAATAAGCTTTATTAAAAATGTAAATCATACTAGATATACTGCAAGGTTACAAGGTTTCCAGGGAGGGAATTTGCTCTATCGAGAGATCTGTCAATAGTTTGACTCTCAGCTCTAGGGGTATTTCTTAGGATTTTCTCCGTATTTTCAACTATTGCAGGAGGATTTGGTTCAGGATGGATCATGGGATCTGTTAAAGATTCTTCTGGGAGCTAGAATTTAGACCCAGAGCACAGACAGGCTGAATATTTGCAACATAGTTGAAAAACCAATCTTTGGAAAATACTTGAATCACACAATAATTTTACTGGGGTTTCTGAGTTCTGATGAAATACTAATATTTTTAAATAATTCCCCAGTATGGTCTACATTATGTTGTGGCCCTATAATTTATAATATTGGAAATAATAAACGATAGAGGACAACATCAAACCACTTTGGAATCTAGGACCTAGTCTTCCTAGGCTTAGAGAGGGCTCTCTCTATTTATGATTTAAATTTATCTTTAATATTATGAATGATGATTTTAGGCTAGTTACAATGATGGTGGTAATGGTTTTATTTATTTATTTTGTTGGTTGGATGAGGAAGTCTGCATGGAATAATCCATTGGGCTATGGAGTCAAAGGTTGGATTGGTACATCAATGTTGAAGAGCATCACAAGGCAAGCTAACCATGATAAATGGATCTTTAGAGTAGTATGAATTATGAGGTGAAATAAATAGAAAGGTTCAGTAGTGGCTAAAGAGAAATTAAGAATTCTTTAATCATACCTTAATAGAAAACATTCAGATTGTAAACAAAGATAGAATTAAGGTGCTCCGACAGCAAATCTTAATCTAAAATTTATGTTTTACAATTGGATGAATAGATGCACAGTAAGGAAAAAAATGGAAACATTTAACATAGATAGATAGCACATCACCAATTAACACAACTCAAGAATTATGTAAACGATATTCTATTATTTATGTCCAGCTCCAAAATTACACTGCTCCAATACAGTGGTTCGTACAATGCAGGGTCTAACAATATCCAACCCTTGATGATTAAAATTCAAGCAGTATTTAACTAAAAATTAAGTAGGTTACCCTGATCTACTTCGGCAACCTTCATTAATTACAGTTTAAAATAAAAAAAAGACAAGTGTGGCCATGCAAGGCCCAAACAAAAAATCTCTGACAAAACATCGCCTGTAGAATCAATTTTGGTAGCTCTTCATGAATGATAAACTTAGACGGCTCTTCGCGAATCCAAAAAGTGGCTTGGAGGTACCTGAGATGGTGCGAAGAGGAAAATATGGGTGGATCTGACATCTAGATTTAATTTTGGGCCGCAACTGCTGGATCATTAAGGATGATGTTATGTTGGCACTTCCCATCAATCAATGGCTATGCTGATGTGTTCATCGTGCCTTTTAATCTTTCTTGGGAGACATGCTTCTTCAATGTGTCTCCTTTATCAAATTTCAATGAAGAATGGATGGTAGAAGGGGGAACACAGAAAGGGAAATTTCTATGGATTAATACTAGGGAGGGATACGACAAGGGGGATCGTGACAGAGATTGAACAATATAAAGGTGAACTGTAATTTGGTTCACAGAGAGCTGAAAAATATTCTTTGCTAAATAAATGGTTCTTCGGTAACAACTCCCGCTTTCTCTAGTAATACCTACAAATTTCGCACCTGCAACAATTTTACAATAAAAAACATAGTAAACTCTGAAGTTATGCCTAATTTTAGCTTTAAAATAGAGATTTGGTGGAGTGGAGGTGGCGCAGGTCCATTGGATAATGGCTCGACCCTTTATGGCACAACGACTGTGTTGGCGGGGGTAATGGGATAGGATGGAAGGGGAAGGCGGGAGCAGAAGTGGCAAGAAGGTGGGGTCCCAATCCTATATCACAATTGTAGGTCAAAAGCTTTTTGTAATGAGCGGAGGATTAAAATGTTAAAGCCTACGATGTGAGACGACAGAAAAGGTGACATGGCATGGCGAAGGTGGGACCTGTTGATCATAATCATCTTCCTATAAGATTTTCGCAGGAAATATGGCACAAAAGCTTTCTAATTTCCTCTTGCAGACTTGAAAGATCATTTTTGTGCCCATCACTGTCATTTCCCGCCTCCAAAACACCTCATAAAAGGCCAAAAATTCATATTTGAAATATTTAAGGTGTAGCTCCTTCGTCCCTAGCCCCATTGTCTTCTTCCCCATGTAACCTGGGCGCTAGACCAGGTGCTAGTCCTACGGGCGCTTATCCAATATGTATCGGGCGCATTCCAAGCCGTTGATCTATGCAGATTGAATGGCGTTCGCTCATCTCCGCCGCACCTGTAGCCTACCTATTCACCGTCTGATCAAATCATAAATTAATGGTTCGCTGCCCACTGGTTCTGGTGGTCCCCGCGCCCAAAACACTGTTCAAAACCGCTCGGTATTCATCGCACTGCCTTTTGGAGGTAGGCGGTATTTCTCCTTGGGCCAGAGATTCCATACAGTGCTCACCACGTGTCCCTGCGTACGGCCCGAATACCGCCCTCCATCGCACGTTTTTGTTCAGACAAAGATGCGCAATGATATTCATCACGACCATGAGATCTGAGGGCCTTCATCCGATGGTTATCGTGCTCCAAAGCTGCACGATATTTAACCCAAGCCAATAGCGCCCCTGGCCCACTGTTTATTGCCTCCCACACTCTTCCAACCATTGATCTCCTCCTGAGATCGGACGGTCAGGATTTGATTATCTCCGTCTTTGACCAGCTCCCATAGTCAGCACTCCACGTGATCCATTTCCCGCCATCCCAATATCGTGCCACCTGTCTCCCAGTTTTTTTTTTTTTTTCACGTGCATTCCGCCACCCCAGATCTACATTTGGTTCATTTCTCTGTTTATTTCGTATTTACACGAATATGTTCACATTATTATCCATGATCACTCCACACTGTTACGCTGCATTTCTTACCATCGTCCCATATTTCTCCACCAGTCAACCACTCAAAGACTGTCACACCATTACCCGTACTGTGCTTGCATTCCCGTGCATTGGTTTTCCTAACATGTTTGTGGATTTTACAGGGTGCGAATGGAGGTAATCTACCATTACTCACAGCCTCCATTATAGAGGCCACGAGCACATCAAAGGACAATGGTTCAGAGGCAGAATTTATGAAGAAAGATTTGGGAAGCTGTTACGACACAGCTTTCATTAAAAGAAGCAGGGTTAAAATCTATCAAACCCTCCAGAGTTATTCAAAGCACGGATATTTTCAGATGAAGACATTAATGTTGCGGCAAAGAGTATCAGTGGAAGATCCAGGAATTCAGTGTCTGAAATTGAATATCTTCAATCCTAATTTAGGGTCTAGCCGATAAAGGGTACGATGCAAAAAAAAAATACCCTCCAGTTCTTCTTTCAGCCGAATTTTCCTTCACGAAAGGACATAATGTTGGTATGGTTATCCCTATATCGTGCTCCTGAAGAAATTTTCACCCAGTGCATTCATTTCAGAAGGTAGGCAGCTTAGTACATACAGCATAGCGCCGTCAAGCACTATGGGCGGGCACATCTCCACCATTTTGTTTTAATGATACAATTAAATGTTCATCACCTACCTCCTTTACTAGGTTTTAGTTTATCTTATAAAAACCATGAAGAAACACATTGTAAGGGTTCCAGATTTTTATCAGAAAATTATGCAGTGAAAGGCTTTTTGCATACATTTTGTAAAACTCTTGTATGAAGGCTCAGAGCCTATAAGGTCTCAGTGAGGAGGAGTTCTGTCTCTCAAAGAGGATTCTTGTCTTTGGTATTTCACAGTCTGTAACCTTCTTTATTGTGTTATATTAATAGAAAATTTCATTTCATCCATCTTCTTGTATCATGTTTTGGAATGCGAGTGGCTCACTGATTTCTAGTAAGGATTCATCCTAGTTGATGCCCATACTTGGATCAGGCAAGCGCTTTAAATATGGCTCATGCATGATATTCTATTCCATTATACAACTATCCATACTTCTGCTATATTAGTTGCTTTGACAGGGTGCTTTTAAAATGCTATTATCATGTATGGATTCTTAGATTGGTAAGCCCACACATTGTGGTATTGTATATCTGGGTATCAACTCAATGTTCACTAGTATCTTCTCAATGTTCCTTTCACTACATACACCTTTTGGTAATTTATGTCTATGACGTATTTCTGAATCGACCCGCTTTGCAGTAAATTGTCTCTGAATTGTCTGTTGCTTTTGTATTACAGTTTTGCATCTTGCCTCTGCAGTATCACTTTTCCTGTGTCAGTTTTTGAGAGTTTGGTCCCATTATATTCCATTTCCCTGTTTACAGGAAATATCATGTGAGATGAAGCTGACAACTTCACACATCATACTATATGCTCCTTGATATGCTAAGAGGTCCTAGGCACTGGTCTATCACAACTCTAGGCTGTCTCTAGGAGCTACAACATCTTTCTGGCGCCACTTCCTGGGACGAATTTAAGAAAATCAGAATCCCCGGGCCTCGAAAAAATCATATTCACTCTCTAAGTAGGTGAGCACAGAGAGTTGAGAGTTGTAGATCCCTCACCTTGGCGACTCTACATTTGTTATTTGATATATCTATTTGCAGTCCTGGCTCCTCGCAGGCCACACCTGAGGTTAGATATGTCCAAGCCAAAGACACCTTCAGTGTCTGACTCTGACCAGATTATACATAGAAAAAATTGGAGGGAAAGGAAATCAACACATTCCCAAATTCCTGAAGTGCCTATAGAATATTTTCCTTCCCCCTCCTCTCAAGATTCTCAATTGCAAATTCCCAAGTCCACTGTGGGAGATATTGATTATTATTATTCGGATAGTCCACCTCGAGAGAGTATCATAAATAAAAGAAGTCTTCATCCTACTCCCAAGGTTGAAGAGGTCATGGAAGTAACCGAAGTATCTTCTATTAATAGACCTTTGTTCCCCTCAACCCCTCAAGCTACAGTTGAATATATTCCTATTATTATTCATACTCCACTTCCACCTCCTCCTCCTCCTCTAACTCATCAAACTATTGCACTACCTCCACCTCTTCCAATGGCTAATGTTCCAGCCTTTTTGATGAATAAATATGCTCCCCTGGCATTACCCCAAGTGCTGAATGATATGCCCCAGGATTATCTGAAGGTCTTGCCCAGATTCAATGGAGAAAATGAAATCGATGCCCATAAAACATCTTGAGACTTTCTGCTCCTTTGCAGAGAATTTTAATGTTGAACATTTAGATGTGGTCTTAAGACTATTTGTGCAATCTCTAGATGGTGAAGCTCGAAAATGGTTTAAGACATTGGCTGGCCATTCTATTACCACTTGGGATAACATGGAAGACACTTTTCTCAGGAAGTGGGGGGAAAAAAATATCATGGAAATTGTCTCATTGAGTTAAATACACTTAAGAAAAGACACAATGAAGGAGTGTCCGAATTCATCAAGAGATTCAATAAATTATATCTGAGTCTCCCTGCTGATATGAAGCCCCATCAGACTGCTGCTAAAGTTGTTTTTGTAGCAGCATTTGATTCAGAATTTGGCTTCTCTCTCAGAGAAAGAAAGCCTACTACCTTGGATGATGCTTAGGCAGATGCACTAGAGTTGGAAGAAAACTTTGCTTCCACTGGTAAATCAAAAGGAAAATCTGAGCAAGATGCTAGGAGAAGGGGCAAAGAGGAGGTATCCACCTCTAACCAAGACAGCGACTCAGACAAAATGGAGGAAGTGAGAAAATTGATTAAGAAAATGGTCAAGCTTGAATTGGAAGCCAAGAATTTAGCCTTCAGGAATTTCCAGAATGCTCCAAACAGAGGTTATAATCCTCAATATAGGAAACCACCTTTGCAAATATTTCCAAGGGAAGTAAAAGAACAACAAGATCAAGTGCCACACCCATTGTACCTGGAAGGTCCAGTAGATGACACCACTGAAGATGATGCCTATAGATTGGAGGATGCAAATCTTGCCTTTTCAAATAGTGATGGAGAAGAATTCCCTTTACAAGGGAATGACGAAGCTGGGTGCTCATTGCAAGAAGAAGAAAAGATTAGAGACACAGGAAAAGAAGAATTTGATCATTATTGTAAACAATTTGATGATTTAATGCAAGCACATTTCAATAGAAGATATGATCTCAGATCTTCTAGAAAGAGGAATCATACCCAAGAGCAAGAAGAAGAGCTGCCCCAGGAGGAAGTACCTGCTCAGAAGGAGGCTACAATGCAGAAAGATACAGACAAAGGTAAGCAACCTCTAAAAAAACCTTTGCAGTCTAATGATCAAATCCCTTCCTCTTCAAAAGTGGTTACTTCCCCTAATGCCAAACCAGTGTCAAAAGAAGTCAAGCCCCCAGCTAAAAATAAAGAACCCAAAGAGGTTGTGATAGAAAAATCCCCTCCTGCTTTCAGTCTGCAAAAGGAACTTAAAAAAGTCAAAATCCCAGTCCCCTTGACTGAACTGTTGAAACAGCCAGCATATCAATCTCAAGTCACATCTTTCATTCTCCCTCCTGAAGCACCAATAATCCCAGATAGCCTCAATATTCAAGAAGAGAGACCCATGGTAGTTTTTGGCCCACATGTCGAGGAGATAGACCCCTCTACTCCTCCCTTCTATGTGTCTCTAGTAATCCATGACCTACTATTACATAACTGCATGTTAGATTCTGGAGCCTCCCATAATCTTATGCCTCTGTCGGTCATGGAACAACTAGGTTTACAAATCACACATCCATATAAGGATCTCTACTCATTTGACTCCAAAAGAGTTAAATTCTTGGGGATGATCAAGGATTTGGTGGTCAATTTGGCCCAAATCCCAGCAAAAAGTGTGGTGATGGACATAGTGGTAGCTGACATTCCAGCTCGTTTTGGTATGTTGCTGTCAAGGTCTTGGGGAACAAAAATTGGCGGATCAATTAAAATGGATTTAACATATGCCACTATCCCAGTTTTTGGGGGCCAGGAGAGGAGATTGTATAGGGAGACTAGATTTGTCAAGATGGTGACTAAGGGGGACAATTCTGTAAATTCACCAGTTTACAGTAAAGAAGGAGATTTTTCATGCTTAATGCTGGAAGAAGATCAAGATTATGCTCATGAACCATCCTTTTTCCAGATCAAGACTGAGCAGCCCTCAGAAAACATGGAAGCAGAAATATGGACACTACATTTTGATGGAGCAACTTCAAGGGAAGGAAATGGAGCTGGAGTGCTATTGATTTCTCCTTCAGGCAGATGGGTGCCACTGTATTTCAAATTAGAATATGAAGCCACCAATAATGCGACTGAATATGAAGCACTTCTGTTGGGATTACAGACATCCAGGAGCATGGGTATACAAAGTTTAAAGGTTCTGGGAGATTCAGAACTAGTAGTCAATCAAGTCAAGAATCAATGTTAGACCAAAAATCCTAGGCTAAGGGCTTATAGGAATGAAGTTTGGGACATGGTAGAAAACTTATTTTTGGCATTCAATATCCAATTCATGCCCCGAGAACAGAATAGGATGGCTGATTCCCTTGTTGTAGCTGCTATTACATTTCGACCACCTCAGAACCCTCTTTTAAGATATGAAGTTGAGGTGCGTTATCGGCCTTCAATCCCAAATAATATCAAGCACTGGCAGGTATTTGAAGATGAAGAGAAAATGAAGAGATTCCTGGAAACAATAGGAGAATTCTCCAATATGGAGATTGATGATGAAGAAGAGGTAGAATCTGAAGATATTTCAAAAAGAAATTGGGATGAAAAAGTAGCTGGAAGTAAAGTGTTGCAGTTGAAGGGAAACATTATACCTAGAGGGCTGGTACCTCTAGAAATATTATTTGACAAGAATGATGTCTCATTGCAGCCAAGCAAAGTGGTAGAAGAAAATCAGGTAGAAGACCTGAATTTGGGTACCGAGGCTGACCCCAAAATTGTAAAACTGTCCAAGAAGATCCTTGGAGAATATAGAAAGCTATATCAGAAGTTATTTCAGTCTTACAAAGATGTGTTTGCATGGTCCTATCAGGACTTGAAATTTTTTGATATCAGTATTATGCAACACAAAATTCCATTGAAGGCAGATGCAAAGCCCCATAAGCAGAAGCTCAGACAAATAAATCCCCTGCTGCTGCCTTCTATTGAGAAAGAAATTAAGAAGCTGCTGAAGGCCAAAATAATTGTACCATTGAGGTACTCTGAATGGGTGGCAAACCTTGTCCCTGTACGCAAGAATAATGGAGAAATAAGGCTATGTGTGGATTTCATAAATTTAAACAGAGCATCCTTAAAGGAAAATTATCCACTTCCCAAAATGGATTACATCCTGCAGAAGGTAGTTGGATCTTCCAGGATGTCAATGATGGATGGATTTTCTGGTTATAACCAGGTGGCTATACTTCCAGAAGATCAAAATAAAACTGCTTTCACCACACCATGGGGTACATTTATGTATGCCAGGATGCCTTTTGGATTGATTAATGCAGGGGCTACTTTTCAGAGGGCAATGGATATTGCTTTTGTTGGGGAGCAGGATAAATTCCTGGTGGTCTACCTGGATGATATCACGGTATTCTCAAAGAATGATGTTGAGCACGTTGAACATCTGCCGAAATTTTTTGAGAAATGCAGAAGGTATGACCTCTCTTTGAATCCTTAAAAGTATTTAGTTGCATTAGAAGAGGGAAAGATTTTGGGACACATCGTGACTAAATATGGGGTGAAGATAGATCCTAAGAGGGTAGAGGTTATAAATGGTATCTCTTTCCCCAGAAATAAAAAAGAAGTACAAGTATTCCTAGGGTGCATAAATTTCTTGAGAAGGTTTATCCCTAACTATGCTGAGATAGTTAGGCATATAACAGATATGCTGAAGAAGAATAATGAGGTAAATTGGTCACAAGAATCACGGGAGGAATTTACCAGAATAAAGAATGCTTTTGCAGAAGCCCCTGTGTTGGCTGGACTAGATTATGATAAACCTTTCATGATTTTGTTGTGTAACCAGCTCCAAAAAGAGAAGAAAAGAGATATCAACGCCTTAGAAATGAGCCACTTCGAGGGGGAAACCTCCAATACATTACATAAATGAACAATTCTTGGATGATACAATTTACAAAACCTCCTTTCTATATATAGGAGTCCATGGGGCCATAATGTAATCCTGGTGGGCCACAATGATCATGTTGAACATGTTGACATGGTGCTCAAACTATTGCAGGAGAAACAATTATATACAAAAACATCCAAATTTTTCTTTAGAGTACAATAGGTAGAATATCTGGGTCATAT
The DNA here is from genome assembly GCA_034641835.2 of Pinus albicaulis. Lineage (NCBI taxonomy): Eukaryota > Viridiplantae > Streptophyta > Pinopsida > Pinales > Pinaceae > Pinus > Pinus albicaulis. The sequence continues at coordinate 814,489,052 of CM076571.1, forward strand.
TGTATCTCACGAGGGTGTTAAATTAGACCCTAACAAAATTAAAGCCATTAAGGAATGGAAAGTCCCCACAACCATAAAGCAGTTGCGAGGATTTCTCGGGTTAACAGGGTATTATCGCAAGTTTGTTAGGAATTATGGGAGAATAGCAGCACCTCTAACAACATTATTGAAGAAAGATGCATTTTCATGGACTCCTGAAGCAACTAAGGCCTTTGAACATCTTAAAGAGGCAATGTGCCTAGCACTGGTCTTAGCTACGCCAGACTTCACAAAAACCTTTATTGTGGAATGTGATGCCTCAGAAAATGGAATTGGTGCTATTTTAATGCAGGAAGGAAGACCCATTGCTTTTGAAAGTCGTCCAATCAAAGGAAAGTATTTACAGAAACCTATTTATGAGAAGGAAATGTTAGCACTACTACATGCACTAAAGAAATGGCGAACTTACCTAATGGGAAGACACTTCAAGGTAAAAACTGATCATGATAGTCTTAAACACTTTTGGAACAAAGACTATCTTCAGAAGAGCAGCAAAAATGGGTCACAAAGATGTTGGGTTATGACTTTGAAATAATCTACAAAAAAGGAAAGCTTAATGTTGTTGTGGATGCACTCTCAAGAAATAATGAAGAGGTGGAAGCATTGCTTTGTGCCATTTCTATTATCCAACCAGATTGGATAACCGAAGCAAGAGATGAATGGAAGAAGGACAAAGATGTATGGACACTCATTCAAAAGTTGCAGCAAGATCCTAGTACATCCGATACATTTAGTTGGAAAAATGATTCCTTATGGTACAAAGATCGCTTATATCTTTGTAAGAATTCCCAACTAAAACAAAAGATTCTTCTTGAATTGCACACTTCTCCTTTAGGAGGACACTCAGGATTTTTAAAAACTTACCACAGGGTGAAGAAAGAATTTTTTTGGGATGGCCTTAAATCTGATATTCGAAAGTTTGTGGCGGAATGTTTGGTTTGCCAGCAGAATAAAGTGGAAACAATTAAGACCCCAGGACTTCTACAACCTTTATCCATTCCAAGTCAACGTGGGGAGGAGATTTCAATGGATTTTATCACAGGTTTACCTAAGTCTGAAGGAAAGAGTGTCATCATGGTGGTAGTTGATAGACTTACCAAGTATGCACACTTTTGTGCATTATCTCATCCATTAAAGCAAGTACAGTTGCTACTACATTTATGGACAGAATTCAAAAGCTACATGGAAGACCAAGGGTTATTGTGAGTGACAGAGATCCCATTTTTACTGGAAATTTTTGGACGGAGTTATTTTCTTGTTTGGGTACTCAATTAGCTCATAGCTTATCTTATCATCCTCAATCTGATGGTCAAAATGAGATAGTAAATAAATGTTTGGAAGGATATCTTCGTTGTTTTGTATCTGATAAACAAACACAATGGGTCAAGTGGTTACCTCTCGCTGAATGGTGGTATAACACTTCCTTCCATACTGTAGCAAAAATGACCCCATTTATGGCACTTTATGATATCATCCACCTTCCATCACATCATCTTTAAGAGAAAATTTGAAGGTTCAAGCAGTGGAAGATCACATCGAGCATCAACAAGAAGTTCTCCAACTCTTAAAGGATAACTCGGCTCTGATACAAAATACATGTAACCACCCAAAAAGAGAAGAAAGAGACATCAATGCCTGAGATGAGCCACTTTGGAGGCAACCTCCAATACATTACATAAATGAACAATTCTTGGATGATACAATTTACAAAACCTCATTTCTATATATAGGAGTCCATGGGGCCATAATGTAATCCTAGTGGGCCACAATGTAATCCTAGCCGACCTAACCATAATAATTTAACGGCACAATAATAACAAAATGGGGGTTACAAGGGTACAATAATAACAATAAGGGGTTTACACTAAAGATAATAAGGGACTACACTAGTGATATAGTGACCTAATAGATTTTCTCTTTTGCATCACCTCATACAATAGCAGGAGTTTTACTGCAGAAAAATGAGGAGGGGTATGAGCAGCCTATTTCCTTTTTCAGTCAAGTGCTCTGTGACGCAGAATTAAAATACAAAATATTGGAAAAGCATACATACGCCCTAGTGAAATCCCTCAAAGCATTCCGTGTATATATCTTACAATCCCACATCACTGCATTTGTGCCTGCAACTATTGTAAAAGATATCCTTATTCAGGGGGATAGTGAAGGAAAAAGAGGAAGGTGGATTGCTAAAATATAGGAATATGACCTGGACATCCGCCCTACTAAGCTAATTAAAGGAAAAGGACTTGCCAAAATGTTATCAGAATCAAAATATCAAGCCCTGGGCATAAATTTGTCCATTATAGCAGATGAGGAGTCTGAGCAAAAAGAAGAACGACATGGAATTGGGGTAGCTTCTCCTGAAACACATATGAAGTACCTTACTAGTCCGTGGTACAAAGAGATAGTAGAATATCTCCTTAGACTCAACTGCCCTCCAAGTTGTGACAAAACTAAATACAGAGCGCTGAGATTGAAATCACAGAAGTATATAGTTGCCAATGGCTGGCTATATTGGCGAGATCCCTCAAGCATCTTACTCCTGTGTCTCACAGAGAATGAAGTCGAGAGTATTATAGTAGAATTCCATGAAGGGATCTGTGGAGGCCATTACAGTTGGAGGGCCACGGCTCATAAAATTCTGAAAGCTGGCTTCTATTGGCCAAATATTTTTGGAGATGTTTTTGCCAGGGTAAGAGCATGTGATAAATGTCAGAAATTTGCTGAGAGACAGAAATCAACACCATTTCCTCTGATCCCAGTCCATGTGGATGAACCATTCAAACAGTGGGGTATTGATTTTATAGGCGAGATACATCCTCCGTCAAGTGGACAACATAAATGGATACTGACAACCACATATTATTTCACTAAATGGTTGGAAGCCATACCTGCAAGGAATGCTACAGATACTGTGATCATCAAGTTCATGGAGCAAGACATCATATCCAGGTTTGGCTGTCCTGCTAGGATAGTGACTGATAATGCACAGGCCTTCAAGTCTACTAAATTTGTGAATTTCTGCCAGCAATATAATATCATACTCAGTCACTCCACAGCTTACTATCCATAGGGAAATGGATTAGCAGAGTCTTCAAATAAAACTTTGGTGAGGGCCTTGAAGAAGACTATCAATGAAAACCAGAAGAATTGGGATTCCCAACTGAAATTTGCTCTATGGGCTAATAGAATCACCAGCAAGAGAGCAACTGGGAAATCCCCTTATGAATTGGTATATGGACAAGCATCAGTTTTTCCTGTACAGTTGGCTTTACCAGTGGCCTACTTCATGCAAGAAAGCCAGGAGGAACCTGATGATATGATCAGGAGAATCAATCAATTGGTGGAATTAGAAGAAACACGGGACCAGGTGAATCAAATATTGATAGAATATAAAGAGAAAATGAAACACATTTTTGATCAACATGCAAAAGACAGGAAGCTGCAGATTGGTGATTTGGTGCTCAAATGGGATATCCGGAGAGCCGAGAAGGGAAAACATGGTAAATTCGACCCCCTCTGGTTCGGTCCTTTCAAAATTGCGGAACAGGGGGGCAATAATACTTTCAGGTTGGAAAATTTACAAGGCGACTTTCTGGATGCCCCTGTGAATGGTCAAATTATTAAACCCTACTTTCAATTCTGATTCAGGCTGAGGAAGCCTGATGTATTATATTGTATGATAGTTTCCTTTTTGTTTTGTTTGAATAATGTCGGTGTTGTGATGAATTATAAAGTGAAAAATGAAGGTGATGGAGAGCAGAGTTTGCATGCATAATGATCAGAGGGTCTGCGAGTTCTCAACACGTCCAAGGATGGACATGCCATTCCCAGGTGGAGTTGATGTTGATCATAATCATCTTCCTATAAGATTTTCGCAGGCAATATGGCACAAAAGCTTTCGAATTTCCTCTTGCAGACTTGAAAGATCATTTTTGTGCCCATCACTGTCATTTCCTGCCTCCAAAACACCTCATAAAAGGCTGAAAATTCATATTTGAAATATTTAAGGCGTAGCTCCTTCGGCCCTAGCCCCATTGTCTTCTTCCCTATGTAACCTGGGCGCTAGACCAGGCGCTAGTCCTACGGGCGCTTATCCAATATGTATCGGGCGCATTCCAAGCCGTTGATCTATGCAGATTGAACGGTGTTCGCTCATCTCCGCCACGCCTGTAGCCTACCTGTTCATCGTTCGATCAAATCATAAATTAACGGTTCGCTGCCCTCTAGTTCTGGTGGTCCCCACGCCCAAAACACTATTCAAAACCACCCGGTATTCATCGCACCGCCTTTCGGTGGTAGGCGGTATTTCTCCTTGGGCCAGCGATTCCATACAGTGCTCACCACGTGTCCCTGCGTATGGCCCAAATACCACCCTCCATCGCGCGTTATTGTTCGGAAAAATATGCGCAGCGATATTCATCATGACCGTCAGATCTGAGGGCCTTCATACGACGGTTATCGCGCTCCGAAGCTGCATGATATTTAACCCAAGCCAATAGCACCCCTGGCCCACTTTTTATTGCCTCCGACACTCTTTCAATCGTCGATCTCCTCCTGAGATCGAACGGTCAGGATTTCATCATCCCCGCCATTGACCCGGTCTCCCTCCACATCATCATCCCACGTGTCATCGCGTTTCTTCCTCCGCCGATTATATACTTCATTCGTACATTATATTTCAATGTCTTGCATTTTAGCTCTGACCAGCTCGTCCGCCATTCCTCCGCTGCATTTTTCCACCACCCTACGTTGTTTCACCATATCACAGTTCACACGACCATTTCCATTAACCTTGCCATTATCCCCACTGTGTTCACCGCTCCATGCATGGTCTTCTTTAACAAGTTTGTGTGTTTTGCAGATCAACAGCGACGGAAGGTGGCTATTACTCACAGCCTCCATTACAAAGGCCACAAGCACGTCAAAGGACAATGATTCAGAGGTATAATTTATGAAGAAAAATCCGGGAAGCTGTTACGACGCGACTTTCATTAAAGGAGCCAGGTTGAAATCTGTCAAACCCTCCAGAATCATTCAAGAGGCAGATTTCACAGATAAAGACATTAATGTTGTGGCAAAGAGTATCAATGGAACATCCAGGAATTCAGTATCCAATATTGAAGATCTTCAATCTTAATTCAGGGTCTAGCCAACAAAAGAGTACGATGCACAAAAAAACATACCCTCCAGGTCTTCTTTCAGCATAATTTTCCTTCAGGAAAGGACAAAATTTTGGTATGGTTATCCCGATATCATGCTCCTGAAGAAATTTTCACCCAGTGCATTTACTTCAGAAGGCAGGCAGCATAGTACAAACAGCACAGCGCCGTCAAGCAGTATGGGCGGGCACTTCTCCACCATTTTGTTTTAATGATACAATTAAATGTTCACCACCTACTTCTTTTACTAGGTTTTAGTTTTTCCTATAAAGACCATGAGAAAATACATTGTAAGGGTTCTTGATTTTTATCAGAAAGTAATGCAGTGAAAGGCTTTTTTGCATACAATTTGTAAAACTCTTGTATGAAGGCTCAGAGCCCATAGGGTCTCAGTGAGGAGGAGTTCTGTCTGTCAAAGAGGATTCTGGTCTTTGGTATTTCACAGTCTGTAACTCTCTTTTATATGTTATTTAAATATATCGTTTCATCTCATCCTTCTTTCCTGTATCATGTTTTGGAATGCAAGTGGCTCACTGATTTTTGGCATGGATTCATCCTAGTTGATGCCCATGCTCAGATCAGTCAAGCGCTTTAAATATGGCTCATGCATGATATTCTGTTCCATTATATAGCTATCCATACTTCTGATCTATTAGTTGCTTTGAGAGGGTTCTTTTAAAATGCTATTATCATGTATGGATTCTTAGATTGGTAAGCCCACACATGGTGGTATTGTATATCTGGGTATCAGCTCAATGTTAACTAATATCTTCTCAATATTTCTTTCACTATGTATACCTTCTGATAATTTATGTTTGTGAAGTATTTCTGAATCGACCCGCTTTGCAGTAAACTATCTCTGAATTGTCTGTCACTTTTGTATTAGAAGTTCTGCATCTTGCCTCTGTAGTATCTCTTGTCCTATGTCAGTTTCTGAGGGTTTGGTCCCATTCTATTTTATTTCCCTGTTTACAGGAGATAGCATGTGAGCTGAAGCTGACAACTTCACACATCATATTATATGCTCCTTGCTATGCTAAGATGTCCTAGGCACTGGTCTATCACAACTCTAGGCTGTCTCTAGGAGCTACAACAGGACCGACCTATATCGTAGATCGCATTCGGGGAGTTTTAGTGGTGGGGAAGTGGAGGTAGATGTTAAGATCAACAATGTGCGAAGCACGATGAGCGGGGGTGTCATTGCAAGGAAAAGGTGGGGCTTCCCACGGCCTGCAGATCACATATTTTTCTATGAGCAACAAGAGGTGCATGTTAAAATTTTTGTTTTGTGATGTGCGATCGGGTCCCACCCACTTCGAAAATTGCACTTCGACACTTTTGTTATGATCTTGTGCCCTTATCCTTTGAAATTTGTGATTTTCAATGTGCGATTAGGATTTGGTGGGTCTTGTATAGGATTTAGGATAAAACTTAGGCATAAGGTAATGTCGCCAATGATTTTGAAATATTTCTAAGTTCCTAAACTTCGAAAAATAACCCTTTTTGCAATATTTTGAGTGAGAGTACCCTCTGCTTTGTTCTTTCTTCTTCCACCATAGGAAAAACAAATTTTGATCCCTTCTCAAGGTATCTACCTACCCAAACTACAAATCTAACATTTTTTCTTCTTTTTAGGGTGCATTTAGACTTGCAGACCCTGAAACCTTTTTCTTTTGAAATTATAACCTAAACCTTATCCCTTATTTCTCCTATTCGTCCATATTAAGTTGTTGAACCAATGTCATTTATACCTATCTACTAATAAGCCAAGATTAAACAGTTTGGAAAATCCTCATTTTCTAACCTATCAACAGAAAATTCAAAATTTTACAATCATGCTTAAATTGTATGATTGAACAAACCTTTCTAAAAAAGTAGTGGCATTTTGATTTCCATCACTTTCAGACCTATTTAAATTTTTTGTGGGGTTTTTCCTTTCCTTTTTTACACCCTCTTTTCTTCTTATTCTTGTTTATTTTTATCTTGTTTGGAAATGCTTTTGAATATTGAAATATATGTACAATATGAAAATTTGCAAGTAAGGAATACACAGCCACCTTGTGATACTGTAAATTACAGGACTCTAACAGTATTTATCATATTTTTCTAAGGAGTCTTCACTTAGAGATGAATGGGATTGAACTAATTAAATTATTTACGACACAACCATCCTTTTTACACAAAGAAAAATTAAAACTAAGTATAAATTATATATTGTTATCTACAATTTCTGAAAGCTTTCCCAGATCTTTCTCGCTAGCATTATAAAAATTGAAAACTAAAATTTGAAATGTCTCAGACCTTTCTTACTAGCATTATCATGTGTTATACAAGCTACAGGCTACAGGTGATTGATAAGTTACCAATACAGCTATACACCGTACAGATTAATAATATGTAATCTAACTAAAAGTATAATTAAAATATTTTCTTTTTAGAGTCTCAAACAAGTGCTTAGGATTCATCTTGTGAGATATAGCTAGCACATGATCCCTTTCAGCAACATGGGATCTGTTACTAGGTTTGAAGGCTCCACTTATGTGGTGGATCCTATGTGGATTTGGGTGGATCCATATCCATATCCATAGAGCTGGTGACAAAGCTAACTACCTCTTTCTAAATAAAAGAATTTGAAGGACCAACCCCAATCAACAAAATAGACCTACAAAATATGAAGACGGAGTTTAGAGGCCAAAAAAGAATCTATAAATGGCTCCAATGAAGGAAAATTAATGGTTTTAAATGAAAGGGAAGGTAAAAAATTAGATTGTTTCCACAAGAGCTGTAGACTGTGGTTCAAATAACTAAATAAAAGCAGAGACAAGGATAGAGTTGGAGATCCATCAAGCACGATCAAGCTAATAACAATATGTAGATTGAAAACTGAGACAAAGGAAGGAATTTGATGTAGCACCCAAGGTCACTTATATAGTAATTTATATTCGTTTTGAGACTTGTAATATATAAAATATTTCTTAAAAAAAATCAACATAGAAATATCGAACACCTTTTATTGGTGGATTTTTCCCAAATAATGTTCTCCAATGTAAATTTGTGTCATGTAGTTTGATGCTTGAATGTGTAGTTAATTCTAATTTATGTTATTTCCTTTTCTACAATTATAATGAAGACTAAGATTTTCCATTAAAAAAAATATAATAACACAAAGCAATAAAATTGAAATACATTGTGATGAACTGTTTAATGAGATACCTACTACAAATTACAAAGAACGATGGTATTAGAGCCTATGTTTTTGAAGGCTATAAGGGATCATGTTGAGTTGAATGCTTACACCATTGAAGAAAATACACCTTAGTTTTGAAGAAAGAAGCAGTCTCAAGATCAAGCTCTAGCATAGAATAAAAAAAAAAATGAGATGGAAACAAACAATAAAATATATATGCATCTCACACGTCCATATGGATTTCAAAGATAAATAAGAACATCAACACCTTAGTTCCAGCAATCTACCTCATGAGTCAAGTTCAGAGGAGCAAGAAGTTCAATATGGGGAGAATCCAAATCAGAAGTATCAAATCATGAGTCAAGTTCAGAGGAGCAAGAAGTTCAACTTGAAGAGAATCCCAAGCATAAGTACCAAATATGGACAAAGAAGATTCCAAAAAAATTAGACACCTTTCAAAGTGGAGGGGTGAAGATAGAGATCAAGCCATATGCATGTAAGATTGATTCCATCAAATTAAATCACCAGTTACAACAAATGGAAGTTTATTTCAATGCCAATGGAGTGAGAAAGACAAGAATTCCCTTTGCTCGAATAAATTTGGAAGGTCATGCTTTGAAATGGTGAGAGAATGAATTTGTCACTCAAAGAATTGAATCTGAACCACAGGTGACTAATTGGTAAATGTTCAAGGACCCATTATGAAGTCCGAAAATCAAACTAGATAAAATTCTATGATAGAAATTGTGTATGCTGCTAGTGGAGACATCCCAAGCCTTGTGTTGGTGCCTCAAAGGAAAAGATTTATGTTTAAGCTAGGACATTTACCAGATCAAAATCAAAATAACTAAATCATTCAAAAGGAAAGTCAAACTATAGTGATAAGATGAGAAACAAGGATATGGCATTGGTGTTTTCCATTGAGCATAGTATGTCAATGGTGTCAATGGGTAATAAGTAGCCCTCCAAAGTCCCATATTGGCATTCATGTGTGTCTTCATTGATGTCATGATCACACAAACAACTTCAGGATTATAAACCCTCTGCGATATGATGCCACTGTTGATGGGAACGAGACATAGTGACAACCCCTTAGCCATGTAACTATAACGTTTTGTGTCATTAATACAATTTAGCTGAATTTATGAAATAGGGAAAAAATTTCTCCTATAAGTATCTTTGAGAAGAGAAAGGTTGGATGAAATGATGAAAATGTGTGCACCATGTTAAAATTTTACAAGTTCCATTGTTGTATGCAGATAACTCAATGAATCATAAATATGATTAGCCAACAACTTGGCACTGATTCGAATTGGGAGAGAAAATAATATGGTGATTATGTGGACATGGTATTATAAATTGTAAAATATAAATGAAGGATTAGAGTGCAAGACCGATTCCAAAAAAATCTCCAAATCCAAGCTGAGAGTATATGGCACACAAATCTAGTGTGTGTGCCTTTGGTAGAATCAGTGATAATGAATGCCACACTACAACTGAATTCATGTGAAATTCAACCAATGTAGGACTTATTTGGTGTTTTTTTTTTTTTTAAGTTTCTTCCCACACCACATCCACTGGGATAGGGCTGCACTATATAATACAGACTTTCTGCAGCTTTGATGCTAGGTTCAAGGAATAACTATTCCACCAAAAGCGCCTGATATTTTCATTGACCTCATTCCTTTTTGAGACATGCCACTAGGGTGAGGCTGACCAAAGTGATAATGGGCCCTGGTGGATGGCTCAATACACCATCAAAATAATTGAATAAAAACCCCATTGGCAAATCAATTATCATGCCACTAGGGTGAAGTAGACCCGAGTGAGAATGAGCCCTGGTGGATGGCTTATTACAACATCGAACTCAGTGAATCAAAACCCCATTGGAAAATCAATAAATTATTATGAGGGATGCAAAATTTCACCATCACTTCTAACATGGATCATGTTCCTTTGTTGATCAGTTTGAAATCAGCTACAGATAGGTGCACATGGATCAAAGTCTTTAAGGTATGTAAGCACATTTATTTGAGTTGATGCCCATTATTTAACTCGAGAGAACATATGTTTTATTTATTTATTTGTTTTTTTTTGGAATTTTTCTCAAGAAATGCATCACAATGCTTGGGATGCATACATATGATGTTGGGGATGCATACCTATTATGGACTTATTTATATTTTGAATGGTTTAATACTCTGTCAATCTCACTAGTGAACCAAGGTCCTGTTGGCAAGATAATCACAAGATAATCACAATGAAAATGAAGGTTTAATACTCTATCATCTCACTAGTGAACTAAGGTCTTGTTGTCAATATATTAAAAATGAAAATGAAACTGTGTTGGATGGCTTAATACTTCATCAACTTCACCAATGAAGTGGAATCTAAATTTAAACAAAATATGTATATGTAATATTCTCAAATTTTCATATGATATTTGGAATATTAGATTTCTTAATAAACTTAATAAGTTAAGTAAATAAAAGGGCGGAGGGACCCACAAACCTAAAATATGAGTAAAATCCACTTTTAATGTGTGTATGTGGATATTCTAGAACTAGATCTAAAATCATGGAGTAGTGGAGCAACTCCATTAATGGAGATCATGTCTCATTTATGAGATAGATTATGGAGGATGAAACAGTCAAATAAGATCATGTATCTTAAATGTAAAATCATGAGGATCTTTGATAAGGTCAACTGAGATCGTAGTGCATTCAAAGTAAGTTCATAAAGCAATTATGATTAGTTAGTGGAGGAAGTGATGCATTTAATGCACACATGATGGAGAGGGTGATCACCCCATATGAATATGATGGAGGACATGGAGAAACATCACAGTCAACCATGGAGACTTATTTCCACATGTACAACAAAGTTTTGGAGTGGGCCTAGGCTATGGAAGGCTCATGATCTATATAATGAAGGTGAAGGCACAATAGAAGGCATGATTTGGATTATTCATTTCTTGATATATTTAGATCTAGATGTGTCTTAGGACATTTATATCCATTCTTGAGATGTTTAGCTAAGTTTTCAATGTTGTTTAACACAAGGTGTTCCCGAGCAGGAATCCCACCTCTTCCCTTGAGTGATCTCTAAGGAAGAGTGTTGTACTACATTCCTTATCAGGCATTGGTGCCATCTTTAGGAGGTTGTTTCTAGCATTTAGCTAGGAAACCAGTGGAGGATCCATCCTACCACTTTTTTCTTCACATTCAGTCTTCCAGGAGTAGCAGGTCTATATCCAACATTCAGGCCATTGGATTTTACCTCCATGCAGTAGTCCCTTCAAGGATTGCGTAGTTTAGTCCTGTAGATCTATTGGAGGAAGGAAATTTCCAGTATTTCAGTTGGAAATCCTATGAGGGATCATCTCCTCACATTTAATATATTATTTCCATCATTCAGGAGCTAATTTGACATATATAGCAGCAGGATATTGAGCCTCTCTCTCTGATAGAATAGGTTTCTGAAGCTGCTGTTCATATAGCATCTATTTTCATTGGAGGAGGTTGGAGGAGCTAGATCTTGAGCTTTTAGCCCAAGGATCTAGTAAAGGGATCATCCCTTCTTGCATAGATTTGATTGTGTATCATTGCAGCCATCATATAATTAGATTATGCAGTAGATCTGCAAACCCAACAGTTTATATGTGCAAGCCCTAAGAGGGTGGTTTTCTTATATTGAAAAATCTGAGAAACCCTTTTTGGGTTATCTTGGGTATCCATCATAGAGCCCGGATCTCTGTTTTTAGCATCATCGGAGCTCCCATTCTGCCTAGATCTAACTTTGTATCTTCATGACAGTTGTAGTCCCAACAGTTGTAGTAGGGACATCGCAGTTTACCTTCCAACAGTTCAACAGTTACATAGTCCCTCTTGTGGGATCATTTCAGGGTCATTCTAGGTCAACTCTTTGGCTTGAGTGTCTCATATTTTGAGCACTATTGTACTGGTTTATCCACCTTCATATAATAAATGGCTTAGCTATTTTTGTGCATTCTGATGTGTATTTAGATTTATTGTTTACTTTGCTGTAGTTGTTATATTGTGTTTCAATATTACTACATTCTCCCTCTTGGGATATTACATTGGTATCAGAGCATGATATTTGGCTAAGCTTGTGGACACTTCATCTTTTTCATCAAAAGAAGAAGCAGATAGATGAGATCTATCATGAAGGAGGATTTTAGTTTTTCCACTCCTCTCTTTAGATCATGCAATATCTCTCCAAAGAGGTCAATCAAATGAAGAGGGAAAGGTAAAAGGAGGATCCAAGAAGAAGATTTGATGAGGAAGGTCCAAGCACTTCCTATCAGCAACAAAGAAGACTGGAGGATCATAGATCTCCTCATAGATCTACTATGCCCACTTTCTTTGAAGAAGGTGAATGGTATAGAAATGAAGAAAGAAGAGAATATAAGGTTCATGAGACTCTTAGTCTATATCTTGAAGAGTACAAAGCACAGTCTAGAGAATTCAAGGAGAAGCTAACTCTCCAACAATTCTTCAAAATCAAAGAAGAAATAGGATCATATAGCAACAATAGAAGAAAGAGGCACAATAGATTCTATTTGCCTACATTTCATGGATCTTCCTCGAGCACTATTAAGGCTTGGAGGAAAGAGTTAGATACATTCTTTAGGCTACATCTTGTAGCTGAAGGAGAGGCTGTCCAAATTGCAACACTTCATCTTTTAGGTGAAGCCAATGATTGGTGGTTTGGTCACATGGAGCATGCAAAGGTGACTAAATATTCAGATTTCTTTCACAGTTGAGGAAGAATTTTGATGTGAGAAAAACAGAGATGTGGCACAAAGAGACATTTCCTAAGGAAATAAAGGAGGATGTCAATCTTGTTACTCTGGACAAGGAGTCAATACATTCACCACTAGTTGCAGAAGTACTTGCATCTAGAGAAGAGACACTTGCAACTTTGAAAGATAGTCTTGAGCTCTTGACACATAGAGTCCCATGCATGATTTAGGAGATGCATGAGGAAGAGGAGGAATATTCCTACGCTGGTACATTGATAGAAGAGAAACCATCACTATTACCAGTGGTTGGAGACACTATTGTCCCGGTTGGAGGAACTCTTGTGTTTTTAAAAGAGGTTACCACACATCAGTTGATCCAAGGTATGCATGCACTTTCATCACATATTGTTTTAGTAGATATTATTGAAACTTATGGGAACATGCCATCAGGGTCATTGCATAACCAAGGGTTAGAAAAAAATGTTGATTTGAAGCAGCAACATATCACTGCGCAGAGGATCCTTGATCTAATCAAGGAGGAGATGAAAAAATATCCCAGTTTGTCATTATTAAACTACATTCATCCCTTTGAGTTGAAATGTGGGATTTCAAAAGATGGGATGGGCATGATCCTATGTATAATGGATGGTTATGATATCATCATTGTGCCTTTCTTTGAGACAACATATACGTCATCTTGCAGATCTACAACGTTGTTAAGGAGCAACAGTGAGAAGAGGAGGACCCATTCCTCATGGGAGCAATCATATGGAAACTTCACTCATGAAGCAATGGAGAGAAAATTGATAAATGGTAGACATCTTGAGATGAGGATTTTCTCCTTTCTAGATGACACTTTCTCAATGAGCATCTCACAGCTGAAAGAGAAACTTCTACCTATAGTAGATCCAAAAAATCATTGGTTTTGGAAGGCCATTGATGAGAAGAAGGTCTCACTAAGAGATCTCATTGGAGGTGCACTTCAACATTTCAGGGAGTGAAAAGTTCTTCATCAGCGTAAGGTGGATGGTATTCTATAGAGGGAGGATAACATGTTTATGCAGCATATCATTCATCATCCACATTGGGATGAGTGGGTGAGAATGATATGCAAGGGGTTGCATGAAAAATTGTAGATATATGACATGGGCCATCAAGAAGATTGGTTACGCTGGTTGCTCTTGGGTGAGTTTCGTTACTACCCAAAGGCTCCTATTTCTTTGATCCATGCCTTGAAAACAATACTCATGAAATGAAGAAGGAGGCATGGCTACGCTGGCTGCTCTTATGTGAGTATGGCTACCACCCAATAGCTCATATTTATTTGACTCAAGCCTTGTGTATCCATGATAGAATGAAGCAGAATAAGGCATGTTAATTTTGGTTGAGATATTTTGGCCATCACATGACATCTCCCATGTTTATGTGTTTTTTATTGTTTATAATATGGCATAATACTCTCATGATGTGTGATAATGGAGTTTCTTTGTATTGGGCTGATATGACATTCCATATGTCCTTTAGTATGTTGTTGTTACTCCATGATTCATATGATGATGTGAAGAGGTAGCAAGAGATCTTGTTGCTGTGGCTTTTATTGGGGGACTTTGGTCCGACATACTCCCCTACTTTTCATGATACCGTTGGAGTATGATAGCAAGAGGCACTCCTTCGATGGCTCTTACTTGGAGAGTATGGAAACCATACTTGGTATCTTGATGGTGTGGTGTGGCAGCAAGGAGCATTGTTGCATTGGATACTATTGGGAGAATATGTTTTGACATCTTTGTCTACCCATATATCTCTACTTCTTATTTTGTACAATGTTGGGATGATGCTTAGATCCAACAAGGCCAACATGGCTAAGGATGGAGGTATGAAAATCCTCTCGTTACTTCATGTGGCATTGGATGGAGGTATACTATGTGAGTTGGAGCTTTCCTCTTGTGGAAAAAACCATCTATCTTTATGTATCTCATGTATTGTGGAGGATGTTGGAAAAATTATGGTTGTCACTTGGAGCTTCATGTTTGATGAGGGACATCTAGCTACACAGTTAGAGATCACTCTAGACCTTCTAGAGAGGAAATTTTGGTGCTGGGCATACATAACTCATTGCAGAAAATGGGGAGACCTTCCTTGTGTGGATGCCATTTGGAGGGGGACAGATTGCTCTAGCGTCTACTTTTGCAGTTGCTTGAGGACAAGCAACATTTTTCCGGGGAGGACTGTAATATTCCCAAATTTTCACATGATATTTGGAATATAAGAGTTATTAATAAAATTAATAAATTAAGTAAATAAAAGGGTGGAGGGACCCACAAACCTCAAAGATGAATAAAATCCACTTTTAATGTGTGTATGTGAATATTCTAGAACTAGATCTAAAATCATGGAGTAGTGGAGTAGCTCCATTAATGGAGATCATGTCTCATTTATGAGATATATTATGGAGGTGTTGAAGACTCGAAAATTTCTACTTCAAACATTGGGGGAAAACCACCCAGTCGGGACCTTAGGACATCTCCTTTTCCGTTTGGTGTGGTGGCTCCGACTGGATTTATAGGACTAGTTTCCTAATAACTAATGGGTTGGTGATGGAATGATTGTATGAGTGGATGATGGAACTAAAATGACTGAAATAATATATCTAATTTAATCTATAACTTATAAATAATTCTAAAACTAACCCGGGTGTCAAATATGAATACAACTTCAAGATTATTTCAATCAAACCAATAACCATAAAAATGTATTATAATTTAGTTGAAATAGGCAATATCAAATAATGATAACTCTGTTTAATAAATTAAACAGATTTATAATAACACATTGTATTCGTCATTTTATATATCATTTTCACATACCGTGAGAGATGAATATTTCTATACACTCATAAATGATATGTATAAAGAAATATTTGTAAAGAAAGTATATATAAATGATAGCAAATTCAAAGAGAATATTTCATAACATAAGAAAAATAGCATTAAATTGATAGAAATATCAGATTCATACTGATACTTTTCGTGATGCAATTCAATATTCAGATCCAGTGCTTCAATGTAAAACAAACTCCAAGGTACATAAATGCAATTCTTAGAGATAATTTGCCATAAACCACAGGATGTGATCCTTTATAAAAATAAAGTAGTCGATGGAGTACGAAAATGTAACATCCAAGCCAAAATATTACAAACTCAGGACCCCTTCTCTAATGCACTGAAGAGGTTTAAATAGGAAATTAATAAAACAAAATAACTAAAACTATTACTACAATCTATCATCGGAAATCTAGAAATAGACTTGCGATATTAAAATGAAACAGATTCATTGATTTTCTCATGCATTCAATGTGCCGAGGTGGAAAATTTTGAGCATATCTTTGACCTCTGCTAGATGACTTAGCCTCGAATGTAACTGACTAGTATATGCGGCATCAGAAAACTCTGGAATGATGCAATTAATGGCATTGGAAAGGAATTTGATTGCCATTTGTTGACTGTGTGGCTTGACTAGATATGTCCACATGATATCCCATGAAATTCCTTGAAGTTTGCTGATTTGCTGATACTTATTGAATAATTCTTGCTTCCACTTAGAATCAGTCTCTTTTACCTTTGGTAATTTACCTGGGATACAATCTAAAATTAAATTGGTGGCATATAAGCTATCATTAACCAACTGTGTTATATTATTCATCATAGTTCTGGCTCTTGATGTGGCTCTTTCTCCTTTTATCAACTGTTTTTCCCATTCAAAAAACAGAGTATCTTTGTGCCTTTCCTCAATCCTAGGAAGGTTTGCATTCCTTCCTTGCTCTGAGTCTTGCCATGAAAGAAATTCAGAAATTTTCTCATCTGCATCATCAAATTCGAGCCTGAGGCTGACTGCTTCATCTATTAAAGATGATGTTATTTCACACAAGGGCTCGGCTTGTGCCATCTTTTGACAGATTTCATTCAACTGCTGAGACATTAGTTTATTTATTTCAAGAGCTTTAGTTTTAAATTGATCCAATTTAGGATAATCCCTAAATTTGTCCAATTTTGCTTGGAATATTTTTTCTTGCTCAACCTTAGTAGTTTTCTCATTTTGCAGTAGGGTTTGTAAATTTGCCACCTCTTGACTTAACTGCTGTTGCTTATTCAAAGATTTTTGATCAATATTTTTCTTTTCAATGCCAAGTTTCTCTTCCAAATTTTTAGATCTGAGCTCTTCATCTTGCAACTGCTGTTCCAACTGCATAATCTTTTGCTGATTTTCTGTTGCTTGTTCCTCCAGCATAGCTATCTGTAATTCCTTTTGTTTCATCATTTGGGTGACTTCAGAAGATTTGTCTATAGTGGCTGCACTATAAGCACCTGCATATTGTGACAATTTGGTGAGATTCTCTGAAGGATTCACCTCAGCATTTTTATAGACAATGTTCATAAATTCAACTTGTGAGGTTGAAAGTGATTCTTGATCTGTTCTTCTTCTCTTCCTCTATTTCCTGACAACAGCCCTATGCTTAGGACTATAAAATATATCTAGAGGAGGAATTTCTTCTACTTTCAACACAGTTTCTTTTGTAGGATGCTCAGGAATAATCTCCATATCTTGATCTTTCAGAATGTCAGCTTGAGGATTATTTTGTGATCTTATTTGCTGAGCAAACTGTTCATATTGATTTAGCATAACAATAACTTCAGCAGAATCCACCACTTTCTTCGTGGTATTTTCTCTTTCAAGTTGATTATCTGGCTTATTACCAATATTTTCTTTTTCTGTCTGATCATTAGCCTTGTTGCCTGTGTTTTCTTTTTTAGTATGCACATTTGTCTTAATACCTGTATTTTCCTTTTCTATCTGAACTGTAGTTCCTTTCTCAATATGTACATCAGTTTTTCTGCCAGTATTCTCCTTCTGCATATCAGGTTTGCCACTTGTGATTACCTTTTTAGTATGTACATACCCTTGCTGGTAGATGCTTCTTTTCCTGCTTTCTTAGCTGCATCTTATTTTTCCGTCTGCTTTGTTACTATATTTTCAGATTCTTGCAAAGGAATTCTTAACTGGTCAAGAGGAGCTTTCAACAGTCTCTGACTTCTAAATACCATGAATTTATTCATATCCTCAGTTTGAAACTTGGATTTATCCAAGTTATAAACTTGGGAAAATTTATCAACAGAAACAAATAAATAATCAAAATCATTGGGGTCATGCTCAAACCGAGCAATTGAAACTGAAGTTGTGAAATCAAATGCTACTTTTTTCAGGTCATACTGCTTGCCTGGGACTGTTGAGAGCTTAAGATCCCTTATTTTGATGACTTCCTTCTCAGCATGTCTGAAGTCATTAAGAGTATAATTTCCACAATGAAAGGGAAAAGTAGGCCACATCAATTTATTATTATTCTTTAGACACCTTGACATACCTTCTACTGTTAACTGATAAGAAATTTCTTGTGCTAACAGTTTGTCAGGAACATATAGGGGTAAAATATGGGGCTTGACAATGCTTCCAAAAACTCTGACATAGGTAAATTTCTCTTCTCTAAATCAGTCACCAATCTAGGATATATCAGTATTTTCCTTTTTAGAGAGCCGGGGAGGAAATTGGTCAAAAATGGTTTGATAGACAGGAATCAGAAAAATGTGACAAATTCTATATACATGATTTTTAAAATGAACCTTCCACGAGTTCTTATGGTAAATATGTATAGGAACCAGATCTTGGGGGGTCCATTTCCAACCTAGAATGGGAAAATCTGAATTGAAACATAGGGCATCTAAAATGTAGGCACAGAAGTGAAATGGGGTCGTATTTCATATATCTTTATCCTTTTTATACTCTAGGATTTTATTGGCTATCTTTTCTGAAAGGATAACTGACCAGTCCATAATTTCAAAATTCACAGCAGAATGGATCAGAGGTACCATTTGGATTGAAAATCTAGCAGAATTATCATTTCCGAAAATCCTACACATCATTGCGGCAGCATAACAATATGGGGGTGAAAGAGACTCCACGTAGTACATACCTGATGCTTCATTTTTGTGTTTCTTTGGAGCTCTTCTCCATTCCCTAATTGGTTCCAATTGAGTCTCATTTCTTGCAGCGAAATCCTTAATGAATGCTTTGTTGTAGAATTTCTAAGGGTCTGGAAGATGGTACATTGCCTTTATATCCTCTACTTTGAAAGACCCAAATATTGTTCCCACAGCTGAAACAAATGTCCTGTTTTTGATGGTGACATTGTCAATCAACCATCGAATTACATCATAATAGGGGAAAATGTTTGCCCGAGTTGCAATTCTGTGAAGGAATGAATTTGCAAGCACTTTAAGAGGACTCTCAGAATCAGAATCTGAGTCTTCTTCGTCTGGTACTGTCGCCTTCACTTCAGTGACCTTAGGGTTTTCACTTTCAATCAAGTTATATACATCTTCCCAAGAGATTTTTCCAATACCTTGGCATGATGTGTCTGTAACCAGCTTAATTTTGGCTGGTTTTACTTTTGGTACCATTGTAATAGTAGGGTTCTTTGCAGCGGAAACAAAATTTTCTTTCTTAGATCTCTTAGACATTTTGTCGTCTGGTAACGTTTCACTTGCTCGACAAACGAGAGGATTGGGTATTCTATGGTTCTGCAAATGAGAAAAACTTTCAGACGCGGTAAAAATGCAGTAAGGAGAACGGATATATGAAAAGATTTATTCAATGATTTCAATTTATTAACTCCGTGTTTAAACTTAAATGCCCTCTATGAGAGTCACACTCACGTATTCAAAATAGAATCAATCACCATAATTCATTTGATTTTCTATTTAATAATGAATGTACAATCGGAGATTGGAAATTTTGAAATGTGAATATAAAACTTTCCTTTTGAATTTTATAATTGTGATGAATGTGTAGTGTAAAATAGCAATAAAATAAATACTAAGTATCCATCGCATCGGAGTTTTTCAAAAGGGATAACAAATGACATCTCATGATCTCCACCGATTTGCGATTGCGATGATGGTGTATTGCATCGATTCTTTCCAAAGGAAATAAGTTGCAAATGATATCCGCTGATTTGCGATTGCGATGATGGCGTAGTCCATCGCATCGGGATTTTATAACATGCGTGAATATGATGTTGCTTCTCCGAAATGAGATTGCGATAAATCGCATCGCATCAGAGTTTTGCAATTGACCGAATGAGGGGTTTTCTTTTCGTTTTGCGATTTGCGATTTGCGATGGGTTACATCGCATCGGAGTTTATAAAACAAGTAAATGTGATATTGCTCCTTCGAAATGCGATTTTCAATAAATCGCATCGCATTGGATTTTATGAAAAAAAATTTGAAACTTTAAGGTCCTTCCGATTTGCGATTGTGATTACTTCATCGCATTGGAGTTTTGCAAAACAAATGTGAAACTTTAAGAAACCACCGATTTGCGATTGCGATTACTTTTATCACATCGGAATTATTCAAAATGAATACTTTTATGTATTATGTTGATGCGATAAAAGACTTTATATTATCGAAGATTTTCAATGTTGCATTTGTTTATATGCACTTGTGTTTTGCGATATGTGATATATGATTTTCTAATCAATGAACTTTTTATTGTTTTATTCAAAATGATTGGATTTCCTCTAAGTATTTTATTTCTATTTTAAAAAGAAAGGGGACCTATTTCTAAATGAAATTTATTCTAAAATTTTGAAATGGGGAGGGTTGTTGTACCATACAGCAATTGGCGATTCACTAGAAGAAATAGTTATCTCTGAAAAATAAATGAATACTATATTTCTAGTAAGTAAAAAGTTTCAAAGATAATGAAAACTATCTTAGAGAAATTTTAAATAAAATATAACTCCGAAAAAGAATAAAAATCACTTGCAATTTCTTTCTAATTCCTCAAAAATAAAAACATTTTTGGGTTTACTTAAGCCTTGATTGGTTGATATTAATAAAGTAGGGGGCTCCTCCAATTTTAGCTTTTGTGTTTTATTCTATTGTCATAGGTATTGCCTCTGCTGCCTGCAAACATTCATAGTCTCGACAGGGTTACCTTTTAACCATTAACCATTCATTGTCCCATCCAACTAAGATTATAATTCTTTAAAAGATAAATTCATAAGACATTGTATCTTATGTTTTTCTTATTTTAATTTTAATTTAAAAGCCATTGTTATGGTTTGGTAGCCAGTTGATAACAATGCCATTCACTAGTTGTAATCAAACTTAACAAGTTGGCTCATGATGAGACCCCTTGTCTTATAATTATAAGCCATTACCCTGTTTTGGTATGCAATGTTGGTATTGTCAGTTTTATTACTTCTTATGATCATGGTAAGCAGGCTCATGATGAGACCTCTTATCTCTTAATTTTGACATATAATTTCTTAGAATTACATTCTAAAAAATCACAACCTTAATGGATGGGGTGAAATGATTTTATCCTTAAGAATCAATGGATCACAATTTTCAGAATTTTTTTGAATGCCAAAGCTTGGAAAAGTCTTTACTTTTTATGGATAACCTTTCTCTGCTTAATAAAATTATAATGATTTACATTTTTCTCAAGGTTTCAAAAGATCATGCAAATATTTTGAACAAATTTTCAAAGTTTAACATTTTATTTTAAACTATCCAAAACTGTAATAATTTGTATAAAAATTCTTATTTACATAAAATAAGTATTTATAGTATTTTTCGAAAATATTTTCAAATAGTAAAAAGTCAATTAAAGACTTATTAACAACCTTATTTACAAAACAAACAAAAATTCCAGAAAGGAATATGTACAGGTAAGAAGGGGTTACCTGATTAAGAAAATAATTTCTTTAAAATAAGCCCATTGATAGGAAGAGATTCTCTCTTTCCTGTTAAGTCTTGCCGTAAGAATATATATGAGCCTATCTTTTCAGCAATCTAAAATGGTCCAAGGCACATCTTTTGAAATTTTGTATGCTTACCTTTATCTTCATGTGCTTTATCCCATTTCAGAACAAGATCACCAATTTGCAAAGTTTTGGATCTGGTGGAATTTGAATCAAAAGAAGATTTTACAAGCTGTTGATGTTTTTCGTGAGTGGTTTTTTCTTTCTCTCTATCTTCTTCTAATTTAAGAATTTGATCAAATCTCAACTGAATAGATGATGAAGGATTCTCTTCAATAAATTGCACTAGAGCTAATGATGGGAAAGCTAAATTTGATGGTATCACAGCTTCTTTTCCATAAACTAGATTAAAAGGTGAAGTTCTTATTGAAGCTTTATGAGTAATACGATCAGCCCATAGTGCAAAGATGAAAGAATTGTACCAATTCTTTTGATTCTGATCAATGGTATTTTTAATGATTTTGATGAGATTTTTGTTAGTAGATTCAACTAAACCATTACCTTGTGGATAATAATTTGCTGAATATTTCAATTTGAAACCTCTTTTGATTGCAAATTCCATTACACTATTTCCAGAAAAATAAGATGCATTGTCAAAGACAAGAGCGTTAGGTACACCAAACCTGGTAATGATGAATTGATCGATGAAATCAATAATTGCATCAGAATTGGCTACCTTTAAAGGATTTTCTTCTACCCACTTTTTGAAGTAATCTGTTGCTGTAAGGATGTATCTGTGTTGTTTGGAAGAATGAGGTACTATTTCACCAATAATATCATGTCTCTATTGCTCAAATGGTTGCTCAATGCTTACTGGTTGCAAAGGAAAAGCTGGCTTCCTTTGTCTTCCATTAGCAGTTTGACAAATTTCGCACTTCCTCACATAATCATGTGTATCTTTGAAAAGGGTAGGCCAATAATATCCATCATGGATTATTTTGTGAGCTGTGGTATCACCTCCAAAATGTCCACCTGCTGGTCCATCATGTAATTCCTGCAATACCTTTTTTACTTCAGTATTTTCAAGACATGTTAATAGAATTGAATCATAATTTCTTCTGAATAACACATCATCAATGATTTCATAATTTTTAGCTTTTAATCTTAGAGCATGTTTGTTCTTATATCTGAGGTTAGAAGGAGCATACCCATTCTTCAAGTAAAATATCAGATCAACATATTGAGATTCAGAATCTATAACACTTCTCTGATTTGCTTGGACGATATTAGCTTGATCTTGATGTTCTAGTATGTTGTGAGCTCCTGCTAACAATCTGCAAAAACCTTGTCCTCTAACAATCTTGGCTGGTTTAATATCAATATCATACTTTTGCAAAGCTGTTACCCAATTAGCTCTCTTTTCTCCTACTTCTTTTTGAATTAACAATTGTCTCACTGCAGAGAATGGGACAATAATTTTTGTATGTGTCTTTAGGAGAAAAGGTCTAAAATGTTTAATTTATTTAAACACAATGAAGGCTTGTTTTTCTACATCAGAATAATTAAGCTCAGCTCCTTGCAGATTTGAACTAAAGAAAGAAATTGGTGCTTCTATTTGTTGATCATTGAGTTGTGTTAAAAAAACATCATAGGATTTTTCAGTAGCCAAGGTATACATAATAAAATCTTTAGAAAAATCAGGAGTATTCAATGCAAGGGCATTAATGATTTCCTATTTGATTGTATCAAAGGCTTCCTTCTCTTTATACCCCCATTTGAATATTGAATTTTTCTTAATCATATTCTGCACAAGTAAAACAATTTGAGAAAAATCAGGGATGAATCTTTTTACAAAATTGATTTTCCCTAGAAATGATTGCATGGATTTTTTGTTATGAGGTAAAGAAATATCAGAAATTTCATTCACTCTGTCAGGGTCAATATATATACCATATTTTGACACAACAAACCCTAAGAGTTTTCCTTCATTGAGAGCGAAGAAGGATTTCTTTGGATTTAAATAAATACCAAACCTTCTACATCTTTCAAATATCTGTTTCAAATCATGTAAATGATTGGATCTTTCCTTTGAAAATATTGTTATGTCATCAAGATAAATAACAACTGATCTATTAATCAGACCCTTAAATTCTATATCCATGGCTCTCTCAAAAGTAGCTCCTGCATTTATTAGACCAAAAGGTATTTCCTAGTAAGCATAGGTTCCCCATTTGGTTCTAAAAGTAGTTTTCAGCCTATCATCTAAATGTACCAATATTTTGTTATAGCCTGAAAAAAAATCAAGAAAGGACATGAGTTCAGAACTAGCTACTTTTTGAAGTTTTTGTTCCATCTTTGGTAATGGGAAATTATCCTTTTGACATGCCTTATTTAAATTTCTAAAATCAATGCAGATTCTAATATCTCCATTCTTCTTCCTAGTAGGTACCATGTTGGAAACCCAATTAGAATGCCTTACAGGAAAAATGATTTTGGCCTTTAAAATTTTATTGAGTTCTGCCTTGATTTGACTTTCAAGATTTGGATGAATATTTCTTAACTTATGTTGAACATGTTTGACATTAGAAAGAATTGGAATTGTATGTTGAATAACAGAAGTATCATAAGTTTTCAAGTCTTCATAATTCCAAGAAAAAATATCTTTATACCTACTCAGAAGTTTGATGAAAACAGTTCTTTCTTCTGAAGTTAACTCGAGTCCTAAATTAACATTTTGAGCTTTAGACTCAGAGCCAAGATTTACTAATTCAAAATTCAAATTAGAACTTTGAAGTTTAGCATTAGTGAATTTCTTGAATCTGTCTTTTATATCATATAGGTCCTCAAGTTTAACTATAGATTTAGGAATAGGATTTTCATTACTTTTTGAGGTATTTTGAAGATCATGATCATTTTCATCAATAATTTGTTCATCATAGGATTTATCTGAAGTCAAGAAATTCAATATATCTTCATCATGATAGAATACTCTCCAGTTTGTGATATTATCGGGAACAGATGGTCGAAAGATTAATTCGACTGAAAATCTATTAGGATTGTAATCTTCAGCAAGGAGGAGTTTGGATGCAACATTAGCTAACAAATCAGCTGATGTATTTTGAGTTCTAGGAATGGAAGAGATATTAAATGCTAAAAATTGAGTGGTAAGGTCTTGCACAAGGGTTTGATAATGTTTGAGATGACCTAAAAGACAATGGATGGTATTCCTTAATTGTCTTATGATAATTTTAGAATCACCATATACTTTCAAGTATTTGATATTTAACCCTATTGCTTTATAAATCCCTTGGATCAAGGCTTCATATTCTGCGGTATTGTTTGTGCACTCAAATTCTAGTCTACATGACAACATAGTTTTATCTCCATATGGATCAATTAAAATGCATCCTGCTCCTGCGCCATCACTAGATTTTGATCCATCGAAATATAATGACCAAAATAAAGACTTATCTACAGGTTTATTAGAAACATTAACAATTCTAGAAGAATCAGATTGTGAAAAATTTTCAATTTGTGAAATAAAAATATTTACAGAAAAGGGTGATTGTGGTGCTGTGAAATTCCCAAGGAATGATTCAGCAGAATAACCTCCAAGAATGTTGTTATTAAAAGCTACAGGTTCATTTTCTTGTTCAAATTCTGTTATAGTATGCATCATGTGTTTTTCTTATTCAACTTTGATTTGATTTGGTTTCCCTTTGTAGGGAAGCCATATATGTGAATAATCAGTTGCGATATAACCATTAAGATTTGCAGACCAATCCCTACTTAAGACTAATCCATAGAATTCAGGAATATCTGCAATCATAATATCAATTCTTTAGACAATTCTAGGATCAGAAGCTAATCGAATAGTAACTGAATTGATTTCTCCTACAACTTGGAATTTAGAGTGATCCAATTGTACAATGTGAACTACAGACTTTTGTGGTTCAATATTCAATTTTTCACAGACTGAAGTAGGCATTATATTAGAGGATGCTCTTGAATCTATCAAACAATTATGCAAATTATTATTGTAGATTTCAGAAGTCAAAAGAAAAGGAGGTGTCTGAGAATTTGATCTTTCTCCAATAAGAACAGTATCAGTGGCATCTACTTTATCTGGTGGCTTACCTATTCCTTTAGCTGCTTTGGCAACTACACCGCTTGGTAGAGGAGCAATAGGTGTCACATTTAATTCTTTCAATAACAGCTTCTGTTGATGTTTAAGTTTGTTGAGTTTATGTAAGGAAATTTTCACTCTAGTCTTCTTCATGTCTTCAACAATGTTATAATCCATAGGATCTGATACCACCAAAGTCTTAGATGTTGATGTAGGAGGATTAGAAGATGATGGCTAATTTTGAGTGGGTAAAGGAGAAGCTTTCTTTACAAGGGATTTGTCTTTGGTAATTGGAGTTGTACTTTTCTTCTTAGGAATAGATTGAGCAGGTTCCACTGTAGATTTACTCCTTGTACTTATAGGCATGGCTTCTTGTTCACTGTCCGAGTTAGGGAGAATGAAATCCCACATCCCATGTAATTCAGCTATTTCCTCTTTTTATTCTTCTTCATCTGATACTAGAGGGGTATCTTCTTCTTCTTCCTCTTCTAATTCTGCATTGGAGATTGAACTGGGAGGTTTAGATTCAACTTGATTTCTCTTGAAGCTCTTGAATGGTCTTTTAGTATAAGTCTTTGCCAATTGTTTTTTAATCTCAACCATCTCATTAGACATAGTTTTGAGAACTTTCTGTAAGCCTTCCATGTCATATGGATCTCTCGATGTTTTTTTCTTTGAATCATATTTAAAGCTAACCTTTTTGGATTTTCTTTCCTCGATAGCATTTTTCTTATCCAAAGCAACAATCCTTCTATTAGCCACCTATAAAGTTTTTCATATCAAATGGTGGCTAAAACATTTTTCGGAGCCTTCAAGGAACAAAATTTTATTGCTAAAAAGTGTTGGCTCTTGAAGACTCTTGAAGGCCTCATGCCTCTCTCCAAAATATTCATTGCTGTTTCCTTTCCCAAACTTAGAAATTTCTGCTGATTCCATTAAGAAGAAACTGCTGCAAAGGCCATTTTTCCCTCCTCCCACTTCAAAGCTAACCTTCATTTTGCTCCCTTTTTTCTCCAAAAAACTCCTCTATTTTCATGATTCCTCTTCTTCCATTCATGAAAATCATTTTTACAAGGTTAAGAACTCACTTTTTAACCTTGCCGAAGCCCTCAAATTCCTTTGAAAACCATTGAAAATCTATAAAAAACCCCATTTTTGTATTACAGACTTAAGCCCCCTTGGGCTAAGTCTTAAACCACTTCCCCCACATGCCCACGCCCTACAAACCAGGCACTATGCCCACCAGGCACTTATCACATCGGAAGTAATCCACAATGGGTAGATTGAAAAGCCCGAAGGCCCGATTGCGATTGGCCCTTTGTTATATAACGCCCCGAGCCTATTATTGTTCCATATAACTAAAGGCCCCATAGACGGGTGCCTAACCATATTATATATATACCCCACCCATACCATAAAACCTTTGTTTAATTTAAAACTTTGGGTTTTTCAAAATATTATGAAGGTTTTTCGCTCGTTCGCTTTAAAAGCAATCCTCGCCGTTGATCATAAGCTGATCAAACGGCCCGTGCAACATCGCAACATTTTCATTGAATGCATTTAAAATAATGCCCCCTCCAATTGCCGATTCCCAATTCACTCTCCACTGTCGATCTGATTTGCAGATCGACGGTCAGCGCTCAATCACATCGCAAGTTTCATCAGGCGCGTTTGTTTGTTCCCCTCGATCGGCCATCCCTTCGATTCATTCTCCACCATTGATTTGATCCTCAGATCAATGGTCATCTCTCAATCGCATCACCCACCCCGATCGCATAATCACATCAGAAATTTTCGTTACACCCTCCCTCTTTCCCCACTGATTGCGATCCTCCGATTGGATCTGGGCCGTCCACGTGTCCAGATCGGACGGTCCCCGATCGTTCCTGCATTATTTCATCACCTTCCGCCTTCCTCCAAGAGGATTCCAACGCGTAATCCCCGACGTTGATCTTCGCGTGATAAACAGTTCTGATATATTCTCTTCCTCCACTCTCCTTTGATCGCCCCTAATGAATCCCAACCATTGGATGATGCCATCCGACGGCCCTGCTCTTTTCCCACGTCCTCTGAAGTAGTTTTTCCCAAAAAACGAAGGATTTTATTAATATTTTTGTATTTTGCAGGTGTTTTATGGGTTTTCCATTATATAAAATCCAAAGGGCTCGGAATAACGATTCCTGTACCTTTGATTCATCAAAGGGAAGCTATTCATGGGTTCAACATTCCGCGTCTCGTCAATGCTTCATGAGGCATTGATGCCATATGAGCCCTGCGCCGCCTGCACATCAACAAGACACTGTGATATTAAATCACAATTAAAAGAGTATCAGTGTGAAGATAGAACAAAACAGAATAGAAGGTTGAAGAAAAATTTGGAGATTATGGCTAAGATTGATTATCAAAAGCCTAATCCTCCAAAATAAATCATAATTAAAGGAAATCATAAATATCTACAAACAGAAAGGCCTCCACCGCCACATCTGAGGAAAACTAATTCCTCTCATCTACCATAGAGCCACCTGTGCCTCAAAGCATTCAAATAGAGGCCGAAGTTATTGATCAAACAAAGATATTTGCCTCAACGTAGCCGAACAGTTAATTCTGCTAAAAGAATTTAATGCAAAAAATATCAGCAGAGTTATTACAATATGACATAGAGCCTCAAAAGTCAAACAAAAGCTCCTATCGAGCTTAATCTTAAGTGTAAAACAGTTAATACAGAAAAAACGTTTGTACGCTTCTCCATTGAGCCCCTCAAAGGCCGAGAAGTCATTACTCTGTATTAATTTCCTTGAGAGATCTTTTATCAGATCTCACCTCCTCTTTCTTCTATAAATACTTCTGTAGAAGAAGAGAAGTTGTTGGTTGGTTGGTTGTTGGTTTATCACTAGTTGTAATACTGAAACTCTCTGAAATAATGCATAGTCTTTTGAAGTTGAAGAAGAAATTGAAGTCTTGGAAGCCTTGATGATGTTGTTGCATGCTTGTTCCTGAGAAGGATCTATCATTGGATCCATGAGCTTGGCTGTTGGTGAAGTATTCTGAACTGTTTAATGTTTTGTCCTATTTTCATTCTGTTCGATAATTTCCTACTACAGTAGGTTGAAAGTTTTAGGCTAAGAAATGACTCCTGGAAGCACCTTAGACCTGTTCATCCTTCACTGTTTTATGTTTTCCTCTGCTGAAGTATTTTAGAGTCTTTAATCTCTCTCTTTGGGCTCATGCTTGTTTATTTCTTAATAGTCTGGAATACTGTTTTCAAAGATGATTTATGGCCTTCCCCGCTTGTCCGTCACTTAAAGACCGTTATTGAAGTCTCCTTGAATTTTTTATTTACAATGAGTTTAAGAGGGTTCACGGATCTTGCCCTTTGTCCTCGTTGAACAATTTCTGGCTTAAAGGTTCAAGAGTAGTTGTGATCATAGATGCATTTAGGTGTTCTCTCTATGACCATAATTATCATGAATATTTATGTTTTATGTCATTTAGTCAGTAATACTGAGTGTTAGAAATTAATCTAGATTTCATTTTAAAAGTTGTTTTGAAATCATTATTTGCTTAAAAGTGTGATTTGTAGAATTTATGGTTAGCCCTGTCTACCAAATAGCTCTTTATTGTTCAAGTTGTGCTTTCAAATTCCCTTTGTTTGAGAATTAAAATTCTCTTTCCAAATCATTGATGTCCATCCCATTCCAAAACCAAAGGATCCTCGGGTCAAGTTAGATTTTCCCTTTGATATCCCATATCCATTGATAAGTTTTTCATGACCTTATTTTGACTCCATTTCCCAATGAAGCTGACTTTTCCCTTTTCTGTCTATCTTTCCTAGATCTCTCATATTCTGATGTATCAATCCAACCAACCAAACAAAAAAACAGCTGCACTTAATAACTAGTCTAAAATCCATATTCTAAGCACAATGAATAAACCTTTGCAAACAAACATTCGAGAGATCCCTCTATGAGAACAGGAGGACTAGATCCTGGGACTCTAAAGATTGGTTCTGATGTTGCATTGTCTTTTGATTTTCCAAACTATCAAAACACGGGACACCAACATAATGGTGATCACGGTGGGACCACTAAGTTCATAGTTGCCTAGCAAGCTCTTATAAACTCATTAGTTTTTCAAACAACCATAGAAACTCAAAAAAACCCAAAAATATTTCAGTTTGGCTTCATAATAAACATGGTGGTGGAACCATAAAACATTTTACCTTCACAAAAGCTAAAAATTTTCCACCTGGTGACTCCACTGGCCTCCAATAGGCCTATTACTTCATTAATTGTTGTAAGCTCTCCTGGGAATGCATTAACCAAACCCAATCATGCTGTTGGTGGACAACAAAGTTCAAAATCTTCCACCTGGCGACTCCACAATCCCAAAAGACCTAATGACTCCACTGGTAGAAGACTCTGAACTGGTTGAAAAGATACAGTGACGTCTTTATTACAAACATGGATCCAAGTATGGACAGAGAAGCTAAACTAAACACATTATTGGACCTAATTGGGAAAATAGAGTACATACTTGATAAAATATTGGGAAAGCATGAGGATGATATAGATGTTGAATATCCAGAGCAACCTATGTTTTTCCCAGATCAAACACAAACTCAACCATTACAAGACCTAGACAATGAGCAATATATAGATGATGATCAAGACTTTATAGAAGAAGGTGAGCAAGACTATAGAGAAAACAATAAAGAAAAATTGTTGGTCATGATGGAAAAAATGGTGTATATGCTTGGGAAAATAATTGAATGGAATGAGGCTAATTTGAATATTGATGATCTAGAGCAGCCCATGCTCCTTTCAAATCAAGAACAAACCCAAAAACTACAAGATATGTACGATGAACAAGATTACAAAGGAAGCAATGAAGAAGGTTGTCAGGAAATTCCTGATTACCTACCTATATCTTGTACAAGGCTATTAAGAGAACTTCATGATCAAATTACAAATACTTATAGTGAGCAGTGCACTGAGGAAAACATAAGCCATCTTGAACTCACAAAATCTGAAATGGGAGAAGAGACAACACAACTAGAGTCTCTGCCCCTATGTTATGACTCATTTCATATTATCAAAGAAGAATGGCATCCTGACAATATACTTGAAACAACTCATAAACCTTACAGTCAAAGTGACTGCCATGAAAATCATGAGGTGTTGTTTGAAATTGAGATAGATTAGGAAAAGGAAGATAATCCTCAAAATTTCCCTACAAGTACAAGTAATCATTCCCTAGAAGAGGCTCAAGAAGACATCTAGCCTCAAAACCAGTTAAAACAAGAGGGAGAGGACTGTTGTTCTTCTGTCCAAAGCAAAGAGAAAATTACTTCTCTTTTTACAGAGGAAGAAATTGATCAGATATTAGATAAACAACCAACCCTCAATTCTTTACTAGAAAAAAACACTTCTGCTCATTTACCTACTAAATCTTGTTTTCTTGAAACAGAAAATAAACTTGTAGATCAGCTAAAAGAACAAACTGATAACCCAATATGCTTGATTGGTGAAATTGTTTATACTAATGATTTTTCAACTTCTGATCAATCTGATGATGATGATGAGCTCCAAACAGAAACTAATCATGCAGGGCAACAAACAGTCGATTGGTGTCATGAATTTCATTATAATTAGCTTGAAAGCAGCAATCAGCCAGTCCAATTCATCAAAAATAGCTTTCACATTATTGGGAGTCAGCAATCTACTAGTTGTAATGTTGAGGTTGAGAATAAAGAGAAATTTCTTGAGTAGGATGAAGATAAGGAGCTTCCTCCTAAAAAGGTTGACGTAATAAGAGATACCCCTGCTCAAGAACATGATGATCTCTTCACAAAGCACAGTCCATGGAATCAGAGCATACCACAACTACAAGAGGACAACACTGTAATATATGATGAGTCCTCCAGTTTAGATAATAATGAAGATGAGGAAGTTTGTCTTCCTCAAAAGAATCTTTGCCTTAATCTAGTGGAGAACGAAGGGATGATCCTGGTTGAAACACGTCTTCCAAATAATCTTAACCGGGCATTATTTCAAGATTCCTATGCTCACTTCTTGAAGGCATTTGAAGAAGGGATCAAGGTCATTAGGAGAAGTGTATTACCAAAAGCAAGAAGATTATTTAGCACTGCTGCTAAAAAACAAAAGGAATGGGAGTGGCCCTATTTGTTCAGCTTGCCCAAGGAGATGAAAAAGGACCAATCGTGGAATAATTTACTGGATTGGTTGTACTGGAAAAGAGAGTTCGTCAGCTAAACATGTAAATACTCCAAGATTAGATTAGGTTAGATAGGAATGTCAATAAAGCTCAGCTTTGAGCATTTAGTTAGTTTTCGATTTTTGTCTTTGAAAGAAAAAGAAAAATATAAAAACAATAGAAAAATAAAAGAGGGCAGATTGTAAAACAAGAAAGGTACAGCCCCATACCAAAAGAGAAACAAAAATCTAAAAGTGTGCAAGCTTAAATGCCACTCCTAGAGAACACACTTCTAGTTAGTCAAACAACCTAATCTTGACTAATTAGTTTTAAATTTTCTGCTGATAGGATAGTGAATTCGATTTTCCATACTATTTAATCTTGGTTTATCAGTAGATAGATTAGGATAGAAATTAAAGGTTCAAATATGCTCAAAATATGAACCTAAGTTTCCAAAGAGAATGACTCAAATATGTTTCAAATTCTAAGTAAAAAAAGATGTAAATATGGTTCTAATCAGCTCAAAATATGAACCAGTCAACAAAGAAAAATAGCTCAAACGAGAGTCAAAACAGAGCTAAAGAAAAGATGAAGGAAGTGCCTTGAAATTTCGGATCTTAAGCCTTCCATTTTGATTTAATTTTCTGCAAAATAATATCTATGTGCAGATTTTTTTTCATGCCATAGATCACAGCAAGTCAAACATCTTAATCTTGACTTGATTGTTTCTAAATTTCTGTTATAGAATTTAGAAAAATAAAAATCTGTTGGACAGTTTAATCCCAACAGATGGTAGATTAGGTAGAGAATCATATGGACTCAACTGTTTAATATGAGTCCATGGAGAAATAAGAAGTAGAATTAGACTAGTTTCTTGCTTTCAAAAGAATAAAATGATGTAAGAGAGTTTGCCAATCCAAGTGCACTCTAATGAAGAAAAAATGTTAGATCAGTAGGATTGGTTAGGTAGAAAGCTTGAGTTGATGAAAGATCTGTTGTTTTTCATAGCTACTAATATGTTGCAGAGAAAAGAAGATCATTCAATCAAAGAAAGACATCCCAATGGATGAGGCACTGATCAGCCTCCCAGAGAGTGCAAGTCTGAAGTTCTTGATGCCTTCAAGAAGGAACCATCCCCAAGTGGAGCCACTGTTAGTCACCTATAAAGTTTGTCATATCAAATGGTGGCTAAAACATTTTTCGGAGCCTTCAAGGAACAAAATTCTATTGCTAAAAAGTGTTGGCTCTTGAAGACTCTTGAAGGCCTCATGCCTCTTTCGAAAATCTTCACTGCTGTTTCCTTTCCCAAACTTAGAAATTTCTACTGATTCCATTAAGAAGAAACTGCTGCAAAGGCCATTTTTCCCTCCTCCCACTTCAAAAATAACCTTCATTTTGCTCCCTTTTTTCTCCATAAAACTCCTCTATTTTCATGATTCCTCTTCTTCCATTCATGAAAATCATTTTTACAAGGTTAAGAACTCACTTTTAAACCTTGCCGAAGCCCTCAAATTCCTTTGAAAACCACTGAAAATCTATAAAAAACCCCATTTTTGTATTACAGACTTAAGCCCCCTTGGGCTAAGTGTTAAACCACTTCCCCCACATGCCCACGCCCTAAAAACCAGGCGCTATGCCCACCAGGCGCTTATCGCATCGGAAGTAATCCACAATGGGTAGATTGAAAAGCCCGAAGGCTTGATTGCGATTGGCCCTTTGCTATATAATGCCTTGGGCCTATTATTGTTCCATATAACTAAAGGCCCCGCAGACGGGTGCCTAACCATATTATATATATACCCTTCCCATACCATAAAACCTTTGTTTAATTTAAAAC
Source organism: Pinus albicaulis (assembly GCA_034641835.2). Lineage (NCBI taxonomy): Eukaryota > Viridiplantae > Streptophyta > Pinopsida > Pinales > Pinaceae > Pinus > Pinus albicaulis. The sequence goes on from CM076571.1 coordinate 814,523,206, forward strand.
TTTGGGTTTTTCAAAATATTATGAAGGTTTTCCACCGATTCGCTTTAAAAGCAATCCCCGTCATTGATTGTAAGTCGATCAAACAGCCCATGCAACATCACAACATTTTCATTGAGCGCATTTAACATAATGCCCCCTCCGATCGCCGATTCTCGATTCACTCTCTGCCATCGATCTGATCTACAGATCAATGGTCAGTGCTCAATCGCATCGAAAGTTTCATCGGGCGCGTTTGTTTGTTCCCCCCGATTGGCCATTCCTCTGATTCATTCCCCACCGTTGTTCTGATCCTCAGATCAATGGTCATCGCTCAATCGCATCACCCACCCCGATCGAAAAATCGCATCGGCAATTTTCGTTACACCCTCCCTCTTTCCCCGCCGATTGCGATCCTCCGATTGGATCTGGGACGTCCACGTGTCCAGATCGAACGGTCCCAGATCGTTCCCGCATTATTTCATCGCCTTCCGCCAAGAGGATTCCAATGCGTAATCTCCATCGTTGATCTCCGCACGATAAATGGTTCTGATATATTCTCTTCCTCCACTCTCCTTTGATCACCCCTAATGAATCCCAACCGTTGGATGATGCCTTCCGATGGCCCTGCTATTTTCCCACGTCCTCTGAAGCAATTTTTCCCAAAAAACGCAGGATTTTATTAATATTTTTGTATTTTGCAGGTTTTTGATGGGTTTTCCATTATATAAAATCCAAAGGGCTGGGAATAACGATTCCCATACCTTTGATTCATCAAAGGGAAGCTATTCACGGGTTCAACATTCTGCGTCTCGTCAATGCTTCATGAGGCATTGATGCCATACGAGCCCTGCGCAGCCTGCACATCAACAAGACACTGTGATTTTAAATCACAATTAAAAGAGTATCAGTGTTGAAGACAGAACATAGCAGAACAGAAGATTGAAGAAAAATTTGGGGATTACGGCTAAGATTGATTATCAAAAGCCTAATCCTTCAAATTAAATCAGAATTAAAGGAAATCATAAATATCTACAGACAGAAAGGCCTCCACCGCCACATCTGAGGCAAATTGATTCCTCTCATCTACCATAGATCCACCTGTGCCTCAAAGCATTCAAATAGAGGCCGAAGTTATTGATCAAACGAAGATATTTGCCTCAACATAGCCGAACAGTTAATTCTGCTAAAAGAATTTAATGCAAAAAATATCAGCAGAGTTATTACAATATGACATAGAGCCTCAAAAGTCAATCAAAAGCTCCTACCAAGCTTAATCTTAAGTGTAAAATATTAGTTAATATTAGTATTTAACTTCTTTGCATGTTTTCTCCACTAAGCCTCAGTACGTAGAATGGCCATTTCCATACTTTGAGAGATATTTCTGAGTCAGATTTCACCTCTTTTCTAAATACTCTCTCTCAGAGAAGAAGAGAAGTGGTTGGTTGGTTGGTTGGTTGTTGGTTGATCACTAGTTGTAATACTAAAACTCTCTGAAATAATACAAAGTCTCTTGAAGTTGAAGAAGAAATTGAAGTCTTGGAAGCCCTGATGATGTTGTTGCATGCTTGTTCTTGAGAAGGCTCTATACTACTGATTCATAGTTTACTGCAAGTATTTTTAACTGCTAATGTTGTCCCCGTTTTCATTCTTTTGTTTATAATTTTACATGAGTTGAAAGTGAATAAGAAATGACTCCCTGAAAAGACCTGACCTGTTCATCCTTCACTGTTTTATGTTTTCCTCTGCTGAAGTATTTTAGAGTCTTTAATCTCTCTCTTTAGTCTTCATGCTTGTTTATTTCCTTAATAGTTTGAACAGTTGGTTTCAACATGATTTATGGTTCTCCCTACTTGTCTGATGCCACTTAAAGACTGTTATTGAAGTCTCCCTTTGAAGTTTTTTGTTTACAGTGAGTCAAGGAGGTCTGTTCTGATCTTGCCCTTTGTCCTTGCTTGAACATTTGGCTTAAAGGTCGTTATAGTTGTGATCATAGATGTATTTAGGTGTTCCCTCTTCTATGACCATAATTATCAGTGAATCTTTTATGTTTTCTAAGTAATTTGAAATAAAATCTTTGAGGAAATAGGGTGTTCCCCGAATCTTAGATTTCATTTTAAAAGTTGTTTTGAAATCATTATTTTCTTAAAAGTGTGATTTGTAGAATTTATGGTTAGCCCTGTCTACCAAATAGCTCTTTATTTTTCAAGTTGTGCTTTCAAATTCCCTTTTTTTGAGAATTAAAATTCTCTTTCCAAATCATTGATGTCCATCTCATTCCAAAACCAAAGGATCCTTCGGTCAAGTTAGATTTTCCCTTTGATATCCCATATCCATTGATAAGTTTGTCATGACCTTATTTTGACTCCATTTCCCAATGAAGCTGACTTTTCCCTTTTCTATCTATCTTTCCTAGATCTCTCATATTTTGTTGTATCAATCCAACCAACCAAACAAACAAACACCTGCACTTAATAATTAGTCTAAAATCCATATTCTAAGCACACAAGATAAACCTTTGCAAACAAACATTCGAGAGATCCCTCTCTGAGAATAGGAGGAATAGATCCCGGGACTCTAAAGATTGGTTCTAATGTTGCCTTGTCTTTTGATTTGCCAAACTATCAAAACACGGGACACCAACACCTTCTTTCAACTGCAATCGCTTCTTTCATGTTTTCAGCCAAAGTAGGTTTAGCAGCTCTATCAACAAAAATTGCTGTTACACCATTTTTTTGGTCATCTAACCTATTATTATTAGATGAACCCAAGTACACCATGTAAGACCAATTTTACCCTAAGTAAAATTGCTTTCACCATATAAAATAACTTATTTGGTCATATTTAACCCAAAACAAGGAAATTAATTAAATAAATCCTTATTTATTTAATTATTTCCTAAGAACAAGTTATTTAAATCATCATTTAAATAATATTCTTAGTTAAATTTGACTAAATCATCCATAAATAATTAAATAAACCATTATTTATTTAATTATATTCCCATCATTCCCTTAAAATGATAAATAAATCATTTATTTATTTATTATTTATAAATAAAGGAATTGACCCAAGTCAAGAATCCTTTTCCCTCCAACAAATATAATAAAATATTCCTAAAAGGTGCTTCTAGAATTCAATTAATAATATTTTATTCATGCACTGAGTTCTAGACCACCCCAATATTTTGTTATAAATAGGGGGGTTTTCCCCATTCATTAACCACCTTCATTGCATTAGATCACTCTAGATCTACTCTTGGTCACCATTTCCCATTTTGCTTTGTGAACTCCCATTGAGTTCTATGTTTTCTTTTCCACATCCATAAGAGAGATAAATGTTAGGTCTGAAACACTGAGGACTTCCAAGAACCCATCCCACTGAGGAGAATTGGAAAAAACCTTTCTTGTTTTCCTCTCAGGTGCCCCATTCTTTAATATAATATAATTTTTTTTCATATACATTCTTCTTGTCTTGTTCATTGGATCTATGGAGCTATGTTATTTTTTATCTGCTTAATATCTTTTGTGCTTAGATCTGAATTTGTGCAGCAATCTTAAAGGTATTTTGCAGCCATAATCAATGTTAGGGTTGTTTGTTATGCGTAGCTAAAGTGATCTTTTACGACGAAAGATTCATACTAACAATTTCTATATTTGAAAGTAGAGCTGTTGTATACCATTCACTTCGGACCTGCTCACTGGTATTTGATGTTGTAGGGATCTTATTCAAGATTTTATTGAATCGGGAATTAAAATCTTTGATGGGTTCTTTGGGTTCTGTCTTAAAATTGGATAGATCATTGATTAGGGTAGCTATTGATCTATCATCTCCAAATTTGGTTAAGAAATGTTCTTGAAAAATATCCCAATTTGTAATAGATCCTGAAGGTAATGAAAAATACCAGGATCCTGCTACCCCTTGCAAAGTATAGGGGAATAACCTGACTACAACATCCTCATGTTCAACTCCGTTCAATTTTACAGCAAGCATAAAGTTATTGATATGTTCTTCAGCTTGTATGTTAAGGTCAGGAATAAATTTTGGTAGCCATTTTTCAGGATGATTTGGTAAATCATGTAAAGGTGCAGCCATTGCAATAGCTCCTGGACTAGCCCATGGTCTCTGTGGCATTGTTGTGATAACAGTTGAGCGAATAGAAGAGACAATTTGTGTTTGGACAGATGTTGTTGAAGCAGATGATATTGGAATAGATGATGTTTGGGAAACTGATGTTTGAATGGCCGTTGTTGAGACAACTGCACTTTTCTGAGTTAGAGTTTGGGAAATAGATGATTGAATTTGTGATGAAGAACTAATATCACTTTCTGATTCCGATGGGGTTTTTCTCGTTTTAACTCTACTAGGTAAAGGAAATTCCTTTGGAGGAATACCAAGTTTTTCACTTTGTAACCTAGTAAGAGGTTTGGAAGAAACAAATTGTGAAGTTACACTACCTTCAGATAATTCAGACTCTTCTAAAGATAATGAGAACCCTTGTAATTTGTGAATTAAAGCTTGTACTTCAGGGGACTTAAGAGGTTGATTGTCTGATTGGTTTCAGACTTTGGTAGTGGGTGTTTGAATATTCTTATCAATTTCTTCCCTAGGGCTTTGAGATGTAAAAGAAATTGAAGAGGGTGATGAGGGTGATTTGCTCTTAGAATGGCCTATGGATTGAGATTTACTTGCCATTCATAGCTTAGGCCCTCCTTCTAGCACCAAAAATTTTGAAGCCTCGAAAATCGCTGCTTCAAACATTGGGGGAAAACCACTTGGTCGGAACCTTAGGACAACTCCTTTTTTGTTTGGTGTGGTGACTCTGACTGGATTTATAGGACTAGTTTCCTAATAACTAATGGGTTGGTGATGGAATGATTGTATGAGTGGATGATGGAACTGAAATGACTGAAGTAATATATCTAATTTAATCTATAAATTATAAATAATTCTAAAACTAACCCGGGTGTCAAATATGAATACAAATTCAAGATTGTTTCAATCAAACCAATAACCATGAAAATTTATTATAATTTAATTGAAATATGCAGTTCAAATAATGATAACTCTATTTAAGAAATTAAACAAAGTTATAATAACACATTGTATTCATAATTTTATATATCATTTGCACATACTGTGAGAGATGAATATTTATATACACTTAGAAATGATATGTATAAAGAAATATTTGTAAAGCAAGTATATATAAATGATAGCAAATTCAAAGAGAATATCTCATAACAGAAGAAAAATAACAGTAAATTGATATAAATACCAGATTCATCTTGATACTTTTCCTGATGCAATTCAATATTCAGATCCAATGCTTCAATGTAAAACAAACTCCAAGGTACAGAAATGCAATTCTTAGAGATAATTTTCCATAAGCCACAGGATGTGATCCTTTATAAAAATAAAGTAGTCGATGGAGTATGAAAATGTAACATCCAAGCCAAAATATTACAAACTCAGGACCCCTTCTCTAATGCACGGAAGGGGTTTAAATAGGAAATTAATAAAACAAAATAACTAAAACTATTGCTACAATCTATCATCGGAAATCTAGAAATAGACTTGCAATATTAAAATGAAACAGATTCATTGATTTTCTTTTGCATTCAATGTGCCAAGGTGGAAAATTTTGAGCATATCTTTGACCTCTGCTAGATGACTTAGCCTTGAATGTAACTGACTAGTATACGTGGCATCAGAAAACTCTGGAATGATGCAATTAATGGCATTGGAAAAGAATTTGATTGCCATTTTTTGACTGTGTGGCTTGATTAGATATGTCCACATGATATCCCATGAAATTCCTTGAAGTTTGCTGATTTGCTGGTTCTTATTGACTAATTCTTGCTTCCACTTAGAATCAGTCTCTTTTACCTTTGGTAATTTACTTAGGATACAATCTGAAATTAAATTGGTGGCATATAAGCTATCATTAACCAACTGTGTTATATTATTCATCATAGTTCTGGCTCTTGCTGTGGCTCTTTCTCCTTTTATAAACTATTTTTCCCATTCAACAAACAGAATTTATTTGTGCCTTTCCTCAATCCTGGGAAGGTTTGCATTCCTTCCTTGCTTTGAGTCTTGCCATGAAATAAATTCAGAAATTTTCTTATCTGCATCATCAAATTCGAGCTTGAGGCTGACTGCTTCATCTATTAAAGATGATGTTATTTCACACAAGGGATCGACTTGTGCCATATTTTGACAGAGTTCATTCAACTGCTGAGATAATAGTTTATTTATTTCAAGAGCTTCAGTTTTAAATTGATCCAATTTAGGATAATCCCTAAATTTATCCAATATTGCTTGGAATATTTTTTCTTGCTCAACCTTAGCAGTTTTCTCATTTTGCAGTAGGGTTTGTAACTTTTCCACCTCTTGACTTAACTACTATTGCTTATTCAAAGCTTGTTGATCAATCTTTTTCTTTTCAATGCAAAGTTTCTCTTCCAACTGTTTAGATCTGAGCTCTTCGTCTTGCAACTGCTGTTCCAAATGCATAATCTTTTGCTGATTTTCTGTTGCTTGTTCCTCCAGCATAGCTATTTGTAAGTCCTTTTGTTTCATCATTTGGGTGACTTCAGGAGCTTTGTCTATAGTGGCTGCATTAGAGGTGCCTGCATATTGTGACAATTTGGTGAGATCCTCTAAAGGATTCACCTCAGTATTTTCCCAGACAATGTTCATAAATTCAACTTGTGAGGTTGAAAGTGATTCTAGATCTGTTCTTCTTCTCTTCCTCTGTTTCCTGACAACAGCCCTATGCTTAGGACTATAAAATATATCTAGAAGAGGAATTTCTTCTACTTTCAACACAATTTCTTCTATAGGATGCTCAGGAATAATCTCCATATCTTAATCTTTCAGAATGTCAACTTGAGGATTATTTTGTGATCCTATTTGCGGCGCAAATTTTTCATATTGACTTAGCAAATGGGAAGTAACAATAACTTCATTGGAATCCACCACTTTCTTCGTGGTCTTTTCTCTTTCAAGTTGATTATCTAGCTTATTACCAATATTTTCTTTTTCTGTCTGATCATTAGCCTTGCTTCCTGTGTTTTATTTTTCAGTATGCACATTGGTTTTAATACCTGTATTTTCGTTTTCTATTTGAATTGTAGTTCCTTTCTCAATATATACATCAGTTTTGCTGACAGTATTCTCCTTCTGCATATCAGGTTTTCCACTTGTGATTACCTTTTCAATCTGTACATTACCCTTGCTGGTAGATGCTTCCTTTCTTGCTTTGTTAGCTGCATCTTCGTTTTCCTTCTACTCTGTTTCTATATTTTCAGATTCTTGCAAAGGAATTCTTAACTGGTCAAGAGGAGCTTTCAGTAGTCTCTGACTTCTAAACAACATGAATTTATTCATGTCCTCAGTCTGAAAATTGGATTTATCCAACTTATAAACTTGGGAAAATTTATCAACAAAAACAAATAAATCATCAAACTTATCGGGTTCATGCTCAAACTGAGCGATTGACACTGAAGTTGTAAAATCAAATGCTACTTTTTTCGGGTCATACTTCTTGCTTGGGACTGTTGTGAGCTGAAGATCCTTATTTTGATGACTTCCTTCTCAATACGTCTTAAGTCATTAAGAGTATAATTTCCACAGTGAAAGGGAAAATTAGGCCACATCAATTTCTTATTATTCTTTAGACACCTTGACATACCTTCTACTGTTAATTGATAAGAAATTTCTTGTGCTAACAGTTTGTGAGGAACATATAGTGGTAAAATATGGGGCTCCACAATGCTTCCAAAAACTCTGACATAGGTAAATTTCTCTTCTCCAAACCAGTCACCAATCTGGGATATATCAGTATTTGCCTTTTTAGAGAGCCAGGGAGGAAATTGGTCAAAAATGGTTTGATAGACAGGAATAAAAAAACCATGACAAATTCTATATACATGATTTTTAAAATGAACCTTCCACAAGTTCTTATGGTAAATATGTATAGGAACCAGATCTTGGGGGGTCCATTTCCAACCTAGAATGAGAAAATATGAATTGAAACATAGGGCATCTAAAATGTAGGCACAGAAGTGAAACGGGGTCGTATTTCCTGTATCTTTATCCTTTCTATACTCTAGGATTCTATTGGCTATCTTGTCTGAAAGGATAACTGACTAGTCCATAATTTCAGAATTCACAGCAGAATGGATCAGAGGTACCATTTGGATTGAAAATATAGCAGAATTATCATTTTCAAAAAGCCTACACATCATTGCGGCAACATAAAAATATAGGGGCAAAAGCGACTCCACGGAGTACATACCTGATGCTTCATTTTTTTGTTTCTCTGGAGCTCTTCTCCATTCCCTAATTGGTTCCGACTGAGTCTCATTGCTTACAGTGAAATCATTAATGAATGCTTTGTTGTAGAATTTCTGAGGGTCTGGAAGATGGTATATTGCCTTTATATCCTCTGCTCTGAAAGACCCAAATATTGTTGCTGCAGCTGAAACAAATGTTATGTTTTTTATTGTGACATTGTCAATCGCCCATTGAATTACATCATAATAGCGGAAAATGTTTGCCCGAGCTACAATTCTGTGAAGGAATGAATTTGCAAGCGCTTTAAGAGGAGTCTCAGAATCAGAATTTGAGTCTTCTTCGTCTGGTACTTTCGCCTTCAATTCAGTGACCTTAAGGTTTTCTCTTTCAATCAAGTTATATACATATTCCCAAGAGATTTTTCCAAGACCCTGGAATGATGTGTCTGTAACCAGCTTAATTTTGGATGGTTTTTCTTTTGGTACCATGGTAATAGTAGGGGTCTTTGTAGCGTTAGCGGCCTTTGATTTCTTAGATCTCTTAGACATTTTGTCGTCTGGTAATGTTTCACTTGCTTGGCGAATGAGAGGATTAGGTATTCTATGGTTCTGCAAATGAGAAAAAATTTTAGACACGGTAAAAATGCAGTAAGGAGAACGACTATATGAAAATATTTATTCAATGATTTCAATTTATTAACTCTGTGTTTAAACTTAAATTCCCTCTATGAGAGTCACACTCACACATTCAAAATAGAATAAATCACCATAATTCATTTGACTTTCTATTTAATAATGAGCATACAATTGGAGATTGGCAATTTTGAAATGTGAATATAAAACTTTCCTTTTTAATTTTTCGATTGCGATGAATGCGCAATGTAAAATAGTAATAAAATAAAGACTGAGTATCCATCGCATATAAGTTTTTCAAAATGGATAACAAATAACATCTCATGATCTCCGCTGATTTGCGTTTGCGATGATGGTGTATCGCATCGGCTCTTTCCAAAGGAAATAAGTTGCAAATGATATCCGCCGATTTGCAATTGCGATGATGGTGTAGTCAATCACATCGGGATTTTATAACATGAGTGAATATGATGTTGTTTCTCTGAAATCTGATTGCTATAAATCGCATCGCATCGGAGTTTTTCAATTGACCGAATGAGCGGTTTTCTTTTCGTTTTGCGATTTGTGATTTGTGATGGGTTACATCGCATCGGAGTTTATAAAACAAGTACATGTGATATCGCTCCTTCGAAATGTGATTTGCGATAAATAGCATCGCATCGGAGTTTATGAAACAGCATGTGAAAATTTAAGGTCCTTCCGATTTGCGATTGCGATTACTTTATCGCATCGAAGTTTTGCAAAACAAATGTGAAACTTTAAGAAACCGCAAATTTGCGATTGCGATTACTTTTATCACATTGGATTTATTCAATATGAATACTTTTATGTATTATGTTGATGCGATGAAAGACTTTATATTTCATCGGATCAGAGATTTTCAATGTTGCATTTGTTTATATGCACTTGTGTTTTGCAATATGCGATATATGCTTTTCTAATCAATGAACTTTTTATTGTTTTATTCAAAATGATCGGATTTCCTCTAAGTCTTTTATTTCTATTTTAAAAGAAAGGGGACCTATTTCTAAATGAAATTTATTCTAAAATTTTGAAATGGGGAGGATTGTTGTACCATACAACAGGAGGATGAAATAGTGAAATAAGATCATGGATCTTAAATGTTAAATCATGAGAATCTTTGATAAGGTCAACTGAGATCATAGTGCATTCAAGGTAAGATCACAAAGCAATTATGATTAGTTATTGGAGGAAGTGATGCCTTTAATGCACACATGATGGAGAGGGTGATCACCCCATGTGAATATGATGGAGGACATGGAGAAATAACACAATCAACCATGGAGACTTATGTCCACATGTACAACACAGTTTTGGAGTGGGTATAGGCTATGGAAGGCTCATGATCTATATAATGAAGGTGAAGGCACAATAGAAGGCATGATTTGTATGATTTGTTTAGATCTAGATGTGTCTTAGGACATTTCTATGCATTCTTGAGCTGTTTAGCTAAGTTTGCAGTGCTATTTTGCACAGGGTGTTCCTTAGCGGGAATCCCACCTCTTCCCTTGAGTGATCTCTAAGGAAGAGGGTTGTACTACATTCCTTATTAGACATTGGTGCCATATTTAGGAGGTTGTTTCTAGCATTCATCTAGGAAACTGTGGAGGATCAATCCTACCACTTTGTTCTTCAAATTCAGTCTTCCAGGAGTAGTAGGTCTATATCCGGCACTCAGGCCATTTGGTTTTACCTCCATGCAGCAACAGTCCCTTCAAGGATTGTGCAGTCCAGTCCTGTAGATCTATTGGAGGAAGGAAGTTTCTAGTATTTCAGCTGGAAATCATGTGAGGGATCATCTCCTTACATTGAATATATTGTTTCCATCATTCAGGAGCTAATTTGACATTTCTAGTAGCAGGCTATTGAGCCTTCCTCTCTGACAACACAATTTTCTGAAGTTGTTGTTCATCCAACAACTATTTTAAGTGGAGGAGACTGGAGGAGCTAGATCTTGAGATTTTAGCCCAAGGGTCTAGTAAAGGGATCATCCCTTCTTGCATAGATCTGATTGTGTATCATTGCAGCCATCATATCATCAGATTATGTAGTAGATCTGCAAACCCAACAGTTTATATGTGCAAGCCCTAAGAGGGTGGTTTTCTTAGATTGACAGATCTGAGAAACCCTTTCTGGGTTATTTTGGGTATCCATCATAGAGCCCAAATATCTATTTTTAGCATCATCCGAGCTCCCATTTTTCCTATATCTGACTTTCTATCTTTCTCGAAGTTGTAGTCCCAACAGTTGTAGTAGGAACATCACAGTTTACCTTCTAGCAGTTCAGCAGTTACACAGTCCCTCTTATGGGATCATTTTAGGGTCATTCTAGGCCAATTCTTTGGCTTGACTATCTCATATTTATAGCACTGTTGTATTGGTTTATCCACCTCCATATAATAAAATGGCTCAGCTATTTCTGTGAATTCTAATGTGTATTTAGATTTATTGTTTACTTTGCTGTATTTCTTATATTGTGTTTCAGTATGACTACATTCTCCCTTTTGGGAGATTACAATATACACTAAATAACCTGAGATATTGGGACATTTATACACTATTGTAGATTATTTAGCTAATAGTCCTACCTTACTGGTTGAAGTTTCAACCATTGCATATGTTTTTTAGAATACTAGAAGAGCTTGTTACATTTTCCAACATCATTTCCTAATCAATATGCGAGAGAAATGATGAATATATGTTTCACAAATACTTTTAAATAAATTTCAGAACAGGGTTGGGGGCATTATAGTGTATGCATAATTTTTTGACAACTACTAGTAATGTTGTTATGATTGTCTTTAAAATTGTTCAATTTATAGTGTTTTACACTACATGCTAACTTGAATGATTAAATAAAATCCACAGCTACCCAACCCTCCCCATGTGAGAAATCCAATCAAAAGATAAATTTCAGGAATTTTACCTATCCTCACAATTAGTTTTTCATTGCTATTGTGTCCCCATTTTCTACATTTTTTACATTATGATGTATTCTTACAGTTGCTGACTGGGTTCTATATGCTATAGCCAACCGGGAAAGTATTTGCATGTTAAAAAAATTCTTCTCCTTTCATTGGAGACATAATATCATTTCTTCTTAATTCAATTTCAGTTGACTAGTTGCACATATATTCATTTCTATATAGGGGACTACATACTTGTTAGGATATTGTCACTTGGGACTTTGGGAGTTTGTTATGATGAACTTGTTCTAATGTGTCTCGAAAAGAAATGTGTTTTTGCTACTAACTAATCCAATGGTCATGAATATGTTCTAGAGATGAAGTGATAAGACAATTCATCTTTTCCTTGATTCCAACAACCATCAAATCTTCATATTTTCTCATAGTAGCATTGTAACCATATTTTGGATTATCACTAAAAACAACCTGAAAAAGCCAAGAAATCCAGAATATAATTTAAATCCAGTGTACATTAAAAAGTGAAGCCAATAAACAAATATAATACAATCTGCAATTAGGCTACCTCTCAATAAAGGTAATCAAATAAGCTTTAAAATTAAGCTTTAAAAGGAGCAAACAAATAAGATTAAAAGAAATTGGCAAATATGGCAGGGTTTTGTCCTAAACTTTTCAGCCACAACACTTCCATTCACACCAGCATTCTTTGCAATCACTTTCAATGGGTAGCTTAAAGCCCATTTAACAATGTCTGCACCAATCTACAAACACCAAAAAGGCCAACACAATTTAAAGGCTGTGTAATAACAAGTGGAAGAAGATAGAAGAAGGAACTCCGCGTGTACACATATTTTTGCTTTGAAAGAATGTGTCATTATACTATAAGACATAGCTATGGGCCACACCCATTGTATTTGCTCCTGAATGACATAGGCAACTATCACACCTTTTTCTCATCATTTTCAAGTGTATCTCTTATTGCATCAACCTTTGAAGCAAGTCTCAAGAGACTACACCTACCACAAAAAACAATGCCTTCCTCAACAACTACCTGTATACAGTAATGGCTGTAAATTAACTTGAAACTTCCTCCAACATTTAAGCACAATAACAAATATGAATCTATATGCATAAGTTCAACTCCCATATTACAAACAACAAATTATTTTGAAGTGCCCTGTCAAATAGATACAATTCAACGATGCATTTCTTATGTGCTTGTTATACACCCTCTATGATATAATAGAAGCTCCATGCATGACAGGATTCAATAAAAAATCATTATTCACCTTTATTTAAGATCACATCATGTTTTTACAAATTAACATCAGATTCCATAATTGAATATGCACAATGTTCTACATGCATACCTTTGTTTCATTCAAGGCATCTTCCACTCTTAACTTCTTTTCCTTCAAATCTGTCTTTGTTTGTGCTCCCACCTATCAACAATTATGAACACTGTTAGCAGAAAATTACACCTAATAGGCTGCTAATCAGAAAATCTCATGTAACTGTTTCAAACCAATCTTTTAGCTGAAGCATAGCCTCTTCAGCTTGAGAGGGATTTCTCAAAGGGTTAATGAGATTGAATAAAGATGTATTTAGATGGCTAACTCTACTTGGAAAACAATTTTTTTATGATGAATGTAGGTTGAAAATCGTATCAGTATGCAAACATTGGGCTTGTGGAGTCAACTCTTTTAGTGATTCAATAGCAAGTTCACTTGAAATGGAAGCTAAGGCAGGTAAGACTTTTTAGAATAAGTACACATACACATGAAACATGAAATCACACAGTCAATTCATCTATAAAGGAAGTCAGAGCATTACATGAATGAATTTTGATTATTAAAGATGAAAACCACTGCAAATGGGACACATAAAAGATAATAGATAAGATAAGCACTAAAAAATTAGTCAGAATCTCAGGTTGGTTAAGAAACAAGTCTCTGTATTACTGAAACAATCAAATTACATCAAGCTGCAGTTTTGCTAAAAAATCTCCAACCCTTGACAAATTCGACTCTATGCCCTTTAATAGACTTGTTACATCATGAGATGATCTGCGTTCTGGCTAGATTCATCGAATTTTTGCCTAATGACACCTTGCATAACCATAAAACATCTATTTAATGACAAAATGGTAGTTATCCTACTTGACAGTCCTTTTCCTAATAGGACTCAAACTATTCATTATTAAATTTAACAACCTTATCTTCTAAAGCAATTACATCTTTGACAAATATGCCTTCACATGTTCGAATTGGGATGATGGTACTCATTACTACATGACAACTTAATTGACCTGCTCTAAAACTGGAAACAAAACCCTGTTTTTTAGGCAAACTGGTCTTCATCTTCAACGAATGCTTTGGCTGGTAGTTTGTCTTCATTTCATGGTATTTAAGTGTTGAATAACTATTTTCATGATATTATAACACTTGGATAGCACCCAACTATCCATAGATGCCCAAAAATATGCTTTAAAATCTCCCACACAGTATGCTACGAAAGTAAGGCAGTTTCGTAGCATACTTTCGTAGCACTGCAAAAATGCCATTTACCAGCAATGTTTTTTATTCTTTACTTTGGTATGGTCCTCATAATTCTTAGACACATCTCCCATACAAATTTAACCTCTTGAAAAATCCAAAAAAAGGTTCAAAAAGCAATAAGAAAAGCTACAGTAATTTCGTAGCGTTTTGCTGTCCTTCAAGCCCAGGCACACTATGAAACTGCTGAAAAAGTGCTAAAATTCCAGATTTTTGTGTAATTTGAAAAATAAACCTCATGAGTGCCAAAAATTTATTTCTAACATGCCGTTAGTCTTAAAAACCATAAAACAACTCACCTTATGATCCTTGAGGCATTTCTTCCTCATTTATGATGGGTTGAGCTATTGGCTCTTCAAGCACTGTCATTTTAAGGCCCTTTTTTTCTAACTCCTCATGAATTAGTTCAAGATGCTCCTGAAGGTCCTTGACCTGATCTTTCAACTTTCTATTGGTGGATTTCAAATGTGTGTTCATCCTCCTGACATTTTTGGCCTCTTTCCTCACTAGAATGGTCCATTTGATAAGATGTTGTGTATTATCCAAAGTCCTGGAAATAGTGTCAACCTACTCTTCCCAAATTACCTTCATCATTTCAAAATGAATCTTCTCTACATTGTGTTTCCTTGCTTCTATTTTCATAACAGAAATTTCATGATTGGCCAATTTTAATTGTTCTTCAAGGAGTTGTAATTTTGTTTTTTCCATCACCTTCTCTTTTCCTTTCTTTGATTTACTAATTGTATCTTTCTTTGCAGGTGATGAAAGTTCAATGATCTCTTGTGGTGGCTGGACTGTGTCAGTACGTGGATGAACCTCTTTACTGCTGTCTAATAGCTTCCTAACATGCTTGTTCATAGTCTTTCTTTCTTGGAACATAAAACCTACATCTTCTCCCTCAAATTCTAATTTCTTTGCAGATTTAGCCTTTTTTAGCTTTTTTCCCCCTTCCTCTATGTCCTCAGCCTAGAATATAGGAGTTACTTATATGTGAATGGCATGTAAGATATCTTGTAGATTTCCTTTAGCTACTACTCTGTCTTCTACAACCACCGTTTTCTCTTCTAATGCCACTATTTGTCTCCTTGTCATCCTTTTTGTTCCTTATTTACTCACAACTTGTTTTTGTTTTGAAAGTTTGACCACTTTTGACTTCTGTTTTGTAGGTGGGAAATTTGGTGTATCAAAACTCTACAATTTCTCTGTCTCCATCATAATTGGCTCACTTGGTTCTACTCTTATAGTTTCACTTGATTCTACTACCAATGGTACACTCTGTTCTACTGCTAATGGTGATGGAATTCTCCTAGGTTTAGGAGTTCTTGAAGGAGTAAGAGCATCTAACTCAAAACCAATAAAAAAAAAAATTGATGACCAGTCTCTGCCTAACATTTGGAGTTCATCTAAAACCAGCAGTTTCGTTAAACCATGATGAAAAAATGAAGTCTCACTCCCTTTAGATTTTGCTTGGACCTTATCTGCCATTTTTGACAAACTTGTATGTAAATAGAAAGGAAGATCAATGGAAATCTTACCAGTAAAGTGTAGAAGTAGCTTGAAATGATATGAGTAGACTTTGTGGTATCTCCCCTCACAAGTAAAGTAATTTTGGACATTGAGCAACAATTTTGAGTATTTGTCCTTTATGCAGCTCGGAATGGCATTGGTGAGATCCATTTCACTTTTTTCAGGCTTCATAAATTCTTTGCACTGTTCCATGTTAAACTTGAAACTTTTAAACCACTTCTCCCATCCTCTTGGAATCCTTGTAGCAACTACAATAACCTCTCCTGTGATGGACACATTATTCATTCCCACTTTAGTGGCTGTTCCACTCAAATTCAAAGCAAAATCTTTGGAAACCTGTGCATGGAAACCTTGTAATTTCTCACAAAACTATAAGCAACCTGTCCACTTGAAGACTTCCACTATTTTTGGGTCTTCATTGATCAAATTCATATCTGCTGGTTCATATCTAAGGCATTGGCCACCCTTTTTTGTCCTTCTTTTTTCTGCCATGGTTACCTTAATGTCTTCACAGCCTTGCTTGATAGTGCTCAATGAAAACCTTTGAAAACACCAGCCATAGCTTCGGCTTAATGTAATAGCTCTCTAGAGCTCAATATCACGCAAGAAGGAATGAGAAATGAGAAATTATTGAATTAGTAAAGATTTTTAAATTTTGATGTCTTCTCATGACCCAATGATGACTCCTACATACCAAAAATGATGATGATGACTTCAGACCTGACCATGTACTTTGATTTTATCCCTCCATGACTCGAATGACATCTAGCTTACCCTTTCCCAATGATATTATGACACCTAACAGCTAATCTGATAAGACAGATAGGAAACCGCGCTTTCGTAGTGTATCTAGTGTAAATTTGGTTATTTTTGCTATGAAACTATCAACAGTTTCGTAGTGAAAAGTGACTTTTCTTAGTGTATTTCACTACAAAACTATGGTTTCTTGGCTAAAGTGACATTTTCGGTAAATAAACCTTGGGAATTGAAATCTGTCAAAATATAATGAGTGATGTGACATGAAGGGATTTAAAAATGAGTGGGTTTAGACCTTAGGGTAAACTTAAACAAGAAAAATCTAATATTTCTCTTGACCAAGAATATAAAGAATGAATCCTACAACCCTAATTTTGACACATGAACCTATTTAACCTTTTCAAATTATGCTTCATTTTTTTGGGTGATAACAAACACTATCATATACTCTCCATTCTTACTTTAGACGAAACTATCATATACTCTTCACTATCACTATGTATGATAGTTTGACTGGGTGGTATTGCAATTTCACAAGTGATACATAGGTCAACAGCAATTTGAAATGATATGGATGTCTTAACATGATATCCGTGGGAGGATGCACAAGACAACTCACCAAGTTGGATCACACAGATGCTAGGTCAACTTTACTTCACATGTGGATGAGTATTGTGATGTGACATGATTGGCCTATTCCATATGGAACATTGCAATATTAAAACTTGTGGAAAATTCACATATATATGTGCGATATTATGAGATATGTGAGTCAAGTGATGGAAATTTTATAGGAGATCTGAGCCTAGCAATAATTGAGCATCATCTCGATGACAGAGAATGACAAGTATACGTAGAAGTAGTGGACAAAAGTCTAAAAAGGATGGTTGATATCACTGCACGATATATGTCATGGGAGAGTTGGCTAAAATATTTTATTGTTGACATTGAAGCCTACTAAATCTCAGCCTTGGACATGATTGAGACAGGAGATGGCCAAGCTAATAGACTTTCCATCTTGGAACAACCTTGTCTAGTTGAGGAAGTCGGTGATTCCATTAGATGTTGTCTATTTTGAGGAGAACACTTCATAGAATACTATGAAAATAAGGTGACTTGATTAAATGATTTGGTGACTCGTAAAAAGGTTGGGTCGAATGTTTTAGAGAGTAATTTGCAAGACCCACATTCACCACAAGATTTTCAAATGGTTGGGTCATGTCAAGAATTCTTAATGAGTGAAACAAAGGAGGGATATGCACAACACATTAGGAATAACACGTAGAATGACCATCAATATGTTGCGGAAATAATAGAGTTATCCAACATGCTCACAAGGAGAGATAAATCAATAAAGTGCTTCTTTGGCTACTAGAAAGACATCACAAAAACTTATAACATTGGAAATTTTGTTACAAGGACTCCTTGGAAAATAAATATCATCTCAAGGGAATAAAAATAAACTTTCTCTAGGAATGCTTGCTGTACAAGAGGATTCCAGGCCTCAGTGGGAATTTTTCTATACAAGAGGATTCTAGGCCTCAGTGGGAATTTTGCAGTAATATTCCAAATTAGTCATGAGCTAATTGGAATATTCATTTTTTTTTATTGCTTTGTTTAAAGAATAAGAGGGAAAAGGAGGTGCATAATTCTCCTTAATAATGAATAAATCAATGCCAAATGTGAAAGAGACAAATCTTGGAAACTTAATTAAATCACCCTTGTTGTGAAAGGGGTTGGATCACTTTGAATGGGTCAACCTTGACCAAATCAACAACGCTGTCATGGAGGAGTGGCCATCAATGAGGGACAACATAGTTTTAGATGGAGATGCTTTGTGTGAATGTAGTGATATTTTTGGATGGGTCTTAGGTTTTTCAAGCTCATATTCTATTTAAAAAATAGGATGGCAGCCATATGAAGGTTGTTGATGTATATTATATTTCTGAATATATGTCCCATATATACACATTCTTCTGTTGCTTAAACAGCATTTATAAAGGTTATTTTAGCATAGTTCTTTATCAGAATCCCAATTTCTTCCATTGAGGAGCTCTTGGAGGAGTCTTGCACTATAGTGTCCACTATTTGGCTTAAGGCCAAGCTTCTTCTTTCAAATACAACACAGATCTTGTTGAGGGTTTGGTTGTTTTTGCAGGTTGCAACAAGTGGTGATTAGATATCTAAATCTAGGCCATCTCATTGCTTATTTTCAGTGGAGGAGGCTTCCTTTCCATTGGGAGGACAATATTGAAGGCCATTGAGCTTATTTTCTGATATTGGCATCAGGCCAACCTTATTTTGATCCCTACAACATATTTTACTTCCATATCTGCGTTATTTATGTAGGAGGAGTTGTAGGGTGGTTTAGCACACCATTTGGAGAGCTAATTTTCTAATGAAGGGGATCTGAATTTCACTTTAAAGATATATTGGAGGAGGCTATTGTATTGATCATATCAGATCAGTCACACTTTCCAGATCTATATTTTTCAGTAGATCTGCAGTCTTAGATCTTAGATCTACAACTTGTACTTGGTGTTTTGATGAAAAACCTTGAGGGGTTCTTTAGAGGAGCTTGTATGGTGCATGGATCTAATATAGATCTAAATTTTGAGGCACATATCAGCCCTAGATCTGATGTGTAATCATTTTCTGTAGCATATCCAATAAAATAATGCTGTAAGGGTCTTCCAGCTTTTATACATGGTTGCAACACCTCTTATTGAGTGATTTTGTTCATTGGAGGCTTGTATTTGTTGTTATGCATCTTATGGTCCATTTCTTATGTACATTTTACTGCTGTAATAACATATGAAAGGTCTCCATATTGGTATCTTGCTTTTAAATGATGATCTGCAATATTGTTCCAACATTTTTCACTATATTCTTTCTTTTCCCATTTGGGAATATTACATTGGTATCAAATCATAATCTTGGCACAACCTGTGCATTATAAAAGCCATATGTCATCTGAAGAAGGAGAGCCTCTTACTGACAAAGAAAAGAGGTATCAAAGAAGAATCCACAAAATATTTGATTATACAAATGACAAAGAAGACAAGGGTAAAACCCCTTTATCTGGAGGTGAAGATGAAGAGAAGGAGTTCCCTAAGATCCTTCTTAGAGCCATGTAAGACATTTCTAGAGAGA
The DNA here is from genome assembly GCA_034641835.2 of Pinus albicaulis. NCBI lineage: Eukaryota > Viridiplantae > Streptophyta > Pinopsida > Pinales > Pinaceae > Pinus > Pinus albicaulis. Next base: position 814,543,054 of record CM076571.1, read on the forward strand.
TCAAGAAGATGAGAATGGATAGATTAAAGGAATACCCTAAAGGATTTCATCATGGAGAAGGCTTTGGCATGTCTCATCAGTAGAATGATCAACCAATGCATCAACCACAAGTTTCCCAATGCTCTATCGTTCCTACATTTTTGGTTGTGGGAAATGAAGGGTTTCAAGAGAAAGAATCCCTTGAAGATTATTTTATGGAGTATGAATCTCAAACTCAGAGGTTCAAAGATCACTTGATTTTTTAGGAGTTTTTTCAAATAAAGGAAAATAGAACACCAAGGAATCATCATAGAAGTGGTGGATTCATTCAGACTCATGATCGACACCATACTATGGGAAGATTATTTTTACCCAACTTTGATTGGTCATCCAAGTGTACTGCAAAATCTTGGGTAGAAAAACTTGACATCTACTTTTAGTTGAACAAGGTTCCAGAGATGGAGGCCATTAAGATTGCAGCGCTGCACCTTAGGGGTGAAGGACACGATTGGTGGTTCCATGGCTTGTCTATATTGGGTCATGCCAATGTGACTACTTATTAAAAGTTCACTAGAAGGTTGGTGGAAAGATTTGATAGAAGAGATCTTGAAGCACCATTCATGAGCCTTGCAAAGTTGAAACAATCAGGTAATGCAGAAACTTACATCTCTGAATTTTTAAGACTTTCTGTTATGGTACCTGATTTGTCTGCAGCAAGAAGGGTGTACATGTTCATTGATGGGTTAGATGAACCTCTTCATGGGTTGTTTAAGTCTACCAAGCCCACTACCCTACATGATGCCATTGAAAGGGCTAGAGACGTTCAAGGTGCCTTGCCAAAAGTAAAGGCAACATTTCAACATAAGTCCTCTTTCCCATCAAAGGGAAAAGAAGAAAAGGCTGCTCCGTCAAAGGAGAGTTAACATAAAAAACCTCTTGATGATGATGTCAGGAGAGATCTAAGAATAAGGAAGCTTTGATTCACTTGCCAAGAATCTTGGGCACCTGGACATAGATGTGCAGCTGGAAAAGCACATTACATAGAGGTCTTCTCAGATGATGAGGAGGAAGAAGAAGAAGAACAAGGGAGGGGTCACAACACTGGAGTAGCAGGAGATGAACCACCACCACCTGGAGGTGAGGAGGGAGCAATTTCTCCAATTAGAGGCACTCTTGCATTGTTAAGAGTGATACCCAACTGTCATGAAACTTCCACACAAGAAACAAAGATGAATTTGTGCAGTGGAAGTAGGGATGTGATGATCCCATATATTATGCACATGAGGATGGTCCATGAGATATCATTATCTTGTGGTGAACCCCCTGGGATACCACCTGATTTAGATTTGGTGGAATATGTCTCACATATTGATGCTTCTTTCATAGATCCAGGAAGGATGGGAGAATTAGAAGACCAAAATAAAGCGTCGAGAGGCATGGGTAAGCTCAAGAAGGAGGGAGATATTCTTCCACTATCACCAATACCCACTCTCTCATCTCATACTGCGCTAAGAGGCAATGCTGCAAGATTGGAGGATGACACCATCATGGGGAAAGGAGACCATTCCTTGGGCATGGAGACTCAGAAGATGATCTCACTTAGAGAGAAATCTTCCATAGATGATAGAAGATGGTGTCCACAAATGCATGCTTTGATCGAGCCAAGGAAGTATTGGATAGATGATAGCCTCCCATGGGAGACTAACTTTCAAAAGCCTCAATCTTTCTTTGGGCATGTGCATATGCAAGGAGGGAAGAAAAGAGGGAATAAAAACCTTCCATCATATACCTTTGGCATGGGAGATGCCAAGGAGGAGAAAAACCATATGGAAGACAATATTTTTGATAGATCATCAACACTGTCACTATGGGAGATTGATCCATATTGGAAATCCCAACTGTTGGTGGATTATTCCAAGGATCTTCACACATGCATGAAACTTGATGACCAGCTACATGAAGAGGGATATTCAGTCCAAGAAGGAATCATCTATTATCATGGTAGGATATTCTTATCTAGAGCCTCCAAGCTCAAGGAGAAGTTGCTACAAAGGGCCTAAGGAGAGTTCTTTTTCAGCCACACATATTCCATGAGATTCTACAATATTATCATGAGAAGCTACACTTGGAAGGGATTTGAAGAGGAACTATATTAGAATTTTCAAATATGCATGAACCATGTGGAGTTGGGAGAGAAACATAACTCTATGAAGGAATTAATTCAGCCATCTCCTTACTCTTTTGGAATGAGAGGAGATGTATCAATGCACCACTCCATTTGTATGAGGATACATTTTGGTGAAAGATATGCTTGTGTACCTACTATTTTATTTGATGAAAATATGCATTATTTTAATATGTTTATGTAGGCCATAGCTCCAAGGAGGAGCACTATACCATATAAAATTCATGACCAACTTTGGGCCACAAAAATTTTTGAACATGGCCACTCCCTTGGAGATCAATGGTATATTTTGTATCACTGTGGGTGCATTCCAAAAGCACCAAACATATCTCACACTTTCAGCCATGGTGAGATGACTTGGGAAGAAGGTAAGTGGTGGGGAAACCACTTACCACATCATGAAATGATGCAGTCAGGAGATTTACTGCGCTGGTTCCACATGTGGGACTATGACCCACCTCCATTTATGCAAATTTCTGTTTGTATGTACTTGATTTTGATCCCATACATTGATGATGTACTTTTAATTTATATGGGAATGTTTGGAGGGAGGATGGGAGGAATTTATGTGCCTTATGGCATGGAGATTCTCCATGTTCACTATGGTACATGTTTCAGGGAGAAAATTGGGCAAATCATGTTTGTTTCATTTGAACTATTGTCTCCTTATGGAATGGATTATTTGCATCTCATGAGAACTTTGGAGGAAAAATTCGTGGAGAGATGGATTGGTGAACACTTAGCTTATGAGGGAAGATTATGACATGTTGGTATCACCAATGGAGGAGGAGAAGAGTTGCAACACTCACCTTGTTAATTTCTTGAGGACAAGCAACATTTGGGAAGGGAGGACTGTAATATTCCCAATTAGTCATGAGCTAATTGGAATATTCAATTTTGTTTTATTGCTTTGTTTAAAGAATAAGAGGGCAAAGGAGGTTCATATTTCTCCATAATAATGAATAAATCAATGCCAAATGTGAAAGAGATAAATCTTGGCAACTTAATTAAATCACCCTTGGTGTGAAAGGGGCCAGATCACTTTGAATGGGTCAACCTTGACCAAATCAACAGTGCTGTCATGGAGGAGTGGCCATCAATGAGGGATAGCAAAATTTTAGATGGAGATACTTTGTGTGAATGTAGTGATATTTTTGGATGGGGCTTAGAGTTTGCAAGCTCATATTATATTTAAGAAAGAGGATGGTAGCCATATGAAGGTTGTTGATGTATATTATATTTCTGAATATATGGTCTATTTATACATATATCTTTCTCTTGTTGTTTAGCTGAGATAGAGTGTTGTTTAGCACAGAGTGTTCCTGATCGAGAATCCCACCTCTTCCATTGAAGATCTCTTGGAGAAGTCTTGCACTACATTGTCCACTATCTGGATTAAGGCCCAGTTTCTTCTTTCAACGACAACGTAGATCCTGTTGAGGGTTTGGTTGTTTTTGCAAGTTACAAAAAGTGGTAATTAGATATCTAGATCTAGGGAATCTCATCACTTATTTTCAGTGGAGGAGGCTTCCTTTCCATTGGGAGGATATTATTGAAGGCCATTGAGCTTATTTTATGATCTTGGCATCAGGCCAACCTTATTTTGATCCCTATAGTGAAATTTACTTCCAGATCTATGTTATTTCTGTAGGAGGAGTTGCAGGATGGTTTAACACACCATTTGGAGAGCTAATTTTTTAGTGAAGGGGATCTGCCTTTCACTTTGAAGATATATTGGAGGAGGCTATTGTATTTATCATATCAAATCAGCCACACTTTCAAATTTGTATTTTTTCAGTAGATCTGCAGTCTTAGATCTCATATCTACAACTTGTACTTGGTGTTTTGCTGAAAACCCTTGAGGGGTTCTTTAGAGGAGCTTGTATGGTGCATGGATCTAATATATATCTAAATTTTGAGGCACATATAAGCCCTAGATCTGATGTATAATCATTTTCTATAGTAGAGCCAATAAAATAACGTTGTAAGGGTCTTCCAGCTTTTATACATGGTTGCAGCACCTCTTATTGAGTGATTTTGTTCAATGGAGGCTTGTATTTCTTGTTATGCATCTTATGGGCCATTTATTATGTACATTTTGCTACTATAATAACATGTGAAAGGTCTCCATATTTGTCTCTTGATTTTAAATGATGATCTGCAATATTGTTCCAACATTTTGCACTATATTCCTGCTTTTCCCATTTGGGAATATTACATTTGCATAATGGAATTTCTCTTGGAGTGCATCCATGAGGAAGAAAAAATAAAGAATAAATGGCCAAAAACCCTGAAAGAAGAAGAAAATGACAAAACTTTGCAAAGTTATAGAACTCTCTAAAATAAAATATCCTCCATAATAGATAGCCAAGGCGTGAATCCTAAAATGATCACATTAGGTAAGAAACTAATATCATTGAAAATGTTCTTATGATGATTGTCATTCCACAAGATATAATATCCAAAAAGGATATAACATGAATTCACTATATTTTATACTTTTTTTAATTTCATCTTCACTATAAGGTTTGCATTGGACCTCTAGAGTAACAAATTGATTCCTAAACCTTGCAGCCCTTGGTATTCGGTTTTTCTCATTTAGGACATCAAGATTTTGATTATTTTTCACCATTGCATCATTACCTCATCCTCTTGGTCTCCCCATGTCAAAAATATTCCAATTATGTTCATTTTCTCTCGATTCAAACCCACGTGCCCCAAAAATAGGACTTATATACCAGATGTATTGTTGTGAGAATAGAGTCTCTTAGATGGGTACCTCTGTTCATGAAGAACCTTACACTTGAAGTAATTCTAAATATATCAAAACTCAAAGAAAATATGATAGCAACATTGAGTAGCATACCGTTACAGGAGGTTAAGGCTGCATATTTTTCCCAAATAGACCAAGAGATGTAGTCCGTGAAACCAATGATGGAAATGGATTGATTGTGTGAGGCCTATATTGACTGTATGAAACTAATAGCCCATCAAGCCAACAGGAAACAGTCATGATACCATCATGTTTTTCAGGGAAAATACCCCTTCCATATCCACCATTAGATGTTAATAAAGGCATTTGACAGCTAGGTCTTGGACCCAAGGGAAAACCATTAGTCTTCCATTATTAACATTGCCATTTGTGTTGTTTATTGTTTCCTTATCAGAAGCTATGGATGTTGAAACTTCTTCCTGTGGTGGGGAAGGAGCCAAATAATGAACATACTGTGCAGTTGATCTAGAATGCATTGAAAAGTATGAGGCAGTAATTGCTGTGAAAAAGTAGTATTGTAATAAGATAATGAAAATGATCCCTCACCAAAACCCCCTGAATAGTGATCAGACAATCATTTTGACTAGGGATTTGCTGGAGCATGAAATAGCAGAGGAATGGGGCAATCTAGAAGAAGATAAACCAATTTTTGAAGTGGATAAATTTATGGATTCAAATTGAAACATTGGCATAGACAAGATGTTTTGTGAGCAGCCCATGGCTATGTTTAGCCCAACAACAATACTTTCCAATGTCAAAAACATGGTATATAATGATATATATGTCTATGGTTTGACAGATGAATAATATTACACATATATTGTTTCCTGTGGTGATGTAGACCCCACTGTTTTACATGAAAATTTCACAAGCTTGGAGGAAAATAACTATGTTCCTAACTCCTTTGAAAAAGAAGGGAATACCAACACATCCGTTAATGAAGAGTGTAATGAAGGTTTGGTCATCCTCAATCTGGAAGATGAAGAACATATGCCAACATCCACAATAACCAAAACCAAATTTTGTTATGCTAAGAGGTCAATCAAAAAACATAGACGAATGTCATTTTTTCTTTGATATCTTGGAAGTTGAGTTTGACGATTTCAAAGGGTATTCAGAAGCCAGGAAATTAAACGATGACCCTTGTGATCCTTCCAGTGAGGAAAACATCAATGTACAATTCAATAATTAGTTCTTACATTGTATATTTGGTGACCCTTCTATGTATGATTATGAAGATCATTGGAATGGGTAAGAGTATCTGGACAACCTATTCTTAAATATGCATCCTAAATCTTATAGGGCACTGTTGGAATGGGGTCTCCTAAAAAACTACGAAACTGGTCCATTTTGAATATTTTTTATTATATTTAGCCTAGCAGAGGGGTTTTAGGGTGGGTCAAAGCCCCGAACGCCTTGTAATGGGTCAAAGGGTAAACTAGGGGTCCGAAAACCATGGGTTGCAGTCCATAGGAAAGTCGAGGCTAGATTGTTATAAATAGAGATTCATTTTGTATTGTAAAGGATAGGATACGATGGGCTATTGATGTGAACTTTTATTTAAGCTATATTTTTGGGTTTTGGGGAACAGACTCCTGCTGGCTGTGTGCGCGGAGATCCAGGTCCAGCTGTGTGCAGACCTTGCTGCTGTGTGCGCAGACTGGGAAGGGAATTGGAATTGTAAGGAAGAATTAATGAATGAATGGATGAGAAAGATTGTTAGAGAACTAAATCTATGAGTAGTTTTATGTGAATTATTGATAATTGTTGTATTGTGCATTTTCTTTCCTTAAGCTGCGAAATATCTGTATACTGCATCCTTAGATCTATATCTGTTATGTTTTGTTTATGTACTGCTGTGTTGATGTTATAACAAACATATAACTATAGATATTGTGCACGTGGATGCGAATAGAGACTTAATTAACCCTGCACAGAATAAGGTAATATGGGAATCCCAAGATCTAGTGCAGCTCTGCTTTCTTTACCCATCCTTTCTCAGGGTGTGGAAACTTGGTTCCAACACCCACCCATACTACTTCGGGTGAGACTTTGACCTACGCAAGTAGGTCATTGCCGAAAGGGCTAGTAGTATAGGGGTTTGTTGGCAAACCTTGCACATCGAACCTGGGTCAGGACCCCTCAAGCCAACAAATGGTTCCATTACCGGGACTGAAGGAATGTGAGAAAGGGATTGGGTACTGACAAAAGAGTACTGGCACTAGTACATTTGGGGGAAATTCCGACACTTGGTTTCGAGACTTCTGACCAAATGTCAGAAATTTCCCCAATTTTTTTCAATCTCGCCCAAAACTATCGCTATACCGACGTTTAGAGAAAAGTGTCGCAATACAGACACTTAGACAAAGTGTTGCAATTGCGACGTTTGGAGGAAGATGTCACAATTGCGACAATATGCCCCAAAGCGTCGCTATTGCAACAACTGCCTCCAAACGTCGCAATTACGACACAATGTCTAAGTGTCGCAATTGCTACGTTTGGAGGCATCCGTCGCAATAATGAAGCTTTGGCCGCCGTCAGTATAACGACACTTATATGCAATAAACGACACTTATATGCCTTTGCAAAATCCATGTCACTTATTGTTTATTTTTTATTTTCTTTTGCTTGAACTAAGTCTTATTTCCATGTGGATTGTGTAATTTCACTTTTATTGCATATTATAGAATGTGTTTGTTTATAAGATTATATTATACATGTGAGATAAATGTTTATTATTTATCATATATAAATAAATTTTATCAATATTGTACATTTACACTTTTATGAGGTGATGTTATAAGTAAATTCATAAATATCTCTTTTTAATCCTCATTTTACTCCATGAATATGTTTGGAAATGAAATTTCAATAGATTAATTTTCTCCTAACCTATGTATTATCAATATTGTACATTTACATTCTTAATTATGAGGTGATGTTATAGGTAAATCCATGAATATCTCCTTTTAATCTTCATTTTACTCCATGAATATGTTTGGAAATGAAATTTCAATAGGTTAATTTTCTTGCTATTATATGTTTTACGAAGATATGGTAAGGAATTCTCTCTTGTTCTTCTTAGAAATAATTACATATAATTTTTTTTTTTTTTCAAAATAGATTAAAAAAATTATATGAGAAAAATTATTTATTCATCAATATGTGTCTGTGTGTGTTGTGATGAATAATTTCATAGTTCAACTTAATGGTTCATTATATAATCATGTGATCATCACCAATGATATATCTTAAAAAGCAACTGAAAAGCCATGTGTACAAAATCGGTGTATACTCTAGAGAGTGGTTCTCATATCACTATGTAAATTGTTGTATGCTTCTTCAACAAAATGATAAGATAAACTGTAATACACATCATATATGCACCATAACAATTGCCATACAACTAATTTGTTTTCGGATACATGTGGCATTCTAGGGGTAAATTCCATATGATGTGTATATCAATCTATTAGGTGTTGGTAAGTTGTGAGTATCTAAGAAATGATAAGGAATATCCATACATCATGATATTGTAATGTGATTATAAATTGTGTCTATAATTTCCATAAAATGTATAAATGATTTGTTTAAAAAAAATCAACACAATCAACCCTAAAAAATGCTCATGATGTGGAATGTCATTGGCGAAACAAAAATGATGGTCACATGTCCCATTTCTATGGTAATGGTGATCATATATATGTTGTAGTGACACTTGATGAGTAATTAAATAAATCTCAGAGTGTGACTCATTGTGCCATATTTTTTTAAAGCATGATTTGTTTTCCTAGTTTTTACTAATTTGTTAACATATTTTATTCATTTGGAAAGATAATTAATGATGCTTTAAGTAATTAGGACCTAATGAGAGATCATCTTCACATCTTCACTGAAATATATTTGGTAATTGCAGTCACTATATGGACCGCACATGCATGCTACTTAAGAAAAATTGAAATATAAACTATAATACACATCTTATATCTTCCATAACAATTGTCATACAACTTATTTACTTCTAGATACATATGAAATACTTCAGGTAAATGCCATATTATGTGTATACCAATATAGTAGGTGTTGGTAAGTTGTGAGGATCTAAGAAATGATAGGGTATCCACACATTAGTGCCCTGGTGAATTTTTTGCATAATTTTCTATTTGTTGTAATTTTGTTGCCTGGATTTGTTATAGATTTCAAATAATACAATTATCTACCAATTGTTCTTTATAAAGAATAAGTACAATAAGTAGTCACCTAAAAGTGAGCCATGTGAAAATATTGGTAACATGAGTAACTTGGTAAGCTGTAAATGAAAAGTGAATAACCTCCACTCACCAACAGGTGGCAGGCAGGGTTGGAATTTGGATTTCTCTTTACCCGTCACACAATTTTTTTTTGACGTTTTGGTCATTATTTTTCTAGTCAATAAACGTTACGTTTAAAATTTTTCACTTCATTAATGACGTTCTCATAATAAATTAACCCTTCACCACTAAAAATTTGATTAAAAAAATTGAACGCTCTTCCATTTTCTTTGGATTTTGGAGTGTGATATATCTGTGTCATGGACTTTTAATACCTAAAGTTTCAAGAGAAATAACTGATTCTTGTCAAACTAATATTTCCTCAATATATGCTATGATCTACTAAACATTACTTCAAAAATAAAGTAACCTTCCAATATAAAGAAAAAAAGATGAACGAGCTTTCCCTAAATTGCAATAAATTTATGTTTATTATTAATATTGCATAATCTGTCTTATAAAAATTGCATAATCGGACTAAGAAAAGATCCTCAGTGCATTTTTTATTGTTGTTGTGATTAAAATAATGAGCCAAAGAACGTTAAGGCACTTAGAGAAATAAATCTATGTATTATTTCTCACAAAATCATGTTGAGTAGTGGAGACTAAGCGCTAGATTTTTTTTTTGTCCTCAATCTCTCTATTAATTATGTCTATGTAGTTATAAGAATAACAAGCCAAAGAAATCTCAGGCTTCCAGAGAAATTAGTCTCTATGTGCAGAAATTAATGATTACTGTTGACTAAATGTTATACAATTTGAAATTGCTGAGCGAAATTAATCAGGCCATGATGTACCATTTGTCAGTATCTATTTTCTCATGTATGAAAGTTGATGTACCATTGAAAGTTTAATAATTCTATTGAAAGTTTAATAACTATAATAACTATATATATATATATATATATATATATTAAATTTAATGATTAATAATAATTAAATTAAAATTCTTAAAAGACAAAATAAAAGCCTAATAATCACGAACTATTATGATAATTTAAAAATATAGAACTTAGGCTGAACATAGTTACAAAGATACCAAGAAAAGAAGAGTGCATGTGCATGATAACCTCTTTCTTGAAAACCTATGAATTCCATTCTCAATGAAGACGCAAGACTCAACTGGATTGGATTGTGTATCAAAACAGTAGGAATGAATCAAAGTTCAATGAATGAATAACTTGATCGAGAAAATTTATAGGGAAAGGTAACTTGACTATCAATCTACTAAACCTCACTTCCATGATTAAAAAAACACCCCCACCTTCTCAGTGTTCCCATCATGGTCCACCTATTGAAAAACAACCAACAAATATTGTTTTTTATATATTTTTGCATGGCCATTGGACAATGATTTACTATGGTTTTCCTACTAAATTCCAATGGATGATTATTCAAAAATATTGAGAATTAGTTTAGTCTCAAGGCATAGCCAAGAGTCTTACTGGATAATTATAGATTACCTCTCCATTGGATGATTGTACATTTTTCATCTACTTTTCACGTGAGTTTCAGTTGATGCTAGATCTTTGCCTTCTATTTCTTTAGTGAAGCTAAGAGTTAACTTTGATCTTACATTAATAACTATACTTGCATGAATATCCATGCTTTTATACTTCCCCATTGTGGTCAATGTTGATGTATGGCCTTGGCCCATTGATCTTACAATTAACTCACTATTCATATTCAATTTTCTCCAGTTCAACCCAATAAAATAAGGAAAACAGAAAATGAAGTCTTGATTTTTCTTTCTAGTGCTCCTACATAATACAAATAATCTTGAAAACCAATTAATATATAAATTGTCATCATTCATGCTAAAATCAGTTTGAATTTTTTTAATGAATCTGCTTACAATTAATAGATTACATTGCTCACAGAATAAGAGATAATTTAGAACTATGATTTCACAATAATAAATTACCCTAGTAGTTAAAACTTTTAACATACCTTATGAAATTGAAATATGGCAGGTTAATGAGCCAATCTAGTTTCCTCGGAGCCAATCTTGAGCTCAACCTAAGTCTGAATGTCTTGAGAGTGCGAGTGTAAGGAACTAGATGCCTAAAGCTTTTATTTTGTGCTTGTGTAATTCACTGTTTGACCATCAAGCCAAGCCACCAGCTATATTAACAGTACTTCATGTTGGGGCAGATTGGCATTCTAATTTTTTAGTGCTATAGCCATACTTTTTCACTACTTCACTAATCACAACCTTGGAAGTTTGCAGGGCAACGAGCTTTATTCTTTCTTTGGTGTTTTATGTAAAAGAAAGGATTTGTGAACTTTCTGTAATAGGAAGGGGAAAACTAAATTGATTCTAATTTTAAAATATCAATAATGATAAGTGGTAATTCCTTTATTAAAATTTTAATTTTGAGTGAGCCAAAAAAGTAACTTTCCTTACTTTTTGAGTACAGCCTTGCAATTGCGAAGAGGACTAGTGTTGCAAAATTATTGGTAAGTGGAAATTAAAGGGCGTAAGAACGTTTTTGAAAAAATTTCAAACGTCAAAATTAAGTCTTCTATTCTTCCTAGCACGTCACGAAAAACGGGAATCCGCAAATTCTAGTCGTCAAATATGTGAAAATGCCTTATGACGGGCAAAATGGAGGACTGGTCCTATGCTGCTACATGAGTTAGGGTTTCATGTGGCAGCAGGGAACCTTGTATAGTTTTTCAAGGATAGGAAAGGAGAATATTGTTAGTTAATCATCACATGAAACTTCATCACCATTTGAAAATTGTGTCCTAATTTGAAACAATAAGACTACCCAACTATTTCATTATTTAATTTAGATTGTGTAATACAAAAAAATATCCTAGATAACTTCAATAATGTAAGCACTTTTGCAAAAATTTAGTGGGGAGAACCTTCAATTACATTTATTTTGAAGATCCACTTGCATTTTAAGCCATTTTAATTAGTCTTTCATGGCTATTCTAGTAAAAATTTCAACCTCTTGTAGAAATTTGTTTGTCACTTGTATTAGAAATGCAAAAATAAAATGTATATAAAAATGACTTGAAATGAAAAAATCAAATGCGCGCTACATAAAAATGATTTTATTAAAAACTACATTAACGTCTAATATCACGCGCGCATTCGCCCTCAGCTCTTGCAGAACAACATTTGCCCTCAGCTCTTGCAAAATGGTAAGTTATTACTGCAGGCCCTTCCTCCTATAGTAGGGTTGACTATATTTGGGTTTTTTTGGTCAATTCCATTGGATTGTGTTAGGCTATAGGGTTCTCTCTAGATGTCTTCCAATGTTATTTCGGATGAGTTTCAAAGAGTATGTGTAAGATGTGTTTGTGCTTGCATGAATTTGACTCCACCAGTTTCATGAAGTTTAAGCTATGGATTTTAGTTTGACAAACTCATCCATCTCAACACCCAGTAACGAATTGCCCTTGGTCTGATCTATATTGAAGGTGAAGTGAAAAGTGGTAGAGAATGGGAGATCGAAAGTCATCAACTTTATCACAAGGGTAGTACTCCAGATCGAAAGTGATGAGCTTTAGTTCTCCAGATTTGGGGATTTTCTGATATTTGGGGATTTTTTGATGACATACCAAAGGTCACACCCATACAACCATATCAAGGTAAATGGTGAGATAATTCTCATATAGATATAGGGCACTGATATATAGGGTTAATATCATCATCACTATCCATGGAAACCGAATGGTTACAAAATCTTGGATTGTGGTTGGCTCATTTATAATTATTACCCATTTACGGTAGAGCATAGAAACACTAAATATGGCCCGAGTAGAGCCTTTACAACAGGCAATGGAATTGCAGCTGCTTCATCAATAACCAATAGCTCCACTTGAGAAAAATTTTCATACTCTTGGGGCTGGATATACTGCAGAGCAAACAATTGTAGTTATCATTCATGCTCCAATGTATTAATATACTTTTTACATTGAACTGAAGAAAGGGAAACAAGCAAATGATAGCCATCATACAATGCTTTGACATAAGAGTTTTGAGTGACATAATTGAAAAAAGAACTCATCCACTGATATTTATAATCATTTGAGTTATTCAAGTTAAACAAAATGTCAAGAATCAAGATTCAATACCCCCTATTATCTTCATCACCCAATACAAGATTTAAATTTTTCCCAAAGAAATGCTTATTAAATTGGCAACCATTATTTCTTCCTACTTTAAAAACTCTACATTTAAATGAAAACAAGCATTTCATTTCAACTACAAAAATCTATTAGTGTTCAAGTGTACATGTGTGCATCACTTGTGTAGGGTATTCCTTTTCCACTTTCACATTATCCAAGAATGTGTGCAGTATAGTTCATATTTTTTAAGATTTAGATTATCTTGAAAAAGGAAAGGTAAAATATTTCCCATGGAAAAAGAAGGTTTTCCCTTTTTACTACTGGAAATGGTACAACAAAGTTCCATTTCTAGCCGAAACTCCTATGAAACAGGAACCAAATAAAGGCCATGTCCTCAATGGACATCATTTGGCTTTGAAAATGGCCATTGCACCGTGTTGTTTCTTATATGACATCACGATAGTTTCTTAGGTCATTTCTTGTTTTTGGAGATGAAAAACAACCAAAGAAATCGTGAAGATCCTTTCAAGAAATAAATGACCATTTCTCAATCATATCTCAACTATTTTTTATTTTATTCAGTGGTTGCTTAATTTGAGAGAAATTTGACACTTTTATAAGGAATATAATATAAAAACACAAAATGGGAAGGAATTGATGAGGTAGATGACCTTTAGTTGTTGTCAATTAAGAATTGATAATACATGATGCATGTTTTGTACTACAAACTAGATTCCTTCCTGGAGTTAGGACACAGAGTATTGAATCAAAGTTGTAGTTTCTAACTTCTTATATTGGTTCATCAATCTTGAAATTCAGACATTGCATGTCTTCATTGCTTCATGTTTGAATAATTTGCATTATATCGTACAATAGGAAATTAGTAATTATGATTATTATTATTTTATGGATCTGTTAAGTTACTTTTCAGTTTGCATGGTTTAGTGCGAAATTATTCTTGTGTGCCCCTAGTCCCTGGTGAAGGAATGCCAAGGACTGAGAACCCTAGTTTTTAAATGGTATTGTTTCTTATACCCAAAAACCCCTCAACATCACTTCTTATTAGTTCTTAACAACAGTGTTGTAAACAATTTGAGAATTGATATAGCAAAATCTCGCACTTCTCAATATAAATTCCTAAAGCTAAAGTGTGATACCATGTGTAATTCAATAGCCCCATTGTCACCTCACCAACCTCTTTTCACTTCGGGCTAGCTCTCCTCCAACTCAAGGGGGGTTATCCCTAGTAGATGTTAGGGATCTAATGGCCAAACCAAACCAAGTCAAGAGCCACCTAACTCTCTATGTTTACTACTATCAATCAAAATATTGAACAATAGGGTCAGACATGCATCTTGAAAATAAAATTGCCAGGGTATTTATGGGTAATTTAAAAGGGAAAGTCCCCAAACACATATAATCAAGGAATTATAACATGATTTCAAACATTAAATATCAAAAAAATGGTTTAAAGGATATTGAAAGGAAAAAGGTGATGGAAGATAGAAAGTGCCTTACTTAAATGCTCTAAGGATTTTTCAATAGTTGCTCCAAAAGCTTCACTTCAAGGCTCTTCAAGATCGTCTCCAACAATGCTATACCATCAGCTTCAACAATGTTGCTCCAAAAATGTCCTCAAGGTCTTCACAACAAGTTTACTAGAAGTTGCTCCAACAATATATTCAATAAGGTCTTCATTGTCAACTCGTCTCTTGTTTGGGTGCCTTAATGTGCAATGACATGTTTCCAGGACTAAATTCAATGCAAGGCATATTTGCAACTCTAACTCTGTCTTTCCGTGTCTTATTAGAAATTATTTCAGTTTTCATTTTGTGTTTTCGAGTTAGATATTGTTTTCAAGTTTTTACATTTATAATTTTATTGCAATGTGGCAGACTAATCAGGGCAGTACAGGAACAACCCCGAGATGGAATGATCGCAGAAACAGGCTAGCGGAAGAACATGTAAAGTGCCAACATTGCTATATCTTCAGGTATTTTAGTTATTTACATAATTGAAATAATATTAATTTTGTTCAAATATGCATACATCTAGCCATGGTACGCCTGATGATTCCCTCTATGAGGAAGAGCTTTCTTCATCCCTATCTCCAGTGCTCTTGTTGTGAAAAAAGGCACGAAATGCAAGGTCGGAATTTGATACTTTGATAGACGCACCTCAAACACCTGTAACATAAGAGAGGATAAAACAATGTATGACCCAGCTAGAAACATATCAGGTAATAATAAAAAGTCAAAAGGATATTTTTTTTGTTCTACATGAGATGAATTGTGATAGTTTGATTTTTAATTTTTACATTGACTAAACTAACAAAAAGTTCTTTTGTATGTGGCGTTTTCTGACACTTGCTGAACCCGGTGTTGGTGGTAGTGGGACACAAGGGCAAGATATTGCCTAGAAACCCTCTCGTACACCTTCTACTCCTTTAGGTGCCAGCCAAGAAACACACCCTGCCCAAGCAGACACCCAGCCAACCGTTGAACGTGTTGGCAGTGATGAGGCTGATATGGCCAACTACATTATTGCGTTTCCTGGAGCTACACATGTCAGCTCCACAGGGACCATTAATGGCACGTTGTTGGTGAACGATGAAGGTGTCCCTATAAAGCATGTACAACTCCGAGGTAAATTTTAATATTTTAACTATTTCATGTACTCTATCTAAAACATATTTATCATGATTTTTATTTTTAAATTAATGATAATATATTTTTTTTCTGTGTATGAAACAATGAGTTATACAGGTTTTTGGAGAGCCATGCTTTGGTAATTTTTGGCCCAACCATACGTACAAGGTGGAATTCCCTGAATTCCAACCTAAAAAAAGAACTTCTAGATTATCTAGAAGCCCTTTTTGGGGTCGGCACATTTGACAGAACAACGATGGCTCGGGTAGCCGGAAAATATTTGAAATATACCAGGGACACCTATAGGACGCAATTTCAATTTAACCCTAGATACGAGCATCCTCTCACAGTTCCAAAGAGTGAGTGGAGAGCACTCATCCATGACGGAAAAGAGAAAAGGGCAAAGAAATAAGGAAAAATGCCAACTGGACCTGCAAGGTAAATTACAACTTTAATTAAATAGCTTTAATTTTCTCTATGTCTAAAATAAAAGTGTGCTACATCATATCTGACTTCAATCTTTTGATGATAGGTTTCTTGACACCTCGAAGGAAACCAAAGCTAGGATTGAAAAAAAGGGCCATCACAAGCTAGGCCAGGGCGGCTACTTGAAATTAGCTGCAAGAATTTTAATTAAGTAGCTAAACATATTATAATTAATTGTATCGCCTTCCAACATTTTTGTAATCCTATCAAATATGATTAAAAATACAAAATCATATGTAATGTAGGGTGATGACTTCGGAACAGAAACAACAGAGGAAGATAAAAATATCGCTTTCCATTTCGGCTATCAAGCCCTAGTTGAACGTCGCAGAAGCTTGGGGCAGGTCCCAAGATCCAGAATGCATGATAAGGTAAAAAATTAACCTTTCAATATGTTTGTTTTCATCCATAAATTTAATGTCTAACAAATTTGTTTAAATCAGGGGAGAAGCACTACCGATGAGGCAAATAACCCAGTTTTAGAGCCAGATGTAGATGTTCCTCATGTGCAACCTGATCATTGTAGTGGGGACCAGGCTGACGATGCTATGTTCCTCATGTTGCAATCTTGGAGAAAACATCCCTCGATCCAACGTAGCAACAAAAAAGTCATTGTTGACTTAGTTGCTACTCTTTCAGATGTGGGAGGCTTGTTCCAAGTTCATGCGACTCCAATAAATTGTTCTTGAAATGAAGAGGAGCTTATTCAGGTATGTTTTGACATTTTCAACATATGTTCTAACATTATCATAAGAATGCATCTTAGAGTAAAAAATACTACATCAATTACTTGTATTTATTGTATAGATAATGATGGATTTTGATTGACTGGGCAGTGCAGGTACAAATCCTCTTGCATCATGAGCAATACAACTTGTCAACCAGGGTCATGTCCAGGATATTTTTGCTTGTGCGCTTGACCAAGTTCGTAATGTCACATTTTGTAAGTTCCTTTACAGTTCACAATTCAATATTAAGCTTGTTCATGATTATTATCTAGGTTTTTTGTATGTGTTTTTTCATTTATTTGATTGTAAGAAACTCTGCATGTTTCCTGTTGTTCACTATGATTTCTCCCATTACCACTCCCAGGATGAATCCGAATTTATTGTTACATAGGTTAATTTATTGTTACTATGATTTCTCCATTTACGATTTCATAGGTTACATCATGTAAAGTTGTCAATCTCAGGTTGGTGATGAGATTTAGTTCTCCAGATTTGGGGCTTTTCTGATATTTTCTCTCTCATGTCATTCCTGCATCACCTCGTTGTTTGAGCATGCCAATTGTCTACCACTTGTACCAATTGGCACATGTAAATCTCTGAGTGGTGCCACATTTCACCTATTTTCGGCCCACTTGACCACCTGAAAAACTCAAATCCACACACCATGTGTCTTTATCATGGAGTGCCACATGTCCTAGATATTTAGGCCGATAGGCCTTATGTTATGAAAGAGATCAATTTTTTTTCGTCAACACTTCTTATCTAGGCACGACACTTGTTACTTGTTTAATTTGACGGTCACAGTCTCTCGGGTTACCTTCTAGGTTTGACATACCACTGGTTTCTGGTATATTTCCATGGAATCGGTCTGAAAATACCAGCAACAATCCACACACCTGCAACCATCGACAGACCTGCCATTTTAGTAGCTGCATTTCCGCAACTTCCAATACACCTGCCGTTTTAGTTGCTGCATTTCGGCAACTGCCAATATGCCTGCCGTTTCATTCTCCTGGACTCTATGTATGCATATTTTTCATATAATTTTATCACGAAGTTGGCTGCAGTGCTTTGACATGCCTTTGAATATTTTTGCAGGTTAGAAGACATTTCAGGCCAGAGCTATTGAATAGACTTTATGAGATAGTTGTATTTGATCCTCTTTCTCGTGATGAGCTCAGAAAATTTGCTAGACTACATATGAAAGATGTAGCGATTCGTCTTGTAGAGAGAGGTGTTGCTTTAGGGGTTACAGATGCTGCTTTGGATATTGTTCTTTAGGAAGCCTATGATCCTGTAAGTAATCACTTTGTTTTGCTTTCTTTCTTATTTAGAGTCTATCTTGACAGGGGATGTGCCCGTTATGGTTTGTTATGAGACCTTTGTCAATTTCATCACCGTCCCTCATAATATGTTTGATTGTGTTTATAAATAATAAACAATTATTACACCAAACAATAAAAATTAACTGTACTATGAGTAATATGATATCTTGAAATAATTCTCATTATATTTTCATAACCTTTGCTCCCACTTGCTGGTGTCTATATAACTAAGTGTGTCTTCTTTAAAATTATAGTTACAGCAGACAATGAACAATCAACTGCACTGTGAGTGATATCTTGTAATAATTCTCATTATAATTTCCTAACCTCAACTCTCACTAGGTGTCTATATCACTAGGTGTATATATTTTAAAATTATAGTTTCAATGGTAGATAAATTGTTATCTTAAAATTATAGCTTTGATGGTGATACCTTGTGATTGATAATGCAGTTTGAAGTAGCTTTGGATTTGACTAATATAGTCTCAGGAACGTCTGAGAATACAAAGGTTGTGATTGATTACGGGGCACTGCCTATATTTGTGGAACTTCTTACCTCTGAGAATGATAATGTTCGAGAATAGGTAGCATGCTTATTTTAGAGGCATAAAATTATTCTTCCCAACTATCTTTATATGTTTGTAGTTTTTGAATTTGATTTAAAAAACTAGTACCCAACTTTGAGTTCAACTGGTGTTCGTGTAAGGCTGTTTGGGCTTTAGGAAATATTGTTGGAGACTCTGCAAAATTTATGGATCTTGCCGTCAGTCATGGAGCTCTGAGGCAGGTGCTTGCCCAGTTGAATGATACTGCCATAATTTCAATGATAAGAAATGCTACATGGGCTCTGTCAAATTTTTGTCGTGGTAAACCCCAACCACTATTCGAACAGGTAAGCAGAATACATTTTCTGCCTCTTCTTCTTAGTTCGCAGATACTGTGGATTTTTTTTATAGATATTGGTGCTTGGTAGATTTGGACGTAATATGGACCTAGGCGCTTGTTCATTACAATGACTTTGTCATCAGGTTTTAGAAAATGCTCAGAAAATTGGGTTTCACAAGGGGATTACCCTTGCTTGCAATTATCGATTATCAATCACATTCAAAAAAAGTCTTTTGTATAATTTCTGAGCTCTTTGTAGGTGAATTTCCAAGGCAATTTCACAATATTTGAACTACATTTGTCTGTCATTTTCAATACTCTGTGCTTTTAACAGAACCAGACAAACAATATAGTGGCCAATGCAACAACAGAAACACCTCCTGTTGCAATGCCTGCAATTCACCCTCTCTGCACGCATGAATGACTATGGCACCCTCTTTTTTGAACAAGTACTGGAGCTGAAGGTACTAGTTTCCATTAGGATCGTGGAATTCAACATCCAAAATAGTATCAAATTCCACTGCAATAGTATTCCCCGACGAGGGAAATAGTTCATTGAGAGCTATTGGACTCATCACCCCCAAATAGCCTCCAGGGTTACCTAGAGTGTGATCATCTAGAGCAATAAAAAATGTTGATCCATCCCCAATTGAAACAAGAACATGACTCACATTGGTTACAAAAAACGAGAAACATGTTTTGAAAGAAGAAGAAACTTTTGTATTAGGGTCCAGAAATCTAACTGGTCTATTGTACAATGCCCTACCTACACTTCAAATTGGTACTCCCAACTCCATGCTAAGGCTCATTGTGCCATTCTTCAGATGAGCATCTTAATCTGAAGTTTGATTCCAAAAAACCCAAGTCCCCTGTTCTATGCCCAAGACCTCTGTTACAACGAGTAGAGTTCTGAGCGAAATACTTCACAATAGGAAGCAAGAGAAACATCGCAAAATTGCTCACTTTAGACTGATAATTTTCTGTGCAAAAATTCAACTATGGACATTAAAAACATAATATCAAACACAACCAATCCACAATTGAATTTCAACATGAGGATTTATAACCAGAGAAAACCCTCTCCAGGTTAAAAGAATTCCAGAATGGCTTTAAGATTCTACTAATGAGCGCTTACAACACCATAACAATTACTGTCACAATGAAATCTGCTGGAAGCAAAGCCCTTGTACAGTTTCTACATTTCCACAGTGGAAGCAAGAATCTTTCTATCTCTCATGATCTGGTTCTGTGGTCAGATCCTTTTCTATGGCTGTCTTGTTCTGCTAAACGTGAATCTGTCTTAGCTTTGGCTTTGGTTCTCATTTAGGATCGTGGATATATGATCTTGTTGTGGCTTTGACTATACAAACTTGTTCAATAGGAAAATGTTGACTCTGCTATATATAGGAGCTTCAATGGGTGCTCTCAAACTGCTCTACTACAGTAGTTGCACTCTCAATGGAATTCTACAGCAATTGGCACCATCAATATGCTTTGTTAAAATGATGGCTCACGTCAAAAAACTGTGCTACAACCATTGGCACCATGAATCTTCTCTCTGATTCGTCAAATGGTTGGCACCATCAACTAACTTTGCGCTCCTCAGGGTGATGACAATGGAAAACACTTTTTTGGGCAGCTTTGTTTTGTCTCTGATTCAAGGCAGAACTATGTTGGCCTTGTTTTTTTAGTCCTTGGAACTTAGTTCTCTCATATTTTCCAACCTATCCCCAGTTTGCTACCGAGAAAGACATAACTTCACGATATCAAATTGACTATTTTTGGCCATTTATCTTTAGTAATGGTACAACTTTAATTTGGTGCATTCGTACAATATCTAAAGAGCACTCTCAAGCTGTTATTCAGTATTTTAGCATAACTACTACATTTAACTGGCATGCTCTAATATTTATATCAACCATAAGAATTCTTAAGGTAGTTCCACGTTTGTGAAGTAGAAGGAATGCTTCTGAAAACTTCTTATCACAGTGGTACAATTCTGTTCGCAGTTTATCTTTTATAAACCTCCAATTTTCCAAACGTAGTACAGACTATAGCTTGCATCTCAAATTTTGGACAAATATGTTTAGTATTCTACAGAAAATGCATTAAGAATACAGTGCTGTGTCTACTAAGCACAAATAATTGTTGTACTGAGTCATCTAAACATCTTGACATCCTCGTTTTATATTCCTTTTCTGTTTTCACAAAGTTTCCTCTGTTATGGAAAATGTAATTATGTTAATTTTTTTCCATCGATATATGGATTGGATCTAATTAGATGTAAACCCTTGCTATAGTGGTTATTCGAATGGGTTAGGATGTGCATTTTTATTTGTTTCTTTTGAAATACATGCATTACCACTACGCGAGATCTTTGCATTAATTTTGAAATGTTGAGATCTTTGCATTGATGTTGCCTCTGCTTGGTGGTGTCTCTGAGATTGAGCTGATCCAAAGGCAATGGATGTGCATCAGCAGTCAATTGCTCTTTTCTAGCACTGTAATCCAAATCCTCTAGCATGCAAACAAGTGCCGCAACAATTATCTCTAGGATTGATCGTTTTTTTCTCACCTTCACTTTAGGCTTGGAAACTTTGTTCCAAATTTTTTAACATTTGACTCACCTGATAGACAATGATCTATGTGGGAATTTAAGGCTATATTGGATGTAGATGAGAAATATCTACAAACAGGACAAATCTTTGGTATCATGGCCTCTGGAAGAGATCCCGGATTCCCAAATTCTTCGTTCTTCCCAGGATCTGCCTTGCTCTTCTCTAAAGTTTGGATTTGCCTTGTAGGCTCCTGCGTCTTCTACACTGCTTGAATTGGAGCACCTCCATTATGATATCAAATCATCTGCTACTATGAAATGACACAAGTCACAGATGCTTTGATAGACTTTTCTTTTGGGCACTTCATCGCGAACCAAGTTTTAAAATGTCACAACCCACTTGATATTTATCCCTAGCAAGAGTGTCACATGTGAAGATCAGGCTTTTGATGAAGTGAATAACTTGGTAAAGAGAATTTTTGATTACTTATGTATTCGGCCCAACAATATAGATTTTTATGCACTATCATTTTTAACCATGTGCTGAAAAACATACAAAAAACTATGTTTTTAGTGAAATTTGAGCTCACAAGAATCAATGCTAGTCAAAATCTAGACCTTGCTCCCAGCTTACTGGTAAAAGGCGGTACTCATATTCCATGCAAGTAATGGAATGCCTTTTTCGTTGTTTTATCTCGTCTTATTCGAACTTCCAAGTCTAGCATCAATGATTGTCTTATGCTTCAGAAAAATGGTATTATGCTTTAGAGAAGTGTATCTACTTCTTATTATACTTCTTAAATTCCAAGTCTAGCATCAATGATTATTTTATGCTTCACACATAATCTAGTTTTCATTATACTCCTTGAAACATTTTTTATTAGTTGAATGAGACAAACTTAAAGGGAGTAAGCTAATATATTAGCAAAAGGATTTCTGTCACAAATCTAAGATTATTATAGGAATTCAATGGAAATTTTAGGCATCACCTGAGTAATCTTCAGTGTCTGCAAATTTTGACATCCAAAGAGAATTTTGTTACAAAATTAGGAAGCTCCTACTAGAAAACATGTTGATGTTGATGCGTAGCAATCTCCTTCATTTATAGCCATGTGTTAGAATATTTAAAAATTCCAGAATAACAATGGAGAGAGTAATACTCTCCTCTTCTAACACAGAGAAAATATTGAAATTTCTTCACTGGAAACAGAGTTCAACACTTTGAAAAATTTCTATTCCTTCAAAAAAAACTATTACAAATTCTTCCTCACTGAGAGGGATTACAAAATGTGACTGCTACAAAACGTAGTGCACTCAAAATTCTTCTCTTTCTCTAAAACTGCGCACTGCTGTGCTCTTCAAAACACTTACACTGCTATTGTGTGTAATAATAAACTTTACAACTACATTCCGAAACAGGCTCACAACCCTTTTCTTTTATATGCAACGCATATATTAAAAACATAACAAAACTATGCAAATAACAAATCTATTAAAATGCTCCTGGGGTCCACAATTTATAAATGTTTTAATATATATATTAAATATATATATAAACATATATACATTGCATTTAAAACAAAATATTACCAAAACCAGTGTGGAACCTTAATAAACAATAAAACTATTTCGCCGCGCATTATATAAAACATATAACAAAACCTTTGTCAAAACTTAAAATGAACCCTTTAGCCATGGAGCCTACTGGAATTCAAACGACGATAAACCATAATTCAAACCAAATTTGCGTTCCAAAATAGCCTGCTAACGTCGGCCAATTTTTTGATGCGAAAACCAAATGAATTCCACCCTAATATTTTTCGGGTCCGAATTTGGGCTGGCGTACGGAGAGAGAGTTGTGACGCGAATTTATTATCAAATTCACCCTAATATTTTTTGGGTCCGAATTTCCACTGCGTGAGCGGCCCAAACAAAGATCCGCTCCAATCAATTTCTACCACATGTCCTCCTCTGGCTTACCATGGTGCAGGACCACCAAACTTTAAACAAAACCCGCGCTTCAATCAAAAGTTGCCCTGTTCCCGGATGCGGGTGCATTGGATGGCATTTAAGGAAATGGGACATGGCTATGGCGAAGTGTGGAGACACCTGCCCACCCATGTCATGGATGGTAGACGATATTTAAGTTCCAAGGTTTTCATATCAGTCGCATTAAGTTTTAACACTGTTCAAGATCGGAGCTCCACTGTTGTTAGCGATTCCGCATGCTCCAATATGCTCCAGCCTTCGGCTCTCATCAATGAGAGATTTATGATGGGCGTTCTTCGATGCCATTGCAGTTGAGTTGATAAAATGGCGTCTCTCTATTGTTTCTTAGACGAGCCACAACCTTTGAATTGCAGATGCTCTCCGGTTGCTGGGTTACCCTGCCTGCGCACTGTGACGGGAAGGAGAAGCCAGCTGAATTGTTTCTTAGAGCTTGGTGAAAATATCTAATTCTCTCGGTCTGGTCTGTGTCTTTCTTCCTTAGTTTCTTGGAATCCTGCTTCTCCATCTCGTCTTGTGCCCATTTCTGAGACTACACCCATGCCTCGCATACGTCAAAGGATGTGTTGTCGCAGGGGTAGCACCAAAGGCCAACCCCTGCGCGCTCCCTCCAGCCCCTCAAACAAGTCGTCTTCCCACTCCAGTGATTATTATGCAGGCCTCTATCCAAACACTAGAAGTGGGCGGGGTCGGGTTCTAGGATCTGGCCACCGTATGGACTCCCCTGCTCCTCATTTCCCCACCGCTTCACCTTCTCCCACGACGGACACTGTGCTTTTTTCCGTTAATTGCTCTCTAAACTTCCCATGAATCACAGCTTCAATCACCATAGTTTTCCATGAAAAGGCCCAAGTGGAGGAACAATGCACCCGTCTGGCGGGTTTGAGCTTAGAAAAAGCCCAGCTTTTGAGCCTTCAGGAGGGGAGCGGTGTTATGAATGTGCAGGAACCAGAGGCTCAAGTTTGTAGGGCTCGTGATGTGGAGATAGCGCCTGGAGATCCTGGACCTTCCGTGTCTGAAGCTGCTCCCGCCATGGATAGTGACATGTTTGCCGAAATATGGTGCCAAATTGTCGAAGAACCACCGGATGAGTAGCTGCTTCTCTTTGGTTTGGTTTTCTTGCTTCGCGGCCCACTTAATTGGGCATGTTTTTGCTTATATTACTGTGCTGGACCCTGTTTTATTTTTTAATTCTGTAAACACTGTAATTGTCAAAGATATCAAATGATGGTTCCCCTGCATGGGCAATGCAACGACATGAAAAACGTTCAAGACTAGTTTCCCCGTATGAGGGCAGTATTCTTTTTTGATTTTTTGAAAAATTTGCCATAAGTCTGGGCAATGTTTTTGAATTCGGTCATGCTGTAATTTTATTCCCACTGTTAATAGATTAACCTTACTTAGAAAAAAAAAAGGTTGCCCTGTTTCTATTTTAAACCCGTTTTTGAAATAGATAGCCATGTACTCTGTTTTCTGTTTTAACCCTCTGTTTTTAATGTGCAGGACTGGTTGTTGTTTTTAAACCTTGACTCTGACTGTTCGAAAATTTTGGAAAGCGGCCTGGTGAAAGAACTTCTTCAAACAAATATAGAAAGCGGCTCTCAGTACAGAAGTAGGTGAAAGTAATATTTCAACAGTTGAGTCTTAACATATATTAGTAAGGAGTATTATAGTAGTTCACACCTGTAATACTCACAAAGGGAACCCAGACAAACCATCATCTCTCCAAAATAGTGACTAAGATTTTCACAGTTGGTTTCTTTAGATTTATTGATGCCACAATACCAGGTCTCTTTTAGATTACTTCAAATTCACCGAATGCTTTCAAGCGATTGTCATTATGAATTAGTCAAAACAGGTTTCAGCATACGTCAAGGATTTATATGCACTGGATTTGGATAGTTTAACTACCACTTCGCACATTTATAGGAGTTTATATGCCAAGAACTACTGCACTTTTAATCAGGCTGTCGGAAAATTTTGTTTCATATTTTGACATTATTAATTCCAACCCCGACTTGCGACTCTTAGAAATGAAGATTCAAATAGTTGAGTAATGTGGTTATTAAGGGACAAGAGTCAGATTATACATGTATCAAGGTAGGCTTGATCCAGATGAACTCCACCTGCAAATTACAGATGTCTATCAACACTTGTATCCTTCAGTAGTGTAGTTTGAAATACCATCTCATTCAGTCTTTTGGTGTTCAAGAGTCAAGATCAATAAAAATAAATGAATCTTTCTCGGACTGCTTATATTGTCAAATCATCAACTCTAAACCTTTGAACACCATGCAAAAAAAATTGAGCACCTGGTCACTGGATTAAAATTTCTCGCATGGCTACATTGTGTATAAGCTTCTCTTACCCCAAACATCTCCCACAATCCCCCATAAATAGAAAAAAATGGAAATGGTTTGCATCCCTCTTATTTGACAATTTCTAAGCTAACTTTATGGAACTGTTCTAGTTACCATAAACATATCTTGGTTGATGGGGTAAAAACCCACAGTCTCGGTTCTTCTCTCATTTTCAAACCTCAAGATGTGTATAGATGCCTTCAAAATTCATTCCCAAATTCAATTCTGGGCAAATTTACAATATTGATGCGGAAGCACTTTTCAATAGTTAACTAGTTACAAACCCAACCAACCCAGAAATTCAATCTAAACACTGCAAAGAGAACTACATGAGCTGCATAGGGAAGAGGAGGCCATTGTATCGAAGATCTGGCCGAGGACCAGGAGACTGTAAGAAATTTCATTTATATAAGGAATCTGTTAGTATTATATGTGCGTTGATTGAGTAATTTTTCTGTGTGTGAATATATGTACGCATCCTGGTGAAAGATAATTTAAATCCCGTGGTAATTAAGAAACCCTGTGATGAGGTTATGTGCATATAGACTGGTTGAGTTCTCGGTGGAACACGAGCTAATGACTCAGGACTTATGAGAATTGGTGAATTCCACAGATAACTGTGTCAAATAGTTGGGGAATTTCTTTATAATCAGTTGTGTGAACAGAGGGTGAATTAGGTTAATGACATTCCCGTACACCTGTGGTAGAGCAAGGAGATGTTGTGCTCGAACCTCCGTGAGCTAGGTAAAACCTCGTAATGAGTGTTGTGAATGTGTAGGCGATTGAATGAACCAAGGACCGGTGTATCGATTTGCAGAGTCGATACTAACCTTGTCGGAACCATAAGACATAAACCGTGGCATATGTCATGCGTCGTGTCTCCTCAAAATGGTTGTGCTCGAGTTCATTTGGTATGGCCACGCGAGGGATGAACAACGAGGAAGAGTTCAATGGCAGTAAGGCATTGGTAAGCGGATGGAACCTGGAGTAAGAGTAGTTGGAACCTTGAGGACCGCACAGTAAAGACGGGTTTCCGGCATATCGCACCACCTTTGTACGGTAAGCGGTATTCCCCATTTGGACGCGATCAATGTCATAGGCTGACACGTGGCCTTGAGCGGTTTTGAAAACCCACTCTCATTGCGAGTTAATGATCATGCAACTAACTCGCGCGATATCCAGTTGGATTGTTGGATCGTCAAGGCCAGAGCGATGTATTATCCACCGTTGGATGTGGAAAGGCTGCTAGCGCTAGGCCCCACGCGTATATACGTCGACTATTGTTGTCCTAACTAAGGTTCAACGAAGTTATGTGCAGTTGTTTGCATTGACAAAATTTTATTCATATTTATGTGTCCAAGTGTCATATGAAGTCCCAGTTATAAAGTGAATGCCATCACTAAAGGTTAGCGGGGTCCGATCTTATTATATGATTGTTTATGATCAATGGCTAGCGGTGGTTTATTATATTAATATTTCGTCGAATTATTCATCACAATTGGAGCATTTCACAATTCCTGTAAATATTAGATTTTACATATATTTTGCAGGGTTATTTTTTTTTTAAAATTGAACCGTGTTGATTATCTTAACTTGCTTGTAGCGTATATTGAAACCTTATACTTATCAGGTCTTCTTGATTTTGAAACGTTTACAAAACAATATCACTTGTAATGCAATGATATTAAACTGTTCTTCTGGCATGGTATTGGCCTTTTATGAAAATCATTGATATTAGGCAATACCGACGTCGATATTCGCATTCACCTTTTCTTATCGATAAATCCAGCCTTTGTATAGGTATGGGTGAAATAGTTGAAGCTTAATGAGGCGTGACATTGCTTATCAATCCAGGCAATCCAAATTTCTGGTATTTCTCTGAACGACAGCACAACGTCGGAAGAGTGACGATTTGGGAAACGTCAAAAGAGCAACGCTTGTTTGGAAGCGATGGAAAAAGTGTCAGTATTGCGACACTTTTTCAAGGCGTTGGAATTGTGATGTAATGGAGAACCACGTTTTGTTCATCTTCGAAATGTCGCTCCTGTGACGACTATGTGTCGAAATAGCGACGAAGTGGCCGTCGGAAATTGGGCCAAATTTTCAAGTGTGGAGAAGAGCACCTACGAAGGGCCCTTAGGAAACTATGATGGTGCACTTGAAGTTACCTACCTTCAAGGGCTCAGCCGATGAAGACATGGAGCGGTTTTGGTTTGTGACGGAGTTGGTATGGGTTGCGCAGGGCGTGGTGGGCGACACTATGAAGAAAGTACAGCTATCCCTAGCCTTTGAAGGAAGAGCTATGGATTGGTATATGGGATACGTATCGAAAAATAAGGACGCAACTATCTAGAACATTAAGGACGCCCTAGGACAGCAATTCCATAACCCTAAATCCTATTCTTAGGTAGTAGCAGAATTAAAAGATTTCAAGTAGGGGCCAACTGAGTCTGTATGGGAAGTAGATCAACGGCTAAAAAAAACTATCAGATAAGGAGGATTTCGGTACGATGACAAACAACTTACAGAATCGTTCATTGGCATGCTACTCCCTCACTTATGCATACCTATGGGTCGCCAGACTTTTGACTCATAGGATGAGGCCATGGGAGCTGTGATGAGGCTATGCACCAGGAAATTCATAATCTATAGTAGGAGAAAAGAAGAGGGGATGGCATGGAATTATATCACGCAGTAGGCCACCCAGGACCAGGAGCACGTGGTCCGGGACAACAGGGCTCAAGGGAACATACGCTCTGGCGTGGAGGGAGCTGCGCATCAGGGTTACGTAGTATCCACCAATGGCCCTGTAATGGCACCCCTGTTTTCGAACCAAAGTGACGCTGGTGCCGGTATTGCCTATTGATAGGCCATGAGGAGCAGGAATGCCAAAGCCCTAATGAAATAATAAATAGGGGAAAAGATCCTACCTCATTAAGAACCCCCTCGGGCAGGGATGACTCCCCCCTTGGAGGAAGGGACGGGAGCCAGAGCGAAAGCGCAGGTCGCGGTTGAGGCCAGTCACACTACTATAACTATGGGGGCATGGGGCATTTAGCGAAGGATTTCCTAAACCCTTTGCGACAGTCTTACAAGTATTGTAGGTAGTGGGCCCATACGCTGGAAGAGTGCCCAGCCTTAAAATCAAAGATACAGGAAAATCAACTCCCATCTGCGTAGAAGGTGTGAAGGGTCCATACTGGGCTAAGGGGAAAGGATTCCAAGGTAAATGTGGTAACGCGCAGTGGATTGG
Source organism: Pinus albicaulis (assembly GCA_034641835.2). NCBI lineage: Eukaryota > Viridiplantae > Streptophyta > Pinopsida > Pinales > Pinaceae > Pinus > Pinus albicaulis. The sequence goes on from CM076571.1 coordinate 814,572,636, forward strand.
CGACTGGGGGGGCTAAGGAGAAAGACGAAACTGACTCACTGATCCGCAGTGTAGTAGCAACCAAGAAGGATTGGACCTGGGCAAAGCGAGGGAAACATTTATGGAGGCTCGAAAGGACTTCCTGGAGACTAAAATTCTGCCATCTGCACACTCTGGAGTTGAGGAAACAACTGCGGAAGTTAAACCTTTCTTACAAGAATGTGTGAGGCTGCTGTGCAACTCTTAGGCAGTATGAAATCTGTAGGCTTTACTAGAAATCTGCGCAACATGAGCTGCCAGGTCACCCGACATCAAATATGTGCATAAAATATACAAATATAAAAGATGCACTGGCAGGGAAATGCAACTGACAGTCCGGATCACTGACTATGAGAGGGATCGGGTTACATTAGACCTCAGATCAGACGCCAATATACTACCTAAGAACACTTGGAAACACATGGGGGAACCCAAGCTGGAGCGACCCACCATCCAGCTTCGAATGGAAAATCAACAAAATATAATTCCTCTAGGGAGACTCCCCAGCGTCATGGTTGATATCACAGGGGTAAGGATATTAGCTGAATTTGAAGTGATATAAATTGTGGAAGATGCAGATCCCTACCCTGCGCTCCTCGGCTTGGACTGGGCTATAGACATGGGGGGCATCATCAATCTAAAAAATAGCAGCATGATATTTGAAAACAAGGGCACACGGGTCATTGTACCACTAGACTTGGTAGAAGGAAAATGTTATGCAAAACCTATACCTAAGGAGGGGGATAGGGATTATATCTATAAATTGATAGTGCGCGATAGGGACAACCTAACCCATGGCAATGTACCATGCTACGAGGGGGATATTGAGGATCCCAGTAAGGATATAGAAGCTTGGCAGGCCCAACTAGGAGAAGCCTCTATGTTGTGTTGTCTTTGTATCTCAAAGGACTCCCTCTGTATGGGATCGGTCAACCCATGAGTGAGCGACAGGCTCCCTATGACACCTGTAGGTTCCGTAGGTAGCGGTCTGATGCATAAAGCCACTCCCACGATAGTGAAATAGTCAGGGGTCAGACAGTTGGTTTCGACGTCAGCCCCCCTTAAAGCCTTAGTAGAACAAATAATAAAAATCTCTTGGTCTTGGGCCAAGAGCTACTTAGGGAGCAAGCCTGTGTTGGGGGAAGACATGTAGCTATCACATATCGGTAACCATAGTGTAACGAGTACACCTAAATCACTGAGGATGCAACAACTAGCCGTTGGGACTGTACCCTCTGGTAAAAGGTAGAAGTTACCGTTGAGAGAAGTGGCTTCTGAGCCGTTGGCAGGTCGAGTTACAGGAAGTTTTTACTGTTCCTTCGGAAACCTGCCCTGTGTAAAATATATCTCTCTATCATCTGATGGCCAATGCTTAAAAGGGGGCGAGATAGTCCGGTTAGCTGTATTGTCTCATGTAAACAAGCGGCCTACTTTAAGTGTCTTGCGGAAGTAATCGAGCAACAAAATTTGTTACAATTGCAGCACCCCTCTCATGACTGGTGAACCCCCTCTGTAAGGTAGTAGTCACCCAGAGCCAGGATTCATTTATCGCTCAAGAATGTTGACTACTACCCCTGCCGAAACCTCCGCCCCAACTAAACTTGAGGTTGAAGAAGTTCTGGAAGATGAGCCTGAGTTAGAAGAAGTCCCCCCTCCACGGACCACAAGGAAAGGCAAGGAGAAAGCTCAGAGTTTGGGGACTACCCCATAGGCATCAAAAAGGCCCTGAAGTTCCCTAAGACATGCCAAGCCTCTGCCCTCAGTACAAGATGACCAGGAGGGGGCTCTGTCAGATAACCCGATCAACTGGTTACCCCCCTTATTTCGACGATGAAGACCATCTACGCAAATACTAAAAAACTTGGATGGCTTGATCACCTACCTGCAGACTCCGCTAATCCCAGGAGAGGTCCCCATCATCGGTGACCCCTGTGGATGCCTCCATGAGGTCAAGTTCGATAATCATGATCTGGCGGACCATGACACTTTCCTGGAATTGGCCTCTGCATTATACTTTGATACAATCTATGAGGATGATGGAATCATGGTAGTACCTCAATGATGGGTATGCGGCTTGGTGGGATCCGGACTCCTGAATCTGCTCTGTATGCCCCACTTTGGCCATTACAACATCACAGATCAGTTGGCATGCCAGTTACTCACCCTCATTCACAATGGCTACTTATGGATTCGCGATAGGGTCCCTATCGATGTTGAGTTGATCCACAAGATTACAAGCCTCCCGATGTAGGCGTCGCACTTTCTCACAAAAGTTGGAAATAAGTTTGAAGCTGCTATCACTCTGTTTGTTTAGGAGACCTATGCAGTACAGCGAAATCAGTGAGGGTTTGTGATCCAAACCATCAATGACCCTGCTACACAGATGGGCACTCGACTGTTAGCCTGCAAACTCTTATGGAGGTGCTAGGTTGCGACTGTCCCCGCCTATGTCATCCAGCTAGTCGGCTAGTGCACGAAGGGTGTGTTCTTTAATTGGGCTCAATACTTGGTCGATGAATTTCTCGCTAATGTCCGCGAGTCTCAGGAGCATGGGACATATTTATTCTATTCGTGGCTGTTATTCATCATCGCACTAGTCACCTGGGACAAACCAGAGGAGTCAGTCATTCTAGAGCTCCTTGCTGGGATGTGTGAGAGCACTCGGTATGCTCACTTATGGGACTATAAGCAACGCATTGAGGATAACAAGGTATTTTTTGTCCTCTTCCAAAGTAGTGCTGCCACTACCATAAACTCCCGACCCTACTTATCCCCCACCATATATGACAAATACAAGAATATTGCTGCATTTCAAATCACCATGCACCAAGTCTGGATCCGTAGCCTTGCCAGTCTGGATTCGTAGCCTTGCCAGTCAGACATGGAAGGATATCCATTATATGATACCCGATGAAGAAATTGATCTACTGATCTCACTGTGGCCCCTTGCCTGGAAAATAGGTCTCCCTGACACTCCAGCATCAGTTACAGTCGAGCCCAGAGGTAACTCTCTACGGCAAACTGATACAGCTCCGACCTAGGTAGATATCGCCACCACCCCTCCTCCCGGAACTAAGAGGACAGGGGCATCAACATCAAGACCAAGGAAGAAACCGCACGCCCGTCGTGAGCACTATGACGCGACAATCACATTAACGGATGAAGACCTGGAGCAGATCGCAGACACGGTCACCATGGCTACGGAGGATAAGTGGGCACTTATCACGGCCTAGTGGAAGGCAGGGGTCGACTCTCTTTAGGAAGACCTCCGTGCTCTCTAGATAAAAAAGAATCACCCCCCATCCAGTGAAGGCCAGGCACCACCCCTGTTAGTCGACAGAAGCTTGGCACAAATCATGGAATCCAGTCGACTCTGGAGTATCCCTAATGGTGCCTTAGTCAGAACGTAGCCCCTGGAAGTCACAGGATTTCAGCTGAACTTCACTCGGCTACCCCATGCTACCTTAGAAAGTATCCTTCATGCTGTCTCCCAGGAGATTAGTGACTGCACTCAATCCGCAACATGACAGCTTGCGGCAGCCCAACACACCATTGTGTAGAAGAATGATGAAGTAATCTAGGTTGTGTCACAACAGGCAGACCTTGAGACTGTGATCCACCCGCTTTGAACAAAAGTCATAGAGGAAATCACGGCTGAGGATACATCTCGGAATAAGGTGGAAAAATGGGTTGCTACCGTCAAAGCCTCTCGACTGGAAATGCACACTGTCAGAACTCAACTGGAACAACAGATTTCGAACTTATAGGCCAGATTACAGCCTGGCACTCCCCCAGAAGTCCATGCCCAGTGTGCCGCTCTAATCACAAATGCAACAATGACCATCACAGGGAAAATTTCTCAAGGTGACACGCTGCTGGAGTCAGCCATGCAGCTCTGGACTCGGGTCCAGCACGATCCAGTCCTCCAACAAATCAATCAAGACTTACAACAAAAAGAAGAAGCCGTTGAAAAGATCAACGCTACGCTACCTACCTTGGTACCTGCCCAACGCTTGGCACGATTGAAAACCAACATCGACCTCCAGAACGAGATTAAGAAACTCCGACATAAACAACACGTCATGGCTGAACGTCTAAAGCCCTGGACTACCTCCACCCTTTGATTCACACAAGACATCGATGGTGCAACTAAGCGTCTTAATCAGCTTCTTGCAAGCGTTACCACAGTCCCTGAAGAGCCGCCTTCCCAGAAGCTGGTCGCTCTTGCACAGAATGCTGCTGCCCAAAGTCAAAATGTACTCCCTCAGCTCAGACGATGTCTTGATACCTTGCGGGCGCAGATAGAAGCCGCACCACTGTAGTGACTCAGGACGAGTCACAAGATTGTGTTGGGGGATTATTGGAACGGGTTCTCCTAAAAAACTACTAAAATAGTCCATTTTGAATATTTTTGATTATATTTAGCCTAGCATAGGGGTTTTGGGGTGGGTATTTAGCCTAGCATAGGGGTTTTGGGGTGGTTCAAAGCCCCGAACACATTGTAATGGGTCAAAGGGTAAACTAGGGGTCCAAAAACCATGGGTTGCGGACCATAGGAAAGTCGAGGCTAGATTGTTATAAATAGAGATGCATTTTGTTTTGTAAAGTATAGGATATGATGGGCTATTGATGTGAACTGTGATTTAAGCTATATGTTTGGGTTTTGGGGAATGGACTCCTGCTGGCTGTGTGCGTGGAGATCCAGGTCCAGCTGTGTGTGGACCCTGCTGCTGTGTGCACAGGTTGGGAAGGGAATTGGAATTGTAAGGAAGAATTGATCAATGAATGGATGAGAAAGATTGTCAGAGAACTGAATCTGTGAGTACTTTTATGTGAATTACTGATAATTGTTGTATTGTGAATTTTCTGTCCTTAAGCTGCGAAAGATATGTATACTATGTCCTTGGATCTAGATCTGTTATGTTCTGTTTATGTACTACTATGTTGATGTTATAAAAAACATATAAATATAGATCTAGTGCACGTGGATGCGAATAGAGACTTAATTAACCCTGCGCAGAACAAGGTAATATGGGAATCCCAAGATCTAGTGTAGCTCTGCTTGCTTTACCCATCCTTTCTCAGGGTGCGGAAACCTGGTTCCAGCACCCACCCATACTAATTCGGGTGAGAATTTGACCTACGCAAGCAGGTCACTGCAAAAAGGGCCAGTAGTATAGGGGTTTGTTGGCAAACCTTGCACACCGAACCTGGGTCAGGACCCCTCGAGCCAACAGGCATGAATAGACTCTCATGCTTTAGTTGATGAAAAGGAAGTGAGGTCATAAAAGTATAATATAATATTGGTATTGCTCCTCAAAATTGACTATAACAAATATCGTAATACTCAAATTTGAACAATTTTATAACAAGCTAATTACTACAATACATCAACCAAGTAACATGCTTTTTCATATGTTCGACGAAAATACATCAACCAAGTAGCAGGCCTTTCATATGTTTGACAGACTCTTGGTGTTATCAGAAGGACAACCTATTTTTCGAGGTCAAGCAAGAGATGCTATGGGATATTTTGATAGTTTAAAAAATATATTTTAAAAAAAATTGCATGAAACCATTCTAACAATATCGTACAGTATAAATCTAAAGCCACATAATAAAATATATAAATATGAAAGTGATTATTAATGCCATAATATATAATCACTTACATTTCCATGTAGAGCATCAAACAAGAGACCATATCATTACTAACTTTAAAGCATAATAAAAGAACAAGTTTAGATGAAATGAGGCAACATACCTAGAAAGTTAAAGGACTAGTGTGCTTAGTGACCAAAAAATTGGTCAAATTGAAAAAATATATTAGGGCCAAAATTAAAAGAGCATAGTATATGATTTCCCCCTCCTTCCTTACAAGTGTGATAGTTATCCTAAGCACATGGGGTTCCATTAGAAATGTTGCAGGTAGCAGAAGTAATACTGCAATGGGAGCCATATAAAGAAGAGTAGCTAGCCAGCCAGGGATAGATCCCACCTTTGATTCCTTATTTAGGTATTCAACAAGGTATTGAAGTTATGGTTGTGCCCAAGAATTCCCTATCCCTCGATCTAAATCGATTACGTGTTAGCATAGTGAGTATTATAACTAAAGTGTCAGAGAAGGTTTGATAGATATTGTTGTGAAGACTTCAAAAAAATGGTACTTACAGAGGCGCCTTGTAAAAGCTATGGAGGATATCATGGTTAAATATGACGGGACTGTCAGGAACTCACTTGGTGATTTTATTCAATTTCTATATGGTGAAAATGGTATGGATGCTATTTGGATTGAGTCACAGAACGTTGATTCTCTGAAGATGAAAAATAAGGATTTTGAAAATGCTTATAACTATAAACTTGATCAAGAAAATTGGAATCCTAGTTACATGTTACCAGACCATGTGGAATATTTGAAAACAATATGGGAGTTCTAGAATGTTTTTCATGCGGAAATGCAAAAAATGGAATCAGATAGATGACAACTAGGTACAGATATTGTAACCACTGGAGATAACGCGTGACCTCTGCCTTTAAATCTTAAGAGGCTCATCTGGAACAACTAAAAGACATTAAAAATTGATATGAGAAAACCATCAGATATGCATCCCATGGATATTGTAGAAGCAATTTATAGGCTTCATGAAAGACTTAAGGTTGTTATCAATGATTACCCCATGATTAGCACAGAAGAATGCCACTCTGTTTTTCAACATTCTACTTCGAAGTAAATTTTCTAGTAAGCGTGTGCTGAAGGAGTACCACCTTACAAGGGAAGTATTTAAATGGGTAATTGGTGAGATATAATCTCATTTTCTGCAGTCCTTAGTTGCTCCAAGTGAGAATATTGGCTGTGTTGCAGTGCAAACCATTGGTGAACCAACTTCTCATATGGCACTGAATACTTTCCATTATGCTGGTGTCAGTGAAAAAAATGTTACTCTCAGTGTCCCCAGGCTTAGGGAAATCATAAATGTGGCAAAGAATATTAAAATTGCTTCACTGTATGTGTACCTAAAACCTGAGGTTAACACGACAAAGGAAAGGGCCAAAAATGTGCAGTGTGCTTTAGAATACACAACCTTGAGAAGTGTTACAGAGGATATTGAAGTGTGGTATGATCCAAATCCAATGAGTAATATCATTGAGTAGGATGTTGAATTTTTCAAATATTTTTATGAAATTCCAGATGAGAATATTGCACTAGAAAAAATATCTCCATGGCTGCTCTGTATAGAATTGAACAAAGAGATGATGGTTGATAAAAAAAAGAGTATGGCAGACATTGTGGAAAATATTAACCTTGATTTTGACGATGATTTGAGATGCATTTTTAATGACGATAATGAAAAAAAATATTCTATTTTTATGTATTATACATGAAGAAGGTCCTAAAGGAGAGGTACAAAATGAAAATTCTGAAGATGATGTTTTTTGAAAAAAATAAAGTAACATGCTTACATAAATGGCTCTAAGGGGAATTCGAGTTGTGATATATTTTGATGGGTCATACGTGAAATACATGCATCTATCCATTCCATGTGATAAAATTACATATTGAGGTCATTTGATGGCTATTACTCGACATGGTATCAATCGCAATGACATAGGACCAATGATGAGTTTTTCATTTTAGGAGACTTTGGATATCCTTTTGGTTGCTGTTGCATTCGCTGAATAAGACCCTCTAAGCTGTGTTACAGAAAACATCATGCTTGGCTAATTGGCTCCTATTGGTACCAGTAATTCTACCTTGTATTTGAATGACAAGATGTTGCAATAGGCAATTGCACTCCAGCTACCCAAATATATGGAAGGTTTAGACTTTGGCATGTCACCAACTTGGTCTCCTATTACAGGGACACCATACCATGATGCCATGATGTCACCCGATTATTTTATCAGTCCCAAACTAAAATTTGATGGGGACATGATTCTAGCATCATTCTTTCTGCACATAGTCGAAACAGGAAGAATGCACACTGCCAAGTCAAAATATGATGTAAACCACCAAGATGGTGCTAAAACCTTACACACTCTAAAATATTAAACTATGATTGTAATAATATGTTATTTATTCACATGAAACTTCAATTCATGAACTATGGTATATTTCAATATATTAATAGTATAAAAACAAAAAGGGTTTCAATGTTTAAAATCATGTTCAAACTTACAATCAAATAGAGGAAAAAGCACATACAGAAAACAAAATCATAATCATGAACAAGCTTCATCTTGAATTATGAAGTGTAAAGGAACTTACAACATGTGACACTATGAACTTGGTCAAGCGTGCAAGAAAAAAGATCCTGGACATGACCCTGGTTGAGAAGTTGTATTTCTCATGATTCAAGAGGATTTGTACCTGCGTTTCCAAGTCATTCAAAATCCATAATTATCTATACAATAAATAAAAGTAATATTTGTAGTGTTTTTTACTCTAATATGCATTCGTATGATAATGTTAGACTATATGTTGACAATGTCAAACATACCTGAATAATCTTCTCTTCGTTTCAAGAACAATATATTGGAGTCGCCTGAACTTGGAACAAAACTCCCACGATCTGAAAGAGTAGCAACTAAGTCAACAATGATTTTTTTTTCTGCTATGTTGGATCAAGGGAGGTTTTCTCTAAGATTAATTAACGCTAATAAATTATTCTCTACTAAATAGGGCCAACCACGTGAAGGTGGAAGCCCTTATGGCCCCTCGCCCCTCCCCCCCCCCCCCTCCTCACATCACTCTCAATTCCCCAATACCCAATCTATATTTCATTTTTTACGAACATGAGCACAAAAAAAATATTCAATAACTAATTAAAAATAAATGCAACAAAAAGTACAAAGAAAAAATTGAAAGTGTATGGCATAAAATAGTACGAAAAAGATTTTTTACATAATACAAAAAAGTTTCCAAGTATGGTACATCATTCATCATCTATCTTATAATAATACAATATTTTACATTATCAAATTTTCTTTTTCTTCTTCCTATTCCTAAAGCTCCTAACTACATCATCAACATCATTGTTCTCTACTTCTATTTCGTGCCTTTCTCGCATAGCTGACCTAGTTGGGTACTCACGATGTCTGGTCTCATGTAGTGACGGGGCATCACCTACAAAAAATAATAGTAATAAATTTAAATTGCTAGTTTTTAAATATCATTGAAGTAGTCCGGTAATATTAATAAAAACAAATTGCAATGAAATTATTTACCTTGTGCACCAGTCGTCACCATTGGAAACGTTACCCCGTGTTCCTCTCCGGTGGTAGGATGCTCAAGTACAACCATTTCTCTGTCATTTAAACAAAAGATGGTATAAGGAAACAACCCTCAATGTATAATTAGAAAAAATTATAAGTAGAAATTAATTACCGTCGTGGGCCTCATTGATAGCAACACTGTCGGCCTGGTCCCCACTGGAATGATCAAGTTTCATGTGAGGACCATGTTCTGGCAATATTTCACTCTCAACACACTGCTCTACAACTAGGTTATTTGGCTCGTTGAAAGTGCTGCTCCCCTAATTTAAAAGAAAATATTAGAGATTAAAATTATGGACGAAAACAAACATATTGAAAGGTTAACGTTTTACCTTATCAAGCATTGCAGATCTTGGGAACTACCCCAATAATTTACGATGTTCAACTACGGCTTGATAGTCATAATGGAAAGCGATCTCTATGTCTTCCTTTGTGGTTTTCATTCCAAATTCACCACCCTACATTGCATATGATTGTGTATTTTTAATGTTATTTGATAGGATTACAAAAATGTTGGAAGTGGATACAATTAATAAGATGTTTAACTACTTACAATTCTTGTGGCTAATTTCAAGTAGCCACCCTGGCCTAGCTTGTGCTGGCCTTGTTTTTCAATCTTAGATTTGGTTTCCTTCGAGGTGTCAGACAACCTATTATCAAAATCTTGAAGTCAGTTATGTAGCACAGTTTTATTTTAGACATAGGGAAAATTAAATCTATTGAATTAAAGTTGTAATTTACCTTGCGGGTCCGGTTAGCATTTTTCCTTATTTCTTGGTCTTTTTCTTTTTTTCGTCCTTGATGAGTGCTCTCCACTCCCTCTTTGGAATTATGAGAGGACACTTGTATCTAGAGTTATTTTTTAAGTATGTCCTATAGGTGTCCCACATATATTTCAAATATTTTCCAACTTTCCAGGTGGCCGCTGTTTTATCAAATGTGCCCGCCCCAAAAAGGCCTTCTAGATAATCTAGAAGTTATTTTTTTTAGGTTGGAATTCTGGGAATTCCACCTTATGCATATGGTTGGGCCAAAAATTACCAACGCCTTGCTCTCCAAGGCCCTAGAGAAATCATTGTTTCTTACACAGAATAATATAGTATCATTAATTTAAAATAATAATCATGATAAAATATGTTTTAGATAGAGTACATGAAACAATTAAAGTATTAAAAATTACTTGGGAGTTGTAATTTATTTATAGGAACACCTTCATTGTTCACTAAAAACGTGCCTGGAATGGTCCCCGTGGAGGTGACATGTGTAGCTCTAGGAAATGCAATCATAAAGTTGGTCATATCATCCTCATCACTGCCACCATGTTCAACGGTTAGCTGTGGGTCTTATTGGGGGTGCGTTTATTCCTGCTACCTAAAGGCGTATGAGGTGTACAAGAGGGTTCCTTGGGAATCTCTTGTCTTTGTGTCCCACTACCACCAACACCAGGGAAAATAGGTTACAGAAAATGCTACATACAAAAGATTTTTTTTGTTGGTTTAGTTAATTTAAAAGTTATAAATCAACCTATCACAATTGATATGATGCATAACAATAAAAATATCCTTTTGATTTTTTTTATTACCTCATATGTCTAAAGCTGGGTCATGACTTGTAATATCCTTTCTTCTAATTCAGGTGTTTGAGGCACAATGTCTACCAAACGCTCAAGTTCCTTGTTTGCATTTAGAATATTTTTTCGCAACAAAACAAATGGGCTTGGGGTGAATACAAATATTCCTCGTTGAGGGAATCATGACGTGCACCATGGCCAGGCGTCTGCATATTTGAACAAAATTAACATTATTTCAATTATGTAAACAATTAAAATACCTAAAGATAGAGAAATGTTGGCACTTTACATGTTCTTCGACTGACCCCTTTCTGCGATCATCCTGCCACATTATAAAATAATAAGAAGCATGAAATATATGTAAAAAATTGTTAAATTTAAAGAAACTAATCTGGAAGCGAAATTGTTATTTTTTTACCTGTCCTGAGGTTGTTCTTGTGCCACGATAAGTCTGCCACATTGTAATAAAATTAGAAATGTGAAAACTTGAAAAAAATATATATCTAACTTGAAAACACAAAATGAAAACTAAAATAATTTATAAATTTACCCTTCTTGTACATAAACTTTGTGCATTAAATAGTACAACTTTACCATCAAATGACATTTGAGTTTAAAGAGAATAAAAAATAAATAAGAAATATTAAGATTAGATCAGCATACAACACAACAAGGTAGAGGCGCATTTATAAGGAGGGGAAACCAATATGGCCACCCCTTGGCTCCACAATGTATGATTCTTCATTATTAATTATGTGGATTTTATTTCTATACATATTAAATTTTAAAATTTAAAAAGTTCCCTAAAAAAACTCTGAGCATTCTCACCCTCTCTCTTAAATTGGTTAAGGAAGAATTAGAAAAATGTATGCGACTTCATCATGTCATATATCTTATGAGTATATTGGTAGCAACCCCAGTAAGGGACACTTGCATCAGACCACAAATTTAAAACTAAATCAACAATTTTCTGCACAAATCATGCCCAATGTTACCATTTTCAGTGTTTTGCTGATGCTAAGCTGGGGGATTTCAAAATCAAAACCTGTAAAACAACAATAGTGTATCAAAGACATTAACATAATTGGATTAAAATAAATGAGCATAAATATGAGTAAATATGTGAATTGATATGACTGCTAAATCTTAGAACACAACATTGATAAACGAGAAAAAAAGAGAGCAGGAAAACAAAATAGGATCAAAATATTTCTTCTGAAATATGATAGTTTAGAACCTTATAACCTCACAAGAATAAGAGAGAAACAAACCACATTATCACAATGTGCTATATCAAGAAGGTCACAAGATCAGAAGATGAGATGTTACAATTTTTAGCTTGAGTTGTGCATTTTTACACAGCTCAAGTGAGGCATACTCAGAGGGGTTATGGACTCGCATAACAAGGGCACACAAACCAAGAGGGTTAACTGAGCCTACATGTTAATTTTGACTAGCTTGGCCTTAACTGTGATCAGGTGCGTTGTTAAGGCACTCCTTGATGTGATTTTTTAATTTTTCCTCCAAAAGTAAAGGTCAGATTCGTCTTCTAAATTGTATATAGGGAACACTCTTCATCCCATTCTCACACACTGACTTCTCATATCTAAGATAGGGCTGTGGATCTATGGAAAGGGCTTGAAGGCTTCTAGCGTAGGATGTAGGAGAAGAATGCGGAGGTCTAGACAACATATATCTAAGCTAGCGTTGAGCAGTTTCAGGTCAGAAGATCAAAAGATGAGATATTACAATTTTTAGCTTGAGTTGTGAATTTTAGATCAAGAAGGTCACAAGATCACAAGATGAGATGTTAAATTTTTTAGCTTGAGTAGTGTGTTTTTACACAACTCAAGTGAGGCATCCTCATAGGGGTTATGGAATCTCATAACAAGGGCACACACCCCAAGAGGGTTAACTGAGCCTACATGTTAAGTTTGACTAGCTTGGCCTTAATGGTGATCAAGTGTGTTGTTAAGGCACTCCTTGATGTGAAGTCACCAGTTCAATTCCCTGACCTGATCTGGGTGATGTATTTGGACATGATCATGAACAGTGTAGTCCTACCCCACTTACAATTTTTTTTTTTTTTCAAATAAATTGCATTCAAAATTTTACATCAAACTTACTAGTTTGGGACTGTGGGAATCAAATTTATGCAAAAACATTGAAACCGTGTTGAGCTGCTGGCTAGCAAAAATTTCTACATGTCTACCCAAATATCATAAGAACCCACTCTAAATTGGCCCGAGTAATTGGAAAGAAAATACACCCAATGAAAAGTAGCACCAACATCCTCTATAGTGCCAATCAACTCCACAATGGTATCATACGATCAACTCTAGATAAAAATGAATCTACAAATGTAGCTCCAAAACAAAGGCCAGCATTTGATATAAATTTTTTCTTGAGGAGGATGCTCAAGAACAATGGAGAGAAAAAGAATGAACTTTTTTTTTTCTAAACTATACTAATTCTATTTATGAAAACATACTGTTACAAAACTGCCTCAGTTCAGCTATGGGAGCCTGAAGAGTGGGCTTGATGTCCATGCTTTAACAAAATAACGAACTGCCCTAAGTGGGAAACCAGTTCTTTTAAGAGGAGTTTCACCGCCCTTGAGAGGGAAACCGGTTCATTTTTCATTTCATACAACATACTAAAACATAAAAGACTAGAGTAGCAAGCAGCTGTTGCTGTTGTAGAAAACCAGAGAAAATCAGAGAATATCCCAAAACAGTAGAACGAGTGTACCATGTTGAACCAAGACAGGCAGGAATTATTGCACGTGAGTTGGAGAAGGCGGTTCCTCCACTATACGACACCAATACTCGCCTTCTGGTTCTTCAACCTCATCTTTTTGTTCGCCATCTTTGCGCGTGAAGCCCGCGTCCACCTGCATGGGTTGTTTACCTAGGTCGGGTAATGCAGAGCTTGGGGGCTCGACCTATCTCTTAGGAGCATTCGCAAACAGGGCAGGACTAAGACCAAGGGGAGGGGGATTAGTACCAGGCATGGGAGGAAGATCGTGGAGCGTTTCTTCTCTCAGGGTGACAGTAACATAGGCAGTGACAATGGGTTGGTTTAAGGAACATTCAAAGCGGAATTCCACCCTCTGAGAGGTTTGATGCAAGGTATGACTGTCTGAAGCATGAGAGGCAGGGGATACAGGTTTGGACGGAGCAACAGAAGGATGCGGGGAGGGCCGAGTGACGCGTGCAATGCCAGGATGGCTATCGCGCCCTCTGTGGCTACGCGTGTCAGGGGAACGCCTCCACTCTACATTCTCAGAGGAGGTCTCTATATCTAAGCTTGTAGAGGGACACGAGCGCGCAGACTAGCCTCGACTTGCACCCCGGCAACAAAGCATCTGGTGACGAAGCCTTGGCATGGCGCATGCAGTATTTTGAGGCTGAATAAGACAAAAAGAACAGGAAGGGGTCGGAGGAAACCCACAGTGATCGACACAGTAATATTGCAAGCAGGAATTGGAGCAGCAGAAAACGTTTTGGGAAAAATGATAACCAGGTGTAGTCTCCAAGCAATTGAAAAGAGAGAAGCGTCGCCCTGTCTGTGTGCGAGCGCTTGGATCGGCACATGCAGCAGTGTAGGCGCTCCACAGAGGATACAGAGAGCAGCAATCAGAGCAAGAACAATGCATACTGCCCAAGACGAAGTCCATTGTGAATCGACTAAGCAGGATGGGGGTAAGAAATCACCGGCGAGGGAAAGTAAATGCACAAGGAGCTGGCGGAGTAATGGCACGGTTAATGGAGGCGCAGGGGGCCATATGGCCACCCCATGCGAGCCTCCTCGGGATGTGTCCGGGGACTGACGTCCCATCAGGCCTCTCTACCATCCGCATCCGGAAGAAAAAGAATGAACTTCAATTTTGAAGCACAGTCCTATTTTTTCCTTTAGTCTATTTTATTGCTTAGTGTTGCTTCTCTTATTATAACTGTTACGAAAGCACATATATTCAAAGGAGTTATTTGTTCAAAAATAATAGCTTTCTTCTTAAGTAGTATAAGGGGTCATAAATTTATGTTGAAAGGTCATGATTAGGAAGTCATGTTTATAAAATCGTCATTGTAGCGAGTTGGGAAAATTTTCCCAACCGTCATCTCACCAAGGCCTTGATTAGTACAAGATACCTCCTTTTTTTTCAAACAGAGTTAGCATTACAAATGGAGGCATCATTGCTGGAATTTTGCTTCAAACTCCATTCTATTAATCACCTATACATCTAAATATAAAATTCTTCTTGATAAAATGATTTCATGCTTTGTCAAGCTGTGTTAGCATTACTAGTAGAGGCATCATTGCTGGCCATTTTCTTCTACCTTTTTTCTATTACTTAATTATACATCTAAATGTAAAATTGTGTTTGATAAAAATTATTTCACCCTCTGTACTCTCTTCTCTTGATTTTTTTTTTTTATGTGCTTTCCTTTTCATTTGAGTCAAATTCACATTGTTGAACCATTTCATTGTCATCACTCTAAACTAATAGCCTTAGAGAAAATCATTCTCAAGACCCTCTCAAAGGAATTCTTGCAAGGTGACACCTGTGTCATTAAAGACTCTAACATGTTCAAGTTGGTGATCTACTGACTAAGATACCAATCCATTAAAACAAACTGTCATTATGAATGTATTCATGCATAAAAAATTATAATTAACAAGCAATGGATTCTCATAATTCATAATGATGTTATAGACATTAACTTGTACAAAATTTACATTAAATTTTAAACAACACATCCATATGGAAGGAAATGAAATCCACATTCCAAAGAGAGAACATAAAAACCACAATCAATCAAGCTACCTTGTTCTCGTAAACTCCATGAACTGCTGAATTTCAGAATTTCACTTTTAACGGGAAAAAAAATTCAACCAAAGTATACCTTACTGCCTTTACATTGTTGCATAAGCTTTTATCCCATGATAAAATGTGACTTTTTCTAATTATAAAAACTAAATTACTAATGATATTTTTGTCCTAAGTGTACAGATTAAGTGATCAAAGTTTACTTGGGGTTGAATCTAAAAAATTAGTTAGTTGTCTTGGAGAGTGAAATGAAGAATGTGGGCATTTAATGTATAGTCTGGTATAATGGGTAGGATAGGGTTTTAAATAGTTTTTGAGTCCCATATAAAGGGTTGCACTAATATTGGAGGTACCGAGTGTTGAGTATGTGTTCATGGATTTGAATTAATATTTCCCTTTTTCTTTGTCATGTAGAATTGTTTGAGTATCTCACCATGTAGCACACACATGGAAAAAAATGCAAGTTTGTCCTTGTAGAAAATTTGAGATATGGAAAGGGCATGTCACTGAGTGGAATAGTTGAGCCTTCTCTTGGCACTCAGGTCCCCACTATAAATCTACATGGCTTACGTGTGCATATAATTGTTATCATTGGATTATTCTCATGCTAAAGAATGGATTTCAGAATGTATTTTATTGCAGTATGTTATTTATGTAATGAGTTGTTTTAAAAGTGAAATGCTAAGGTAGAAAAATAACCATTCAACTTATGGGGGACATCACCAGAGAATTCACCGAGATATCTTTTCGACCAAGTAAAATCATACTATTAAGGATCAGGTACATGTCATCCTAATTTTTTATCTCGGAGAATTTTAAGAAGAATGCCCAAGGATAATGGGACAAGACAAAAGGAATTCCATTCGTAGATTTGAAGGAAAGAGAAATGGGGAAGATATGTTCTACATTTATGAATAAAGTAGGTAGGACACCTCTATGAAAAGATATCAGAAATCAGAGAAATCAGGTAAGGCACAAATCAATAAGCGATAGGAAACCCTAAGTACAAAAGGATGTACCAACACAAGTATGAAATAGATAATGGGTGAGAAACCTGACTAGGGATGAGACTAAGACAAGAAATTCCTTTTTGACAAAGGATCATAGATTAATTATTTATTTTTAAGTATAGGCAGCTATATGGAGGAAAATAAACAAGTACAAATGAATAGAATATGGATGCATATGGTTCTTACGATTGATTTTTCAAAACCATATGACTGAGTTAGTTGGCTCTATCTCCAGCTTATGCTTCTCTAAATTGGATTTAATCTACATGTGATTAAGTGTGTCATGGGGTGTGTTTTAACAATCTCAATTGTTGTTCTCTTAAATGGATTTGTTTCAGGAATTTTCAAGCCCTCGTAAGGAATCAAGCAAGGTTGCCATATCTCACCTTTTCTCCTTTCAGTAGAAGCATGAATGAGCCAGTTAATACTAACAAAAAATATATATGGGGAAATTTCTAGGGCAAATATTGGTGGCACAATGTTCCTGCCTCAACTACTTTATGTTGATGATACTTTTTCTAAAATGTACTCTGCAGGAGGCTCAAAAGCTGAAAGATATTTTTGAACTTTATAACAAGGCTACACATATGGAATCGAATATTCAGGAGTCTTATTTGATTCATGAGGGATTGAATGAGGAGACAACTCAGAATGTGGTCAAAAATTTATCTTAGTACTAACATCAAATATATTTGGGAGATTTATAGGGTAAACGTCAGTGTCACACTATTCCTGCCCAACTAGTTTATGTTGATGATTCTTTACGTTTTCTAAAAGGTACTTCACGAGAGTAGAAAGATGAAAGATATTTTTTAACTTTACAACAAGGATAAAAATATGTAATTGAATATTCATAAGTTTTCTTCTTGATTCATAATGGATTAGATGATGAGACAACTCCGAATTTGGTCAATTTTTTTTCTTATAACCTATTGGAATACTAAGTACGTTTTAAATATCTTGGTTCTCCTTTGAAGCCAGATGGACATCAAAAATTTGATTGGAGATGGTTCCTCAGTATGATAGAGACAAGTATAAATCACTGGTGTAATAGGTGATTATCCATTAGTGGTTAACTCATGTTATTGAGATAAGTATTGAAAGCAATTCCAGTATATTGGAATTCTTTGGCCCATATCCTGAAGGGTGTTCTTTAAAGGATTAGAAGGGTGTACCAAGGGTTCTTAGGGTCAAGAAATCTACAAAAATAAAACATCTCTTTGGTGAATGGGAGGCATTGGAATTATCTAGGCCAAAGGAAGAAGGCATATGGGATTGAAGAACATCTATTTTTTGGACTCTCACTAGAATCTACCCCAGGAATTGTCTAGGGAAATAAATTTTAGAAGAAAAACACATAAGCCTTGCAGTATTACTTATTGGATAATAAATTCAAGAAAAATGAAAAAAAAAAAAATCAGTGAAGGCTTTGGTTCTTCTGTTTCCAGTCATTGGAGAATGTTTAATGGGGAAAGTTGGGAACGGTGAACATATCTAGTTTTCTATGATGTAGTGCTAAGGTGTGATAAGGTGTTTTTACCTGAGGATCTGACTATTTTTATGGGATATAGAGGATTTATGTACATAAATAAAATAAGCAACCCAAATGCTACTAATGTCTCGTCTAAAGGATGGAAGCAGGCACAAAATATGGAGTTGGTAGAAAGACATGTTGATCTGTGGAGAAACTTTGTTGAAACTCTATAAAAGGATCATGTATAACTACAAGAGAAGCCCAAATCTTTAGCCTAGGATTAAAAAAAATCTGGAGATTATTACTCTGCAAGGTTGGGATATAAACAACAGTTTCCTACAAACCCTTATGGCCCTGTTTTGTGATGGAAGGAGATATGGAATAACAGGAACTTAAGAAAATCCATATCTTTCTCTGGCTGGCATTACAGAACGAAGTCTTAACCTGGGAAGCAGTTCAAAGGAGAGGTAGATATAGCCTTCACCATGATTACAAGTACATAAAGATACAAATGAATGGGCCATGGCCACATGTACAAATCATACCAATAATTTTAACATGTAATGGTGTAACTTAGTTTTCTAGTAACCGGGTTTCAGTTTTTAGTGTGTCATCAATTTATGCAAAAATTATTCCACAAGATTTTATTTTTCCTTATGTTGAGTGGTGTGCTATTTTCTCTCTTGAAATCTTGAGTATCTAGGTTGCGTGGATGCATTTGTTGGAATGGGAAATTGAAGTTTTAACATGAGTGGCTGAGAATCTCAAAATTAATCAATTTGTTAAATCTTCCAATCCATGACAGTATTGTAACTTAATATCTGAACAAGAGCTTGCAATGGTAATGCACAAATGTGGTGAAGATGAGGCCATGATGGAAATGTTGGAGGGGAATTTGGAAAGAGCTCTACAGGAAAAGAGAGAAACTGAATCTTACAACTTGAAGTTACTAATGGGACATATGTACATTGTGCAAGTACTCTTTGTACCCACCGTCCTGGCGTGATTTTGTGTTTGTGCTAATTCAGCTAGTTACTATTTGACATGCCCATGCCCAATAATATTTTATTTTGGATTATTTGACTTCGAACCATTTTATTTTGTTGATGATAAGATTTAAATTTCAAATTCTTCAAATTATGTTATAATTACATCTATTACTCAAAATGATTTTAATCAGATCTCTATTGTAAATTGGGTATTAATAGTTTGTTATGGTCACCCTTTCAACATGTAGATAAAGTGGCATGTATGTGTTTTTAATGTAGGAAAATCTTGAAAAGGCTTTGGAGCATTATAAACATTTGGTTGATGAGAAACCTAATGATTTTTGGCCCTACCTTTTTCAGGTGAGTGTTTTTAATGTTATTGAAATGGGAAAGCTATGAAATGAGTAGGGAAACCCAACATTTATAGGAGCTTCTAATGAAATGCTTTTCAACAATATTTCTGATGAAGCTTCACACCATTGTATATAGGATATTGTTCCTTCAAAAACGTAGAAACCCACTGTTACATAATCACAACTTTCTATAACTTCTTCGTCTCTCAACTGCAGGGATATTTTTTCTTAAACGTAACATAGATAATAGGTTTCAAAGACTTGAGATGACCCTATAAGTAGGGATTTCCAAGTTATAGAATTTGATTTATATGTGTGTGTGTGTGTGTGTGTGTGTGTGTGTGTGTATGCTTGGAACATGTTTCACAAGATCAACTTTCTTATTTCATTGATTCAACTTTGTATATTATGTATATATATGGATCTTGGTATTGCACTTCTTCTCCATAAGATTTTGGTCTCTATACTAAATATCAGGTCATATATTAAATGAATTTTTGAAAGGGTAGACTTCAACAATTTAAGTTTGGAATACTTCTAGCTATTTCTCACTATTGATTAGGCTCAGACTGTGTATTATATGTATGTGCTATAAAATTTCACCCTGTAGATCTGCATTCCCATAAATTTCACAACTTTGTGGATCGTATATCATAATTTATTATATTATATGTCAATCCATAGGTCTACAAGTCATGAATTGAATAAAGTGACTATAGCTTGACAATTACTCTTATGAGATAGGGTTGTTTTTCCTCCAATCAACTCAATTTAATGCAAATAATAGGATTCTCGACTCCTTTTATTGGTGACTAAAGATGTGACTTATGTCCTTTTGAAGTATAATTATGCCCAAAATAATAGGAGGTATCGGATCCTACTGAAGTGACTCCTTCTATCCTTCCAATTAGGCCTTCAATTTGGATCTGCTTGATACTATTGTGAGAATTGCTTTAAATTTGCAATATGGAATTTATTCTCATAATTTCTTCTAGACTTTCAAATCAGCTATGCTGAAAACTTCGGTGCATTGGTATGAATAATAGGTCTGGGTTTCCAATGATACTTATGCTAAGAACTTTGGCTCCTTTGGTGACTTCCTTTATAGGGCTTCCAATGTAGTTTTGTGCTCAAAACGAAGTCAAATTTACCCTCCAACGAAACCGGATATTTTTACCTCATGACTTATGATCAGAATTGGAGACGGATTGGTTCTTTTGGATTTGATAATATATAGTCCTTTGATGCTTTGCAAAACTCAGAACTATCCTTAACAAAACGTTTAACAAAAAATTATACATACCAAATATTTTTCACATAGTGTCGAACCATTTTGATGAGGATATTATACCGTGTAGGGTCCCTTTTAGATCCTTGTTATATCACGAGGATGTGCGGCCCACCTTGAAATGCTAGGTTAGGCTTTCGGTCCTCCCAATACAATAATTTTATACCTTTGTTCTTCTATTATAGGTCTGGAATTCTGTCATAGTGAACAGGACTGAAAAAGGGTACCTAGAAATTAATTTTATTTTCCAACATACTCGGCCTAGAGTGGGCCATTGGATTAGCCCTTTGGTTTCTTAGAATAGGGCTTGTATTTCCTCCAAATTCCCTTTCTCTCCTTTTAAATACCTATGAATTTTTCACTGCAATTAGGGCTAGATTGAATGTCCAAAAATAAAATGACCTTATTGAGTTGAATTAGTGCCAATATGATATCCTTTTCTACCCTTTCTTCAAAGCGTTAGCATTGATGTCATGTTGAGAAATCTAGAGTAGATTAGATTAGGGTTTTATAAAATCGATTTCTCTTTATTCTTGACATTTTATTGTGATATTAGATTAGTGAATTATTATTATTATTTTTTTATTTTCATCATCAAGACAAATTCTAATAAGAAGATCATAATGCAAACAAGAAGAGACCAGAAATAGTGTAATAGGCAGTTGTAAACTTACTATTTTTCCAATGCGTCTAATTTTCTTAAGCTAGAGAAGGTTCTTCATAATTATCTTTGAGGAAAACCAGGTACAAATAGGGGGCTCCCATTGGCTTCTTGGGATCTTTGTACCTTGGAAGAGAAAGGAGGGTTGGGACTTGCATATGTGCACACACGGGCACTAGTTCTAGCTACTAAATGAATTGTTAGAGGGATGAAATATGATGCTTATGAAAAATTATATAAAACTGAAAAATCATGAAAACCTCACATATGTTTGTCTTCAGCGGTTACTTCACATTGGATGACATATTTTACAATGCCTCATATTTTATATTGAGAGCTCTCCTATGCTTAAAATAATCTTAAAGTCATTGGCAAGTGGTCTCTCAAAACCTCTCACGGAACTATCATGGGCTTAAACAAGAAGAGATCTTGGTTCGAGGCTCCAAAAACATATAGTGTTTAAATCACCAACACGGGCATTGGGCTCACTCTTGAGGCTGACAGAAAATTATTTTCCAAAAATGCATATTCACTTGGTCAGATATTTGGTATGGGGACAATGATGATTTTCCTTTTGTGGAGGAACTTGATAAGAATTGATCTGCCTTTTGTGGAGGAACTTGATAGGAACTTGATAGGAATTCCCTGGTAGGAAGCACAATATTCTAATGCCCTGAAACCATAAACCATGGACTTCTTATTATAATGAGACAAAGAAAATTTGGAGAAATTAGTTCATAAAGGGGGTAGAGAAAAACCTTTTCCTTGAAGCGTCGTTGGAGGATGAAATGAACAACCTTGACCTTGAACGACAACATAATATGTTGTAGAGTGTCGCGAAGCCACAACACAGCATCAGACTATGTCGTAGAGCATCGAGAATCCACAACACAACAACAGACTATGTCACAGAGCGTCTGGAATCCACACCAAGCTGAGGGATATAGTTAAGTGAAGTGAAGGGAATGCTAGATGAAAATATGGAAGTTTGACAAACGTTAACGTGTGAGAGATTTTTCTCCATGTGCTATATTTTTATTTGACTAAATGATCAAAATTAAGTGCTCGGATTCAGATTGGATGGGCTGAAAATTAGTTTATGATATGAGTTTAGGCATAACATAGTAATATATTTTTTAAACATAATTTTTGTTCATTGGAAAAATAGTGATTGAAGTTAATTAATTAAGTTAAATAGAGGTATATATATATATATATATATATATATATATATATATATATAGTAATAATAATATTTTTTAAAGTTATGGCTAAGTGAAACATTGAAATCTTATTTTTTCTAGGACAATGGGCTTTCAAAATGGTGTATGAGGCCTTATTATTTGTAAAGCAAGGGAAATTTATGTATGTAACATAGTAGTAAAATATATTTTTAATGACATGGCTAAGCAAGATGATGAGACCTTATTATTTGTAGGATAATCCACTAGGTGTATTTGTTCCTTAAAAACTATGCAAAGATTGATGTCCCTTTTATGGCAAAGTTCCACCAAATTGGTTGGTGGCCTACATGGATGGATATCCCAAAAGAAACCTTGATGCCTCTCTAATAGGGTCCATATGTCTGGTTGCACTAGCCGTGGTTGGCCCCTATCTCCAAAATCATCAACTCGACTACACACTCTATCTCCCCATGTCATAGATCTATCTCCATCCGATGTGTTGAAACTGTCTAGGGTGGGTAAGAGTGCATCCCCCTAAAAAATACTAGCTTCCCATCTGGCCCCATAAAATCCATCTCTAACTTCTGCCGGTTAGTGGTGACCCTCCCCAATGAATATAAACACTAGACACCCAAAACCATGTTGGTCTCTGGGACACTAAAAAAAAGTGATCCATCACCGAGTAGTTCCCCATCACCACAGTCAACCAGGGAGCGTACTTCGTGCACTACATAGTTTGGTCTCCTAGTAGGGAAAAAACCCCTCAAATGTCTCTGTGTGGATGCCCCTATGCTCTACCATCTAGGATTCAATAAATTTGTTGGTGGCCCCACTATCTACCTGAACTAAAACTCATTGTTGTACCGTCCCCATAATCCTGAGTGTCAAATTCTTCAGAACTCCCAAAATTGAATCAAGAAATCCCCTTGATGGGGAAAATGATCCCCCTCTAAGTGGTAGTGGTGGTGGTGGTGCTCCCCCTATGATGGTCTTCCCTCATCTCCTGAATTAGCTCGAACCTAAAACTCGTCATCTCACTCACTATCCAAATACACCTCAATGTAGTGGGCCTTACCCTTGGTGAAATTGTGCCCAGGTGCTAAGGGTTCTTGACACGTAAAGCAAAAATACTTCCTATTAAGGTCCCTTTGTGTCTCCTCGTCCATCTGACCACGTTCTCCATCCAGCTAGGGTGGTCTAGTGTCTTGGATCCCCTGTGGTGTAATGGGTCTAGTGGGGACAAAGGCTCGAGTCTTTGGCACAACGTCAATTATATCCCAGGTCCTCGAGATAGCATATTTCAAATATGTGGGCTTGTATGCCCTCACCCAACCACCCAATCATGATGTTAGCCATTTTATCCCTTGTGCCTTCAAGGAGTATGGGTTAGGGGTTAATGGGGTTAGGTTTTAAGGGGTTAAAAGGGTTAGGGTTTTAAGGGTTTAGGGGGTTAAATAGGTTAGGGGTTAAGGGTTTAGAGGTTTAGGTTTTAGGGGTTAAATGGGTTAGGGGTTTAGAGGTTTAGGTGGTTAAATGGGTTAGTGGTTGGTAATTGTGGTTGAAATATAGTTCACCCATGAAAATTATGGTTTCGAAAAAGTGAGAGGGCTATGGGGTTTCTTGGCTTACAATGCAGTCTAAGTAATGGTTCATTTTATTCATACTTTGTTCTAAAATGTTGGAGGTGTTTTCTTTTATAATGAATTGATAAGAATGGAGACTTGTTTTCTTGTGTTTTGAGTTGTTTTTAGAAGGCATTGATGTTGGTTGTTTCATAAAGGAAAGCAACATTGATGCAAGTAGTTTACCATTGTTTGTAATCAAGCAAAATCCAACCAAAATCTAATTTTGTCCACCAGATAAAATGTCTACCATACCTTAATTTTATAAGCTTGTGCATGATTGGTAAATTTGAAATCACACACTTCTTTACTAGAAATTCACCATTGGCCAACCCAAAACCTTGTACTAGAGCCAATTCCAAATGTGTTTCCTTGGGTGCCCTCATACGACACAACCTGACTCGACCCACTTGAACACGTTTCCTTGGGCGGCCTCACATGACACGAGTACCTGACCGGACCCGACCAGACCCGCCCGAATGCCTTTCCTTGGGACCCTTGACACAACCTGACCTGACCTGACCCGTTCCGATGCATTTCCTCAGGCACCCTAATCACGCGGCATGACCAATAGGAATTATGACTATAAAATGGAGCCTTAAAATAATAGGGAGGCTCAAATATAGTTCACCAATGAAAATTTTGGTTTTGACAAAGTGAGAGTGTTACACCATTTTTTTGGTCATCTAACCTATTATTATTAGATGAACCCAAGTACACCATGTAAGACCAATTTTACCCTAAGTAAAATTGCTTTCACCATATAAAATAACTTATTTGGTCATATTTAACCCAAAACAAGGAAATTAATTAAATAAATCCTTATTTATTTAATTATTTCCCAAGAACAAGTTATTTAAATCATTATTTAAATAATATTCTTAGTTAAATTTGACTAAATCATACATAAATAATTAAATAAACCATTATTTATTTAATTATATTCCCATCATTCCCTTAAAATGATAAATAAATCATTTATTTATTTATTATTTATAAATAAAGGAATTGACCCAAGTCAAGAATCCTTTTTCCTCCAACAAATATAATAAAATATTCCTAAAAGGTGCTTCTAGAATTCGATTAATAATATTTTATTCATGCACCGAGTTCTAGACCGCCCCAATATTTTGTTATAAATAGGGGGGTTTTCCCCATTCATTAACCACCTTCATTGCATTAGATCACTCTAGATCTTCTCTTGGTCACCATTTCCCATTTTTCTTTGTGAACTCCCATTGAGTTCTATGTTTGCTTTTCCACATCCATAAGAGAGAGAAATGTTAGATCTGAAACACTGAGGACTTCCAAGAACCCATCCCACTGAGGAGAACTAGAAAACACCTTTCTTGTTTTCCTCTCAGGTGCCCCATTCTTTAATATAATATAAAATTCTTTCATATAAATTCTTCTTGTCTTGTTCATTGGACCTATGGAGCTATGTTATTTTTTATCTGCTTAATATCTTTTGTGCTTAGATCTGAATTTGTGCAGCAATCTTAAAGGTAATTTGCAGCCATAATTGATGTTAGGGCTATTTTTTATGCGTAGCTAAAGTGATCTTTTACGACGAAAGATTCATACTAACAGAGAGGTCTATGAGGTGCCCATTAAAAAAATCCTGGAGCCTGGTACCCTCCAACCTATAGAGTAGCTCTAGACCCTTGGATACGACACGACCCGCCCCGACCCGACCCGCTTGAACGCGTTTCCTTGGGCATCCTCGCACGAAACGACCCGACCTGAACACCTTCCTTGGGCACCCTCACATGACCCGACTTGACCCAAACCACTCCAATGGGTTTCCTTGGATGCCCTCACATGACACGACCCGATCAGACTTTACCCCTCCTAGAACCTCGAAAGCATGAGGGAGAAAACAGAAAATGGGTCGTAACACCATCCTTCTTCATAGCAACTACATAATTGACATAGTATGCATTGAATTTTGAGGGGTGGTTTTCTTCCCACTAGGTTGTCCCTCTTTACCTCACACTTCTGATATTATGTATCATATAATTTATTTCATGAGTACTTGACATGGTCACAAATTATTGGGACTCATTGATTTTTTGTTGTTGTACATGAGTACTTAACATGGCTGAGGATTGCTAGGACTTGTTCAATAGCATACTCCCTATAAGTTGGGTTGTGGGGTGGTGTTGGGGTACATTACACTCATTAGTTAATTAAGGCACACACTCTGGCCATCATTAGAATATCTTCCATTAATATACATTATTAGTGGCACATATGACCACTTTTCATTCACTATTGGGCATTCCCTATCATTTTTCAAATTCTCTATTTTTAGGGTTTTTTATTTTAATAGGGGGTGCCACCAACTAGGATGACATGTGGCACTAAGTAGACTCTAGTTGGAGGATTAAATGGATAATTCCACATATTGATTCATACTACCTAACTCAAAGAAATTCCTAAAGTGAGTATGAAATTACTCCCTACTTTGCAGCAGTTAACCGTCATTTTTCTCTCTCCTCTCCTTGTTAAGTTTACTTTTATTCCTATTTTGGAGTTCAACTAAGTTTAACTAGTTATTATTTTTCATGCGAGAGTCATTAATTAGTTCTAATAATGACTTGACCCGACCCGCCCGAACGTGTTTCCTTGGGTGCCCTCACACGACACAACCCGACCTAACCCGCCCGAACGTGTTTCCTTAGGTTCCCTCACATGACCCAACCCGACCCGCATGAACGCGTTTCCTTGGGCGCACTCACACGACCCAAACTGACCTGACCCGAACAAACGCGTTTCCTTGGGCACACTCACACGACTTGACCTGACCCGACCTGCCTGAACGCATTTCCTCGGGCACCCTCACATGGTAGGACCCGACTCGACCCACCCGAATGCATTTTCCTAGGAAGCCTCACATGACATGACTTGACCCAAACCGACCCACCCAAACACTTTTCCTTGGGCGCCCTCACACGACATGACCTGACTCGACCTGATCCGACTGAACGCATTTCCTTGGGTGGCCTCACATGGCACGACACGACCGGACTCGACCATTCCCCCCCTCCGAACAAGTTTCCTTGGGTGCCCTCACACGACCCGACATGACCTAACCTGGATGCATTCCTTGGGTGCCCTCACATGACCAGACCTGACTTGACCCACCCGAACACGTTTCCTTGGGCCACCCTCATGGCCACCCTCACATGACTTGACCCACCTGAACCTGTTTCCCTAGGTGCCCTCACATGACACGACCCAACCCAACTCGCTCGAACACATTTCCATGGGCCCCCTCACATGAGCCGACCCGACTCAACCTGACTTGCCTGAACACATTTCCTTGGGCGCCCTCACACGGTACAACCTAACCTGACCTGCCCAAATGCATTTCCTTATGTGCCATCACATGACCCAACCTGACTCGAACGAATGCGTTTCCTTAGGTGCCCTCATACAACCCGACCCGAACCGACCCAACTTGCCCGAACGCATTGCCTTGGGCACCCTCACATGACCCAACTCGCCCAAACGAAGGCACGAGGGAGAAAACGACAAATGGTTCGCAAGAATTCGAGTACAAGGAACGCGGATAGTCATAACTTAGAATTTTTTACACGACCGCCCTCACAGGACTTAATAGTACTCAATTCATTTCCTAGTAGAGAAGCCACCCTAATTAAGCTCCACCTCTGCATGAAGGCCAGTAGTGAAGTCCACCTCCACCAAAATACATGTGATATGTTTATCTCTCTGTAACAAGATTTCTTCCACCAAGAAAGAAAATTTACCATTGAAATTTTTGTTCATCATTAGTGATTCATACGTCCACAATATGAGCGGTAAACTAGGGAGTTTAGCTTGAAAACAATTTCTTTCGTGGTAATTCTATGTATGGATCAAATCCCACATGTCAGTGATTTAAAGAGAGTAAACCACAACAATGAACACAATATGATTCTTGGGCACCCTCAGTACACGACCCGACTCAGTCAAACACGTTTCGTTGGGTGCCCTCATAGTACGGCACAACCCGACTCGACCCGAACGCGTTGCCCTGGGCGCCCTCATAGTATGGCATGCCCGACCTGACCTGAATGCACTTCCTAGGCATATCACGTACATGAAATGACCTAACCCGACTCGACCCACCCGTACGTGTTTCCTTGGTTTCCCTCACACAACCTGACACGACCTGACCCTGACACGTTCCTTGGGCACCCTCACATGACCCGACCCAACCCGACCCACCCGAACGACGTTGAAGGCACAAGGGAGAAAACAAAAAATGGGTTGCATGAACGTGCATAAGACACATGGTTAGTCACAAATTAGCATTTTTGATACGACCTCCCTCACATGATGGTATGACCTGAACACGTTTCCTGTGGCGCCCTCACACAGCACGACCTGACCCACCTGAATGAAGGCATGAGGGAGGAAAAAGAAAATTGACTGCACAAACGTGCATAAGGAACATGGGCGATTTCAACTTAGTAGTATTGATACGACCACCCTTAGTACACTACCCAACTCGCCCGACTTGACCTGTATGAACGCGTTTCCCTGGTCGCCCTCGTACGACTCGACCTGACCTGACCCACCCAAACATATTTCCCTGGGTGCCCTCTAATGACCCGACCCGACCTGCCCCGACCCACCCGAACACGTTTCCTTGGGTGCCTTCACACGGCATGACCCGACCTAACCGGCCTGAATGTGTTTCCTTAATTATTTTCCCTCATACGATCTGACCCAACCCACACGAAGGCATTTCCTTGGGTACCCTCACACGACACGACCTGACCTGGCCCTCCCGAACGTGTTTCCTTGGGTGGCCTCACACATCACGACTTGACTGGACCCGACTCAACCCGCCCAAATGTGTTTCCTTGGGTGATCTCACACGACTCAACATGACCAAACCCTGGCATATTCGTTGGATGCCTTCACATGACCTCACCCAACCCGACCCGCCCGAACGCATTTTCTTGGGTGCCCTTACAGTATGACATGACCCAACCTAAACCGAACGTGTTTCCTTGGGCATATCACATGACCCGACTCGACTCAACCTGCCCGAATGTCGAAGGAACGAGGGAAAAAAACGGAAAATGGGTCACACGAACATGTACAAGGCACACAGATGGTCACAAATTAGTATTTTTGATACGGTCTCCCTCACATGATATGGTTGAAACACGTGTCCTGTGGCACCCTCACATGGCATGACCCGACCCGCCTAAACAAAGGCACGAGGGAGAAAATGAAAAATGAATCGCACAAACATGCACAAGGCACACGTGTGGTCACAACTTAGCATTTTTGATACGACCACCCTCAGTACATGACCCGAACCGACCTGACCCAACCCGCCCAAATGTGTTTCCCTGGGTGCCCTCACATGACCCGCCCGACCCGACTTGCTCGAATGCATTTCCGTGGGCGCCCTCACAAGACTCGGCTCGACCTACCCAAACGCATTTCCTTATAAGGTGTCCTCACATGACTCGACCACCTGACCCGCACAAATACATTTGCTTGTAGAGTGCCCTCACACGACCTGACCCGAACCGACCCGGCCTGCCTGAACGCATTTCCTTCGGCGCCCTCACACGATCCCTTGACCCAACCCGACCCACTCGAATGCATCTCCTCGGGCGCCCTAACACAACATGGCATGACCCAACCCGACCGAACGCGTTTCCTTGGGCACCCTCAGACGAACCGACTTGACCCGACCTGCCTGAACGCGTTTCCTTAGGTGCCCTCACACGACCTGACCTGACCCGACCTGACTTGACGTGACCCGGACTGACCTGACCTAACCTGACCCTCACACGGTGTCATCTCTATTCCAAAATTTCCCACATTCATACACTTTCGTCACTATTCCAACGTTTAGAACAAGTTCGTCGCTAGTTTGATGGTCAGACATTTTCATTAGAAGTTCGACATTAGAGCATTTCATCACTATTCCAGCGTTTGGAGTGCTTTCGCCACTATTCCAACGTTTCAAATGTTTTGTCACAAGTCTGATAATTTAGTTCCGATGCTTTTTGGTGGGATTAAAAAAATTGAGAATTTTTTTTTAACTTTTCGACAATACATCAAAATTGTCGGAACTAAAGTGTCGGAAAATTGACCATATGTACGAGTGTGTATTGCATGATCTGTTCATGGGTTGTTTATATCTATGGTTTGGTGCATGTTTGTTAAAATGAACGTTATGATTTGAATATTTTTGAAGTTAAGAAGTATTTCATGACCGTGAATTAGTTGCAAATATGTATGTGAGTTTGGCACAGGCAAGCCTTGTACACACACGGGTTCTGTTCTGCAGAGTAGCGTATGTATTATGAAGTATGTTGAGATATGCATGTGGGTTTGGTTATGGATAAGTGCTTAAACACGAGGAAATGTTTTATGGAAAGTGAGTATAAAAAGTAGGGTTTCTGTTGAATAATATGTTTGATCGGTTTATACAATATTGTTGTGTTTCTATTGTTTGTCAATGAAGTATTCATATAGATATGGGTTGTGTCATCAAACTCAAAATTTTCAAAGTTTTTTTTGATAAGGTCACCATAGGTTTCATTTTGTGTCATGTTGGGTCATGCAATTGATGAATAATTTATAAAATCATGTTTATCCTATGCCAAAAATCATTATGAGTCATGTCATGTTAGTCAAATTCATTTATATCATTTAGTTTTCACACCCATGCCTTAAAATCAATAAATGAGCCATTTGTCTCGTTTTTCACAGTTTCGCGGCGAATATAGCGGCAGAACAATGGATTTCACTATGAAAGTACCTAAAATTTCCGTAGAAAATCCACCAAAATAAAATCGATGACTTGTCATTTTTTATTGGTTTTGGGGAAAGGTGAGATCACCTATTAGGTTATGACAGTTATCCAACATGTGAAATCATAAGTGCTTGTCATCATTCCACTTTCATCCCTCCATTTGTTAGTTTACCTCTCATATTCGAATTTCATCTTTTTAAAAAAATCACCCAAGCTCCTCTCTGTCATTAACCCTTCAGCCTTTGCATGCATAAGTCATTTTTCACCTTAGAAGAGTTTAGCTTTGTGGCAAGCAACTTGCTATCCAATGTGTTTTTTTATAGGTGTCACATTTTTAAGAAGGCAACTTTGTTATAAAGGGAGATGGCCATGAAGAATAAAGCATATAAAGAAGTATATGTGCTTAGACAAGAACCCATGGACCTTAAGATATTCATGGAGGACCCTAGCTTTGCTGAAGCATTCACCAATTCAGGTTGTTTGAATTTCTGCTGGAGCTACAAGGGTATTTTCTGTGTTTTTGGACTGTGTAAGAAGTAAATTTCAAGAGAATATTATGGGTGAAAAAAGATGAATTCTATAATACTGAGAGAGGTTATTTTCAAGAATAGAACAAGGAACAATAACCTCTTTCACTTTTTTCACAGGTTATACCAATTTGGAGATTCGAAGAGGTATTTGATACCTATTTTCAGAATTCAGAATTTTCCTGTTTTAGACACGTTTTTCTAATGCAGATTTGGATAGCTGGAGATGGTATTAAAAAAAATAAGAGAGGCTTTTCTTAAGAACATTATTATTTACAAAAACCTCCTCCAGTTTTAAAAATTAGATCAATTATTCAGAGATATGAGCTCATTTATAAACCCTATTTAAAAAAAAAACAGGAAAAATCTGCACTTTCAGCCAAGTCACGCAGTTTTGTAGCGAGCTCTAGGCTTGAGGGCTGAAATTCACTATGAAATTTCTGACAAATGCTTTTTATTTAAAAAATCAGTTTTATGAAGATCCAAGGAGGGAAATCGATGGTATTTAGTTATTTTTACCTAAAAAATACTTTTTGATTAGCAGAGGTGGTAGAAGAGAAGGTTAAAAGGCAGAAATGGGCATGCTACGAGACTGCCTAAAGGTACTCTATTTTTGCAATAGTCAAGTTCTTCAGTATTTTTGGAGGCATCAGATGCATTTAAAAAATGAAATGAGATTTTTGAGATGTCATTATAGCATTGGTGATTAATACACTCAACCTACACATCATCAAATGGAAAACTCATCAACTATTGACACTTCATAAAGGGAGAGCACTACACTTTTTACAGTTCATAAGTTCACAAAAAATTTGGTAAATCAAGGCCTAAATTTCAGGTTGAAATTTTCCACATCAAAATTGCTGTTGGTTTTGATAGACATTATTTGTATGGGTTATTTAAAGTTTCTTGTTGATGTAATTATTAAGTGATAGACTCCTTTTTTATTACAAACTCCTCCAAAACAGAAAATCCCTATTCATGCTCAATGTAATAGAGTTCTTTTAGGATTATAACTCTAGATTAGGATTCGAGAGTCTAGGCCAGGTGGCAGGCCTAATATAAAGAGATATCACGCTATAAATGAGAGGCTTTTTATAGTTTGAAGGGGTTGTGAGATGTTATGTAGGCACTACTCTTGTAATCTTTGTCTATCAGTAATATACAGTTGCAACAGCCTATTTTAGACCTAAGATTCTCCTTTGTATTCTTATGTATGTTTCTTATATTAGTCTGTTACTTTCTCTCGAGTGTTCTAGTTCTATAATCACTTCTAATTCATGATTACATGCTCCAACTTCCTTTATACACCTAGTCTGTTGTTTTGTCATGTTTTATTAGTTTTCTTATGTATAATCACTTGTAATTCACGGTGACATGCTCCAACTTCCTGTATACATATAGCTTGTTGTTTTTCCTTCATGTGTGGTTTAATAAGAATATAATTGCCTCAGCTTCCATGAGATAAGTTGACTTGTGACTTAGTTTTCATATTCACTCCATAAGCCCAATGGCAGTAAACCCTTTACATCTTTCACCTACACAAAAACAACACATTCAATCCAATTCAAAGTTAGTCATCTGTTTTCAAGTTTACTCATTGAATATCCATTATTATTTTGAGAGAGCCCTCTCATATTGGAGAGGCTAATTTCCAGTTGCAAGTGGTTTGAAAGAGTTACTCTAATTTGACCATTAAAGCAATGCAATAGGAACTCAATTTGGTGATAACATGTTGTTTGACTATTGATGATGGTGCTAGTTGTGTGTGATTTAAGATCAGTGATTGGTTGGTTGATTGGGGATTCAATGATTGATTTGATACAATGTTATGTTTCCGTTCTGATATATGATGTTTGGATTAAATTAGTCTAGTGGGTTTGGTATGAAAATTTGATGAAAAGTGGGCTACAAGTTGCGATGTGTTAAAGTAGGTGGATCTAGTGTGAAAATTTATGAAACATGGTCCATGGATGGTGCTGAGGGTTGGAGCCTTCAGTGAGGAAGTTGACGCTTCCTCCCAGTAGTAGTTGGTGATTAGATCAGGGGGTTGAAGCTCCCTTTTAGTGGGTGTTGGTAAACAAGATCAGGGGGTTGGAGCTCCCTTCCAGTAGGATCTAGAGAACGAGTGAAGGTTGTAGCCTTCAAAAAGTGGGCACTTGTGTGTTGGTATGAGTCTGAACCAGTACAATAATGTAAGAAGTTGTTCATAATAATAATATTGAAGACAAAGATGACAACAACGGTAGTTTTGTCCCACACTGGGTTTCCACCTTAAATCCCGGTGTTCATATGTGTTTCTTATGTGTGATGGTTTAATATGTTCTTACTACACATACTACACATGTTTACTACTTATTAAATTTCTTATGAATCAATGATGCACTGGTTTAAGTCAAGTAATTGAAGATTTATATGAATTATAAGTATACTAGGTCTATGCTATTTTCCTTAATAACAATAGCGTACATACACTAGTTTTCTTCAGTCATGTCGCGTACATAATTTAGAAATGAAAATTAAAAGTTTGTGTCAGTTTTAAAATATTGATACCACCCCACACCCCCCCCCCCCTTCCTCCCCCCACCCCCCCTCTTAATATTTTTCCCAAAAAAATCCACATAATAAAAAGTACATATACTCATCAAAATCAAGATAAACTTAGATCTTATTAAACATATGAAAAACCCAACTAGTTTCAGGACTTCCACATACCACCCAACCAAATATTGGGTTGAACCAAATTTTTATTTCAACCAATCACCCCCATGCCATATTCCAAGCATGAATTTACGACCTCATGGGATAAACCAATCCATAAACAACCAAGGGAATCTAGAGGTTAAACCACCTCCACCCTCACTATACTGTGATCTCACCTAAACTAGTTCTGAGATCACAAAACAAAACTGAGCTTGGATTCCTTATAATTACTTCACCATCCCTTGAGGATTTTTCCTATCTCCACCCACCTATTAAGGGTTTCATGGAGAAAACCATATACATCCCCAACCCTTTGGATTTTCCTGATGCCATCTCACCTGAATATAAAACCTTCCTGCAAACCAAAACTCAATTGAGAAAGAATACCATCACACCATGGCTATCTGGAAATGTCAAGGTGAGGCTAAAATATGCTGTCAAAACCAGACAAAATCCATGCCAATGACAACAAAAGAACCAAATACTAACATGCACATACCATGCATGTCAAAACCAACTACGAAATCATACATGCAACTTGTTACCTGCAACTATTCATGTTGAATATACTTGATCCAAAATTTCCTTTCTTTCTCTTTGCTTTCCTTTTGTTTCCCTATCCTTCCTTTTCCTACCTTTACTTGCTTGTTTTCCTTCTCCTCTTGGTGTTATTATCCTCTCTGAAACCAATTCTAAAACTGAACTGAAAAAATTCCCTGAACTAATGCTCTGATGTCTTTTTTATTATTGATGCCTCAAATTTCTTCATTTTCCTTAATTTTCCTTCAATTTCCTCCTCATGTGCAAAGCATGACCTTTTACCTTCCATTTATCCCAATTTCCTTTATTTTCATCAAAATAAATGCAAAAAATTCATTTTTTCCTTTTCAAAGCCTTTGTCATTGCCTTTGCCAATTTCCCTTAGCCATAAACACATCAAGTGATGCCCACTAGGATATTTTCCCAACATTAAGCTTGGAATAAGTGTCCCATGACCTTGGTCTTGTTTTTTCTTTATTAAATTTTTTTGAACATTTTAACTCGGGGTTGTTACAAAACCCTCCCCCTTAGGGGAACACCATCCTTGGTGTTCAATGACACTTACACCCAGAAAAACATTTGAAAGAAAAACATACTTCTTATGGAGATTTATAACCCAATTTGTTGCAATATTACAATAACAACATGTTCAAAGGAAAAACCATCATGACAACCATGACAATATGAAAACCTTACCACTTATTGTAGCTTTATAACACAAATCATTGCATTATTTACAATAAAACCATACATAAACATGTACAGAAACAAAAACCAATTTTCCTCCATGGAAAAAAATGAAGGATACATAGCCTGAATCTTATCATCCATCTCCCATGTAGCTTCATTAGGCCTAAAGTGCTTCCACTACACTTTAACCTACTCAATTCCTTAATTCCAGAGCATGAGATGTTTCCTCTGTAATATGAATTGAGGTTCTGGATGGAATTCTACTTACCGTTACACCATTAATAAAGACCAATAAATAACATCATAAACATCCTTTACATGTATTTTAAGCAATATAACATGGAAAAAATCATTGACTTTCACTTTTGGAGGTAGTGCAAGTCTATAGGCCACTGGTCCAATCCTCTCAAGGATATTAAAAGGCCTTCAATACCGTGGTGCCAAATTGGCACATGATAAAATCCTAAAGGATCTATTCTTGGGATTGATGCACAAATAAACATGCTCCCCAACATAAAAAACCTTAAATTCCCCGTGTTGGTCTACATAAACCTTATGTATGTCTTGCATTGTCTTTAGATTCTTCTTTATAACCTGCATTTCTTGTTCCATCTCTTCTAACATGTCTGGTCCAATAAGTACCCTATTCACTATATTACTCCAGCTGATGGGAGTGTTACAATTCTACCCATAGAGTTCCTCAAAAAAAATAATCCTCAGTGACTCCTAATAACCATTTTTGTAAGCAAAGTCAACTAGTGGAAGATACTCCTCCCAACTTTGTTGTTGATGCATGGCATATATCCTCAACATATCCTCCAGAATCCTATTGACCATCTCTATCTATCCATATGTCTGTGGATGATAAGATGTGTTGAAGCCCAAATCTTCCCACAAACCTACAAACAACTTCTTACAAATATTGGAAGTGAACTTAGCATCCCTGTCTGACACAATATTCTTTGGAACACCATGCAATCTCACAATCTCCCTGATGAATATTTGTGCTACCTCACTAGATGAATAAGTATCCTTTACTAGAATGAAGTGATCTACCTTGCTCAATCTATCGAGAAAAACCATGATAGAATCATGCTTCCTCAATTTACTCGGAAGACCTATAATCAAGTCCATGGAAATGACCTCCCATTTCCATTTTGGAATCAAAATGGACTAAAGCGACCCACCTAGATGCTTACACTCTGATTTCAGCTGCTGACATTCCAAATAGCTAGCCACAAACTCTGCCACTTTCTTCTTCAGATTCAACCAATAGTAGAACTTCTTCACTATTTTCAATGTCTTATGATTTTCTAGTTGACGTGAATATGGCTTGACATGAAACTCCCTTAAGATAATCTTCTTGATCTCAATAACATCCAACACATATATCCTGTCCCTAAATCTCACCAAACCATCTCTTGTAAGATGATAGTCCACATATTTATCACCTGTACCTTATTGTAACCTGTGCATAAGATCCCTATACCTGTCATCCTGTTATCCTACCTGTAATATTCGATCTTGTAAATTTGTCCCATATGATCTCACTGCTACAACATGGTTCAACTGCACTTTTCTACTGAGAGTATTTGAAACCCTGTTCTCCTTTCCCTTAATGTATCTAATATCAAATTCAAATTCACTAAGTATAGCCAACCATCTATCTTCCCTAGCATTCAAATTCAGTTGGTCAAAAACATATCTCAACCCACTGTGATAACTCATCAAAATAAACCTCTTGCCAAGAAGATAATGCCTCCACATCTTCAAGGCGTGAATAATAGATTTGAACTCAAGATCATGAGATACATAGTTCTTCCCATACCAATTCAGTTTCTTGGACTTATATCACACCACCTTTCCCTCCTACATAAGGAATCCACAAAGCCCTCTCTTGTAAGCTTCTGTACACACTATGAACTCTTTGTTCGGATCTGCAATCTTCAAAACTGGAGAATTTTTCATCAACTACTTCAATTGTTCAAAATTGGCTACACATTCCTCCGTCTATTCAAAATTCTTACCTTTTCTTTGCAATGATGTAATATGATATGCGATGCATGAGAATTTCCTGATGAACTTCTTGTAGTAACCTACTAGTCCCATGAATGATATGAATTCATGTACAATTCTAGGAGACACCCATTCCATGATAGATTTTATGTTTTCCGGATCTACTGCCATGACTTCCTTGGAAACAACATGTCCCATGTAATGTACCTCTGTCTGAAATAAACTGCAATTTCTAAGCCTTGCATACAACCGATGCTCTCTTATCAATATCAACAATACTACTAAATGCTCGCATGCTCTTCCTCATTCTTAGAATATATCAATATATCATCAATGAACACAATAACAAACTTATCCATATAAGAGCGCAACACACTATTCATCAAGCATATAAAATTAGTTGGGGCATTAGTCAAACCAAAAGGAACTATAACAAGCTCATAATTCCCATACCTAGTCCTGAAAGCAACCTTGTAGATGTCGTCTTCCTTGATGCGTATTGGATGATATCCTAATCTCAAATCAATCTTTGAGAAAATAGTTGCTCCCTTCAACTAATCAAACAAGTCACCAAGCCTTAGTAATGGGTAAATCTTCTTGATCGTCATCTTGTTCAGTTGCCTGTAATTAATGCACAATCTAATAATACAATCCTTCTTCTTCATGAACAATATGGGCACACCCCAAGGCGATACACTTGGCCTAATGTATCCCTTATCAAGCATTTCCTTCAATTACAAATTTAACTCTACTAAATTTGGAGTGCTCATCCTGTAAGGTGCCTTTGATGTTGGTGCTTCCCCTGGCACCAACTCAATAGAAAAGTACACTTCCCTGTGAGGATGCAACTCTCACTAGTACAAAATGGCTAATTAATTACTAAAAAAATGACTAAATTATACATATAAATGACCATTTTTCAGTCGGTGACCAGTAGTAGCTAATTTACAGTATCTTATAACGCAACCAACTTTTAGTATTTTTTATCTTAGTCATTAATTGGTTGTCTCAATTTTATAATTTAGTAGTATATTTAGTCATTAATTTAGTTATTGATTTATTGCCACAATTAATGATCAAATATACAACAATATATATAACTATATGATCAACTAAGAAAATCAATTAATGACCAAAATTTTGGTCGTGTTATAAGATATTGTAAATTAGCTACTAATAGTCATATATATGAAAATTTTAGTCATCATTTGAAACCAATTAATGACCAAATAATTATGACCAAATTTTTTTTTGTGTTATAAGATATTGTAAATTAGCTACTAAGAGTCGTATATATGAAAAAATTAGTTGTCATTTGTAATAAAATTTGTATCTTTGTAGTAGTCATTTATCTTTTTTTGGTAGTTTCATATTCATTATATAAACAACTAATCTAGTAGTTTATATTCATTTAATTTAATTTAATTAGGAATCATTATAAACGACTAATTTGGTCATATATTCATTTTATTTTTGTTCATCATTAATCAATATAAAACACTAATTTAGTAGTTTTAGATTGATTTTATGTGTTCATTATTAATCAATATGAATTAATTAGTATGATTTTGCGACTAAATTAAAAAAATGTCATACAATGTGCATGCTCATCTTATGCGAAAACACAAAGCTACATGTGTTAATTATAATACTAAATAATATCAAGTGAAACTATAAATAACTACAACCACATAAATTATTTTATATGAAATGTCAAGTATTACAATACGAGTTTCCAACTTAATATTATTCGTTGGAATACAATTTACACATGAAATATTGTTTCATCACTTCAAAATATTATCATTGTGTTGCCAAGGCATTGTGGCCGAGTTCACTAACTCTGAAGACTTTATAATCAATCTCTATGTGTGTCTTTCTTGCAAGATATTGTATTTAAGTGTATCACTAGACCAATTCTCTCTCTCTCTCTCTCTCTGTGCATTTGTCACTCCAGTGCTGTTGTTCTCCTCTTTCTTCAATTCCTGCTTTTGACCATCAATATTGATTTCCTCTTCGGAAAAGAAAGAAGATATAATGTAGCGTATAAGACATGAAATATGATGAACACTAGAATATATAAGAAAGTAGACTATAAAGGATTTATACAACATATACCTCAACATTAGCTATGTCAATGCCATTTTTCCCTATAAAAGAAAGAAACTCGAACAAGTTTTCTTTTGTTGGGTGAGAGTGGCCACTATGTGGTCAAATGAACTGTATAAACAAAAAAATAAAACATCACAATAGAAAAATGAAACCTTGGGAACTTAATAACAATCATGTCAAATAGAGATAATTGATGGGAATCACGAGCAAAGTTACAATCTAAAATACCAAGTTATAGATATCTTGTGAAAACAAATGGAAATAAAAATACAACATATAATAAATAATGTAAGACAACTAGTTGTAAAATTGCATCATAGAAAATTATGCTATGGTTACCCATACATTTGGGTGGGTAACATGCCCCAATATGCCATGATCCTTAGGGTCCAAATGAAGTAAAATTCCTACTAACATAATAATTGATTGGTTGCGTCTTAGCCTTGCCTCTCCTTTTTTAGTCCAAAAATTAAAAATAAGTCCATCATTAACTAGCTGTACTCCATAGTATAATTTTCTCATGTTATCTCCACATGCCTACCAAAAATTTCATATATTTCAAACAATTGGAATTTTGGAATTGTTTCTAAAACTATGCCATTTATACCCCCTTCCAATGTATCTAACTAAATGTATCCACTTGATTTTCTTTTTTCATATTCATTTACATCCTAAAAAATATCCGTTTAAAAAAAATGACTACCCCAATATATCCATATCCCAATGCTCATCCATATTTGTCATAAACCATAGGAATTAATACTTGTTAGCATTATGATGTATGTGTTGTCCTTGATGGCATCCCACTTGTAGCAGGATAAGTATTTGTTGACAGGATAAGTACAAATGCTAGTTTAGAGGTGTTAGAGTGATTGAAAAGAGTGAAAAAGTGATTGGACAAAGGTATGCAGGTCAAAGGAAAAATATTATAAAGGTGAAGATTTGAATAAATATAAGTGGGTTATATGAAGAAAATTCGTGTACACATGTGGATAAGAATAAGAAAATGTGCGTACATTTGGTGCACTATTATTCTATAAATATGAAGGGTCTTTACTTTTATCACTCAGTAATTTCTCACGGTTAAAGAAAGAACTCACTGAGGTAACCACAGCCATACTTTCAAGCTTTAGGATCTAGCCTTCCTAAGGCTCAGAGAGGGCTCTCTCTATAAGATTTAATAGTTTTTTTAAATCTAATTTTAAGCTAGTTATATGGGAAAATTTGGTTTTGATATTTGGATTGGTTTGGTGGGAAAAAATCACTTAATGAGATGGATAGTGATAGATCTGTTTTTCCATTGGGAAAATGGAGTCAATGTGTCAAGCAGATAGGTCAGGATCAAGGTCTAAAGTCAAATATTTTCAGGGTAAGATAACAGAGTTACTCAAGATCTTTGAGGCTGATTGGTGAAGTGGTTTAATCAGGATAAAGAGCAATCAAGGATTCTTTGATCCGGATAAGGAGTGAAAAGGACAGAGGTCATTCGAAAGAGGGAGAAATTAAGGGTTCCCTACTCTAGAAATCAGCAGAAAACATCAAAATGA
This sequence comes from Pinus albicaulis, assembly GCA_034641835.2. Classification (NCBI taxonomy): domain Eukaryota; kingdom Viridiplantae; phylum Streptophyta; class Pinopsida; order Pinales; family Pinaceae; genus Pinus; species Pinus albicaulis. The sequence continues at coordinate 814,613,837 of CM076571.1, forward strand.
AAACCAGTAAATAACAAAATGCTTTTAACAAATTCTGATATATCACTTCTTGATTTCACATTAAAATTTAGAACACATTTAAGTATGAATGGAAAACATAAGAAGATTTAACAAATAACAGTAGAAAGTACTTCTCTTGAGTAGCCCAACACATGAATCCTGAAACATGATGCTTTATTGATTTGATCCAGCCTGCTGACTTGAAACTTGGTACAAAATCCCTTCAGGTACATAAATATTGACTATAGAAATCTTTAGCAATTTATTCCAAAATAATACTTAAAAGAGTGAAGTATTTATACGAAAAGTGTTACAAAATATCCTAGAAAAATCATAGGAATTTTCTAAGGAAAATAAAATATCTCTTACAAAAATATAGTGACAACTGCTTAATAACTTGTAAGTTGTACTATTTATTCAAATAAAAGAGAAATATTGTTTGGATTTAGGTGCAACTGTCTGCTGTGTTGTCTTCAACGTTGGAAAAAAGATCTTCAATCTATTTTGAAACTCTATCTTCTCATATGATACTATTTTACTGATACACTTTAACCACTGATACTCTTTCATCTGCTGTTTTGACTGCCTTAATGCTGTAAAGTTTTTCTTTTATTGTGTAAAAACAAAAATTTGTCTTTCCGCTTTTTTCACTGTAAATTGTCTTTTATAGTGAATCAGTAATATTTTTCCAAAATTATTCATCAGGTAACTTTATCTTGGTAATTTTTCTGTAATTTTCATCAGCCTCTGTGTATCTGAAAAAGGTTGGTTTGACCACAAAGAGATTTTTTATCTCATGCTATAAACAAAAAAAATCTTCAATTCTTTTGTGCAACACTTTTCCCGTAGGTACTCCTTGCCAATCTTATTTTTTTACTTGTTCTCTAGAAAAATCTCTGATTTTCTTGTTGTAATCCTCTTGCTTCATTAGTTTATCATTTAAAACAAGAATGTTTGACAAGCCTTGTTTCCTTAATATCTCAAACTTTAAAATAAATATAGTTATGGCCAAATCCATGTTCTGACACTTCTCCTCTAGCTGCTTCATCAAGTTTTTCTTTGTAGTTACTTTTCTCACTTCAAGAATTGTTTCAGTTCTATCAGTTATCCCAATCACATCCAATTCTTGTTTGTGTTTAGTGTTTAAAAATTTGATTATTTCATGGGCCTCTTTAGGTTTGGCACCAAGCTCTTCCTTTTTATTTATAATTTCTTCTTTTGCTACTTTAACCAAGTCCTTCTATTTATAAATGACTTAAATGGAAGGCCAAGTATCATTGATTGACTCAATGATCTTGGAACACAACTAATTTTTTATATAAGCCATTGGTTCTTTCAAGGTTAATTCTGCTTCAACCTTCTACAACTGCTCACTTAACCTTTTGGCTTTCTGTTCCTTTGTTTTAGCATTGATTTGAGTTAATTTCTTGGCATCTTCAAATTTTTTAATTTGTTCTTTCAACCTATTGATCTCATTATTCTGAATGGACATATCTTCCATAGCTTTTATGAGCTTTCTGGCCTCATCTGTTTGTTGCACTGCTAAGTAGATGATTCTGTAGTAGAGGTAGTAGAAGAAGTCATTGGCATAGTTGTGGCCAATGGGACTTTTGGTGCCAATTCCTCTGCTAAAGTTGAAGGAACTATTGTAGTTACCATGGGGATGACTGTGGGAGTATCACTTTGAGTTTTTGTAGCTTCTTTCTCTTGGACAAGATTGTCCATTTCTATCTCCATTTCCTTAATCTGTGCTGTCATTTGGAGTATGAGACTCATCATCTCATCTTTCTGATTTTCCTCTTGCACAATTTATTTTGCCTGTGGATATTCTGTTGGAGGCAATTTTAGTTGGTTTCTAAGTGTTGCAATGTCAACATTTTTCTTTTTCACCAATTCTTCTGTAGCCTTTACATTTGCAGAGTCATATCCTACTTCAATCACAAGTTCTTCTAAGGACTTGATTCTAGTGTCCTTAGCATAAGATGAAGCTTTTTCAATCCTGATTTGATCTCTCAAATTGGTTATAGTGTTATGAAGTTTCTGGGCTCTCATTTCCTTCGTAGTCATAGTAGAATAAAAAATTTCAGAGCTTTGCTTATGAAATTCAATTTGATATAAGGGATGAATGCTATCAACTGGCACCTCCAAGTCAAATTTCTTGTAGTTTTCTACTATTATAGGTTTAGGCACTGTAGGATGTAGCACTGTCATAAGAAATTTATTGCTGGTGTAGTGAAAAGCCGAGAGTAATCTGTTTTGATTTCCTGGAGTTTGCTTTAGATATTGTGAATAAATCTCATTTTTTAACTCTTCATTCTTGGCCTTGATTTCTTTATATTTCTCTTTGATGTCACTGTTTGTATTCTATGCTTGCTATGATGAGGATGCCTCCTTGTTTTGTTGTTTTTCAATCATTTGAGTGTCTGTATTATCATTTTCCTGCTCATTCACAATAACTGTAGCAACATCTGTGTTTTTCTCTGTGCTTTCTTTATCTAACACCTCAATTTTTTCTTTCTCCTTGTTCACTGGATTGAACTTAGGTTTCTTATTATATTTGATTTTAAACCTAGTCTCTATTGTTGTTTCAGCTGTATATGTTCCCTCTTCTCTGATTCTCTTTGTGTCTTTATCCTCTTGATTTACAGTTTTCAAGGTGTGACTAGTATCACCATGTTTAACTGTTTCTATCAAGGTATTATCCAACCATTCTATTTGATTAGAAAAATGTTCAATCTCAGGCCTTTTATCATGGATATAAGGGGTCAATTTGAATTTTACCCTCATTTTACTGAGAATTCCATTAGGATCATAATTCCATAAGAAACTTTCTTCAAATTTATATTCCAACAACGTTTTTGCTACTTCTAAACCTGCTTCCCTGTGATTGCAATTGAAAGGACCCAACTAGTTCTTTAATTTGAATTGAGTCTTCTTTTTGGCAGCCAAGAAGTTGATAGAATCTGAATTGAGAATTTGTCTTATGTACTCTAAGGAAAAAACTCTCATTGGCAAGTATTTTGGCAGTTTATAAGGTAAAATATTTGACCCATAGACCCTAATCTCTGTATGATTTTGATAAAGGTACCAATCTCCAGTTCTGCTTTGTTATGATGGTTGTAACACTTTCTTTATCTCATTACTTATCCTTGGTTGTACACTGTTTGTCAGCATGTTTATCAATGGATGAGTAAAACAATCTATGAAATCCACATAAATGAATTTTGTTGATTCTTTTCTAATTAGAGAGGTCCAGAAAATGACTGACAATAGATTACCTTCTACATCCAATTTCTGAAGGGTTATTGGGAATTTATTGGCTTGGAAGTAAAGGAACATGTGAAGGAGGAAGGATGAATATCTAAAAACTCCTTCAGTGGGAAATTTCACAAGCTAATCATGTATATTATCAGCTATGTATTCAACATAGTTATAAATGACAGAAGGAGGTTGAATAGGCACAAAAGTAGATAGAAAAACAAGAATTGACTCATTAGTATGCTCATCAATAAAATAACCAAGGATAAATGATAACATAGAAAGGACATGCCTTGATCCTTCGTGAAATTTGGAAGTCGAATCGAGAGGGTTAATCTTTTGGATTTCAACATATCTAGGCATGAATGTTTGGAAAATCTAACATCTCTTAGAAAATTCTATTTAAATATAAAGCTTTGTAAGAGCTTCTATGGATAATGGGACTGCATTGGGATCTAGTTTCAACTGAAGAATTAGTTTTATAGACTTTGCAGTAATAGTAAACAATACTTCTTTGTTAGCATCAACCATAGCTCTTCGGTCTGCGGAATAGTAGGATTGACACAGCCTAATAACTTCTAGACATTGATGAGTATGTGGGACTACATATTTGGGTAAATTGGACTCCAAAATATGAACTTCATCTCCCTGATCTAAGGATTTTTCTAGACTCCAGCAGTGGAGATCTAGCAGATTAAATTCAATTATTGGATCAATTATTTTTTAATCCATATCAGCTAGAGGTGTATGCTCCACATCTACAATAGGAGGTTGTAGTGGATTTATGACAATGGTGGTTTGGAAGCCATTATTGGGTTTGATTTTGACAATTTTAGCCTTCTGAATGTTAAAAAATTTGTTTTTAGGATTTTTATACTCTTCTATAAGTTTAGATTGTTTACAGAAGGTATTTTTGGTTTTGACAGAGGTATCTTGAAAAAAAAAGTTAAAATTAGGCTTTCTTCTAGTTTTAACCTTCAATTTAGTTCTAAAATTGATCTTCAAACTCTTCTACAGACTCAGGAAAATATATAATGAGGGTTTTCAGCTCATTTCTTGGGTAAAATAAACCTAAAACAGATTAATCCATGTATGGAAATGTTTTGAGTATTTGCAATAGGGTTTTTGGATCAATTAAAGTTTCTTTAAGGTCTGTAAAGGCTTAATTCCTTCAATTTTGATTTAAAAACAGATACAGTATTCAAATCTGAGATTTTATCAAGGTTTTCTACATAAAATATGTTCTTTGAAGGTAATTAAGGTCTTTCTGTAGACAAACAGGGTTAATAGCGATTAAATTTACAGATTTATCTCATTCAGATGATGGGAAAGCGCTGGGAGGAGAAACCATAAGCAGTTATCGCATGATGAGAAAGTGGTTTGCAATTTTTTGTGAACGAATGCGATCCAATAATGAGTGGACGCGTGGAGGAGAGAGGGTAAGACTAAACCACCCATTTCACAAATCTCAAATCGATTAAGCTTGGTGCTATTGAAATTTCTATATTGGTTTTGGATTGTCAGATTTGGGGAAGGGCTTGCGAATGACTGAGATCTGGCGGTGTAGTTGCGTGGAATATGAGGTGTGGGGCCTGAGAAATTATACTTGGTAGGGTTGGGTTAATACATTTAAATGTAGTTTAAACGTATAAACATAATGAATTAGTGGGATATATGTAATATGGATTTACAAAGCAAATAAGGAATATGCAAGTGTAAAAGCGAAGGGCAGGTTATATTATATAAAATATGTTTTAACCTGTGGGGGAAGAGGGATAATATTTGGCACATGGGTATTAAAACCATAGGTTAAGCGTTAATATAGTGAGTTTGGGGTTTTTAAAATAAATGAATTAATATAAATACGGGGGGAATATTATAAGGAATTAATAAAATATGTTATATTTAATATGAAATGAATGTAATGAGTGGAAATACATATAAACAAACTAAGAAAAGTGTAAAATAGGCATTTAAGCACAATGATTGTCCCATTTTAAATATTTACACTTAATACTTAGAACAAATTGTATTTTTTGCATGAAATGAGATTAGTTAAGTGGATTTTTACTTTTCTTAAGCAAACAATGTTTTAACTTAGGAAATGGGATTATATTTTTGGAAAAGGGTGATTATGTTGAAGGAATGGGTCTTTTTGAAGGGAATTCAATACATATTACCAATGAGTTATTAAGCCTTCGGTCTAGTCCCAACAAAAGTCAGAGAAATGCTCTGAGCCTTTTAACTGAAGATTTTGAATACTGAATACTTTGAGGGGAGGGGAGTTAGTAATTTTTCCAGATGATTTTTTATTACATGCCCTGTATAACTGCTTTCTACCTACCCATCATTTATTATATCATTTTTTCATTATTTGCATGGGTGCATTTGAGCTTGCAACCCTAAATCCATTTTTCTTTTTAAAGCATAAACTATCTAAATCTAACCTTATTTCATCTGAGGGCTCAGATTAAACTATTGAGCTCCTCATTTATTCTCTAAATATCTATTGATTTGTCAAGTTTAAACTGTTTGACAGATATTTATTCTCTATCTATTAGCATGAAATTTAAAGCATGAAAAGCCAAGGTTAAACTACTTGACTAATCATGGATTATTTAAAACAAACTACACATAATCATTTTATTTTGCAGTAAAAGTAAATAGTAGTGGCACTTTGACTTGCATCACTTTCATGTCTTGTTCTTATCTCTTTTTGTGTTTGGGGCTCATTTTTATATTCTTTTTTATCCTTTTTTTTTAAGTCCTTTGATCTTTCTTTTAGGAATTTTACCCTCTTTTAATTTTTTATTTTTCAAATATGGGAAAACAACTTGTAGAAAGCAAGGTATGTACATATTTACAAGACTAATCATAGTCAATTCAAAAATTATGAACCATATTATTATAGGACCCTAACAGTGGCTCCACATGGGGATGGCATTTCCTGGTGAAATGTCAAGAACTTTGAGACTAGTAGCCTTTGAATTCTAACTATGCTGGCCTTGTAAATGTTTTGACCTATGCAATTATTCATACTTATGATATTTTACCTTTTAAAGCTTAGGGCCTTCTCTCTGAGCTTCAAATTTGTTATGAAAACATCCAATCAAATCTAAAATCTGAAATGTTATGTACAATGGATAAAGTAAACAAAATTAACTATTGGTTATTTCTGAGGAGTAATAGTTCTTCAACATTCTTCCATTGACAGGTCCACCTAGCAGATCTAATCCATCCATTTCTTTCAAAAATAAGGCATTATTACCCCTGTAACCATAAATAATATAAGTCTCTTTCCATAGGAAATCAAATTTCGCATGTTTACCTTTCTCTTCTCTCCTTGAATCCCATTTTAGAACTTTGTTACCAATGTAGAAATCATCTTCTTTACTCTTTTTGTCAAAAAATTTCTTAATCTTATCTTGGATAACTTGAGACTTAATATAAACCTCTTCTCTTGTTTATTACAAGTGAATGGTTTGATTAATCCTTATTTGAATGTCATTGGTCTCCACTTGTAATTCTTGGATTATCTTCATTACTGGTACTCCTAAGGAAGATGGAAAAACAACATCCATTCCATAAATAAGATGGTAAGGGGATGTACCAATAGATTTTTTGGTGGTAAGTCTATCTGCCCATAAGGCATTAACTAACCTCTTGTTCCAAGTCTTCTTGTTATCTTCTAGTAATTTCTTGATGATGTCCACAAGGATTTTATTGGAAGATTCAACAAGGCCATTACCTTGAGGGTAATATGCAGTAGAATGGCCAAGGGTAATGTGGTATTTATGGCATAAATCAATCATATTTTTGGATTTGAATGCAGCTGCATTTTCAGTGATAATATTTTGGGGGCATCAAAATCTTGAAAGTACGTTGTTTTCTAAAAAGGATATAATGATAGTGTCAGTGGCTTGCCTAGAGGGTATGCCTTCTATCCACTTAGTAAAATAGTCAGTGGTTGTCAGAATACACTAATGTTGGGCTGAGGATGGGTATGAATTTATATTGAGATGGGTTTTAAGGGCCAGAGTAAGAGCTTTTTCTTTCCCTCAAATATTTGACACTTGTGACAGGAGGTCACATACCATTTTACATCTGCAAACAAAGTAGGCCAATAAAAACCAGCTCTCAGTATTTTTTCTGCAGTAGTCTTCCAGTAGAGATGTCCTCCATAGTCACCTGCATGAAATTATTCTAAAAAATTTCCAGCTTCTTCTTTTAGCAAACAATTCAGTAAAATTCCACCACGATCTTTCCAAAATAGTACATTGTCTATGATACAAAATCTTATTGCCTTTAATTTTAAGAATCTAACTTTTTTTCTTGATAATCCAGGAGGAGCTTGTAAATTTACTAATACAAATGATATCTGCATACCATGGTGAGTCTTAAAAGGCTTCACTAATCTCTGGAGTCGCTATCTCTTCCTGATCATCTACTTGGGCGATAAAATTAATGTCTAAAGCATGACAATTTGATTCAACCGTGAGTTTCGCTAAACCTTGACCTTTTATGAGTTTAGTGGGTTTGATTTCTATGTCATATTCCAAAATTGTGGCAATCCACTTGCCTCTTTTACCATCATGACCATTCTGATTTAGAATTTCCTTTACAACTGCATTTGGAACATAGGCAATGATATGTGAATAAATAATGTACTCTAAAGTATTTAATGGCCTTTACCAAAGTTAGGGCCTGTTTCTCCATGATATTATACTTTAAAGTGGCATCTCTGAGCGATTTTCTGAAGAAAGCAATGGGATGCACATAGCCCTAGTCATTTTTCTGCATTAAAACTATAGAAATAGTGTGTTATGAAGCAAAAGATAAAATAATGAAATCTTTCTTAAATTCAGGACTTATAAGGACTAGAGTTTTTGTTAAATCTTGTTTAATTGATTCAAAAGATTGCTTGGCTTCAATAGTCCATTTAAGTACTGAGTCCTTTTTAAGCATATTATTAAGTTCTCTGATTATTTTAGCTAAATTTGAGATGACTCTTCTAAGGAAGTTAATTTTACCTAGAAAATCTTGTAACTGTTTAATGTTCCTAATGTTAGAGTCGGTATCTTCATCCCTTCGTAAGAGATCAAATTTCTCTTGTTGCATTTAATTTTAGGTGTCTCACTCAGTTCAGTCAGCTGCATTCCATTAGGGGCATGGATCATATGACGGTAGGGTCTTCTCACTCATGTTCCTCATGTCTCATACCTGCTAGCCTAGTTCTGTTCATTAAAATCATTTACAGTCATTTTTGGTCTCAGCCTTGGCAAAGAGTCATTTTAGGGTTTTCAGGTTCATTAGGTCTAGGATTTTATAACTCAGGTCTCAAGATGTATAATAATGGCCAACATGCATATGAGGAAGCTTCAAATTAGGTATCAGTGAAAAAATTTCGTCATCATAATGCTTGATAATGATTTTTCTCCAAAACTCTGTTTTAAAGAAAAATTGTCTATTTTATCCTTTTGTAACAAATGCAATGTAATTTTTAAGTTCTTCAGTTGTAATAATGCTCCATCGGCAGCCCTGGTCACCTTTTCCAAAACTCTATGCCATCCATCCTTGCAAAACAGACAAGAAATTCATCATTCAGTCCAAAAATCAAAAAGAAAGAAAAACAGAGTTCATTTGAAAAGTGCTAAAGTTTTCAAACATTGTAAAGTGGGTTTTTTCAAATCAAAAATCAAAATCTTTGGCATAAAGATATTTTTGTGTTTCAACAATTCATTTGCATACCAAAGACATTAATGAGCCAAATAAAATCATGGAGGAGTAAAGAAATAGGTTTGGAGGCCGAACTATGGTGAAATTAGCTGGCGCGGCACACTGGGCAACCGTCGCGGTGCATTGGCAGAGCGCAGCGCATAGGGCCGCTCTTCACTGTGAAAATTTTAACTTTCACGGTGCATAGAAAGGGCGTGACGCACTGGGCAGTGGTCGCGGCGCACAGGGCAGACAACAAAATTTTTTGGCCATTGCTTCCTAAAACTCAAATTGACTCGGTTTTTTCTGCTCAAGTAAGTTCATGTGACCCTCTAGTTTCCATTTAAAAATGTTTGAATATGGATTATGAGAATTTAATACAAAAAGGTTAAACCCTATCATTTTGTAGAAAAATTGCTTCCTTAGGGTTTTGAAGCTGAAGTTTTAAAATTGATTGTGGTGCCAAATACTCCATTCCCCACCTTGTTGTTACTCCCCCTCACTGTAATCTCATCACTACAGTCCATTCCCCTATCTCCCTTAAATCCCTAAAGCCACTCATACCATCTCATTCCCATTGTCCCTATCCCATTTGTAAAAGTTTCCCCAAATCCCAACTTTATCCTAAAAATCAAGTGGATGTCCCTTGTCTCTACATTTGTCAAATCACAAGTTTTCAAAAGGCAAATTCCACTTGAAAAAACTTCATTGTTCCTACTCCCCTATTTCCCCACAATCCCTCCCATACTACCATACATTTGGTAATTAAAACAAAAACACCCAAATTCTCATTTTCATCTCATACAAGCCAGCATACACCTTGCATAGACATTGAACACCATGGAGACAGACACTGATACATCATATGACCGAGATAGTGATTCTACCACTGAGCTACATGCACCTAGAAGGCCTCGTAAAGGTGGCAGACATGTGAGAGAGGAGCCCACCTCATTTACTGAATTGAAGGCTTGCCCACTTGCCATGGCATGTTTCCAACAACAGTCATGTTATCAGTTTTGTGAAATGATTGCTAGGATCCGTTATCATCAGGAGTTGGCTCGTTTGTTTGTGTTGCATTTACATGATGGTCAGGTAACTCTTTCTGGTGTAAATTTCACTTTGAGACCGGAAACCGTCTCTCAAGCAACCGGAATACCGAATGTGGGTGAGCATTGGAACAAAAGACAACAGGTGGTTAGAGTGCATTATGAACCATACATCAAGCCTATCTTTGTGAGGCAACTCAGCAGGGTGTTCCCATTTTGATTCCTAAAGGAATCCTATGCGCCTCTGATGAAACTCATTATCAGATATTTCAATTGTGAGGGCCGGTTTTCACGCCTATATGCCTACCACATCAGGTTATTGATGCATTTCACAAGGGTAAGGATGATGAAAATTCCTTATTTCATGTGCCAGAATATCGAGAGAATGACCACTCTTGTGCAGAAGAAAACTCCCGAGCTGCAGTACAACCGTATTTATCACTATGCACTCATGAAGATCGTGGTTGTACATCAGCTTGGATTGCAGGGTATTTCATGGGAGTATTTCATTTCCCATGATTTCTTCACAACTCCTCAGGTTCCTCCAGAGGTTGTCCATGATGCAGGTGAACCTTCACATAAGTATGGAGGTCAGAAGGCAGAGACTACTAGTGTGCCAACATATGTCACTTATCAGAGAGGCACTAGAGGATTATTTGCAGCAGCCTGGCGAGTACTATCTCCACCTGGGGTGGAAGGGGTTTCGTTGCTGTCACCAACAGTACAGGTATAGGTATAGGTACAGGATAGAGGTAAGAGGCCTATGTAGGATGAGGGCCCTTTAGGAGGCCAAGACAAAATTTTGATACTGATTGATGAGGATTTGAGCTCTCCAAGCTCAAAGTTGAGAGAGACTATTCAGGAGCAGAAGGCAGAGATTAACACATTGATCGTCAAATTGCAGAGAGCCCAATGGATCATAAACTACCTGGAGCAGTGAAACAAACAGTTGGAATATCAACAAACAATCATGGAGTTGCAAAAGATCCGTGAGAACCGGCAAGCTGCCCAAAGAAGCCAAATCGAGATGACATCCATTGAGCAGGAGATTGAGGCTGATAGAGAGACTTGGCTTGAGAGGGTCAATATTCATCTTGAGAAACTGTTGGAAAAGAAAAACAAGGAAAATAACATGCTAAGGCACATGAAGAACCATTATTGGGCGCGAAATCATGTTTGCAAAGCGAGGATCAAGATCCTGAAAGCAAGACTAAAGAAGGCACTAAAGTGTCGCAAAAGGCATGATAGACTCCAAATTTTGGCTAAAGCTTCTTTGGCCCAGCATAGCACTTGATGGTGGAAATTCAGCCCAAATTTCAGGAAATTTGGGAGACTTTTTGTCAATTTTGAAATTTTTGGCCTTAAAACATATTTTCCTGCCCGACGCGTAGCGCCACTTGGCGCGCGCTTATAATTGGCAGCTCATTTTGAGGAAAAATTTGCATTTATGGATTTTTCATCAAAATTTATGCATTCCTACCCATTACCTAAGGATTTTGACAAGTTTTGGGTTGCCTAAAGGGTTAAAAACACCCTAAAAATGGGCTTTCTGCCACTTTTTGCACACACAGGAAGCAGTGTTGGGAGATTGGATTTTTGGAGGGGAAAATGGCAACCAAATTCAGAAATTACACTTGGGATGGAAACTAGACAGGCAGATATTTCCAACGCGATATCCTACGCTCAATTTGGAGTTCGGGAAGGCCCTCAAAATCAGCCTCAAAGTGGCGCTGTGCATAGAGATTTTAGGCGCGGCGCATTGGGAAATTTGGCCTAATTTTCACTTAGCAGTTCGGATTTTCGCCTAGTTTTGGCCAGTTTGAATTTTTTATCTTCATATGTATAGCTCTTGATGTAACTTGATATAATTTCATGATTTTGATGTAATTTTGGCACATTTTTACTCATCCAAGTAGATTCATTCACCAAAAAGTGAAATGTAATTGAATGAATCAGTTTTCTATCTTATAGAGGCAAGTTGTTTCATTGCCTATTTTCCAGTTCTTAGTTTAGATCTTGTTGAGACAGCTCCTATAATGGTGAGCTCGACCCCTAGAGGCATGGGGATGAATTAGTCTTGTCTATATCTTGTAATTCTTCAGTCATTTTCAGGGTTGGACACTTGGGATTGCTTGGCACTTCGTTGTACATTTCATCTCTGCAATTTTGGCAAAGGAATAGACCAGGGTTTGCAGCACTCTTTGGGATCCATGTGGCTCTATGTTTTGATGGTTTTCTTCTCTCTGTGATTGTAATTTTACTGATGTTTCATGTGTACCATTTCCCTTCCTATTTTTTTCTTAAATTAAACAAATGAGTGATAAAGGTGGAATTCATTAGATTGTTTTTCTCTGCCTTGAGTTTTGTTTAATTTTCCATGTTTTCATCTATTTGAAGAGGATTCTTGAAAGCCTCTTTCCCTCTTCATCTCCTCACCGGTTTTAACTATCCATTCATTCAATCCAAAGCATCAAAAAAATTGCCTTCCTTGCCCCATTCAGAACTCTGCAAAAACTAGGCCTCATCCCCGAACCCAAAACTGCCTTTCCCTTTGATTCCAACAAAACCCCCAAAATCAAAATCAAACTCGTTTACTTATATACCTAGCCTAAAATCAGCTTTTATTTCAAGTCATCTCAAGCCCTATTTATTATCTTTGTTGAGATTGACCCGGAGAGAGCCCTCTCCTGATCTGGTAGGGCTAGCTACCAGACTGAGCGTGGTTTGATGTTACCCTGAACTCTGCCTTCTTTCAGCCTGAGGTAGATTTAGGCAATAACATAGTGGCGACCATACTAGGGAAGAAAATGGTTTGCTTGTTAGTGTTATTTGTTTATAAGCTACAGACGGAGCCTGAAGTTATGCCAGGTAGCCTTCGAAACGCTCTTGCTTTGCATTAGCGAAAGTAGATAAATGTTGCTTCAGTCAATCTCCGGTCTAGTTTGTAAACATAACACTTGACTTTTAAATTTCCCCCAATACATCAGATCATTCTAGACTTTGGATGATGAGTTTAGAATTTGATAGGCTGAACAAGTTGGTTTTGTCCCTTTGATTTTGAAAATAATTCAACACACTGGCTTCCAGAAGACATACTAGAGCAAATCCGGATCCCGATCCACCTCCAGTGTATGAAAATCCCAATCTGATTTCAAGAGTTCATCGTCAATAAAGTCTTGTGATTCCTCTGTTTAAATCTCATTCATGTCCTGCTGTTTTTGAATATCTTGAAGATCTTGAATTTGATGAACAATTTGAGTTGTCATTGTTTGAGACGAAGTCTGAAAGTGCTATTGGTTCTACTGTCATAAATCCCGAGTTTATCAAGTATCTTGAAATTGAACAAGCTAATAGATCCATTGACAGTTACATCTTGAATATTCAGAATTCTATTGTGGCAACAAATATTCCTGAGTTTATAGAATCTGCATCTGAAACTCTTGGGCCATCAGCAGTTACATCTGGTTCAAAAATTCATACCGAGCCTCCTTTCATTCCTACCATTCCCGTGCAACCTTCTATTTCTGATCAACAATTCGCAGTAGTATCGCCTCCATCAACACCACATACACCTCATACAACTGCTCTGACTCCTCCTATATCTCCAAGACCGATTGTAAATCCACCCAGAGCAATGGCTGCCCAATTTTCACCTCTTGGGTTGCCTCAAAACTTGGATGACATGTCTGCTGATTATCAGAGTAAGATCCCATTGTTTGATGGCACTCCTCAAAGTGTTCCTGCTCAGCAACATGTGGATAGAATGGCAGATTTCTTTGACCTTCATGAGATTGATGCAGAAAATGTGACCATGAGATTATTTGTGCAAACCTTCGGAGGTGAAGTGAGAAAGTGGTTCAGAGCTTTACAGCCTAGAAGTATTGCTACATTGGCTGAGCTTCAGAGACAATTCTTGGATCGATGGGAAGTAAAGAAAGATCCTCTTCAGATCACTTCTGAGTATACCAAAATTAAGCGGAATGTTGGTGAGTCTGTCCAAGATTATTGTATTAGATTCAATGTGGTTTACAATGCAATTCCTGATGATATAAATCCATCTAGGAGGTCGTCTTTGCTTAATTTTCTGGATGGTTTCGATCCGGACATGTCCTATCAATTAAGAGAAAGAGATCCAACCACTTTGGAAGACATGTAGAAAATTGCAATCAGTGTTGAAGCTAATTTGAATGACAAGAGAGCTAGATTGAAAGCTGAGAAGAAAGTAGCAATAAAGGAAGAGGTTTCCACTTCAAATCAAGTACTCCGTAAGGTGGAAAAGATGTTTGAAAGATTAACACTTGATAAGCCTAAATCGCATATCAGAAATCCTAACTTCCATGGTTAGCAGCAACCACAATTCAAGGTCAAACAATGAGAGCAGCGAGCACAAGAACCAACAGTACAACACCAGGTAAAGACACCTTTATAGCAGAATTTTGTTGGTCCGGAATCAGATGATGAAGATAATGTAATAGGAGAGGAGAATCACTTCTTTACACCTGATGATATGCCAACCTTTATCACTAAATATGAGGAGTATTCTGAAAGCTCAGCTGTACAAAAAGACGAGGATTTCATTTTGGAAAATGAGACAGTTCTTGAAGAAGAGTCGAATGAATATCGCAGGCGGTGAAAGCTTTGTCCACCCAACATCGTCAATATCAGAAGGATGTCCCTATTAATCCACTCCGAAAGAGAAAGAAGTGAAAATTCAAAGAATGATTCACATCACGGGCGCAGAAGGGAAAGAGAATTATTCCACTACCAGCAATTTCCATCGTCGATGAAAGATCTAATCAGCCAAATATATCGAGGGAGAAATGAAAAGAAGCTGAGGTTAGAAGAAGATAAGGAAAATCTCACTTTAACTTGCAGTGAAATTTCTAGCAAAATGAAAAATATCTAATCCCTTGACCCAATCGATTGGAAAGAATAAGAAGGAGTGGCGGTCAGCATTCAAGATTTTAAATTTCAATTTAATAATAGTTATGTAAATAAATGATCAACTCCGAGTTGATATTTGGACTAAATACTGATGGTGAGTCTTCCGCACAGTGACAGCTCTTTGACAACAGATTGCATGATTTTGTGTTACATAATGCCATCTTTGATTCCGGAGCATCTCATAATCTCATATCGAGAGCAATCATGGAGAAATTGGGATTGGATATCACTAGGAAATATCATGATCTTTACTCTTTCGATTCCAGTAGAGTAATATGCATTGGGATTATCAAAGACTTGGTGGTCAGTTTGGATCAGATTCCGACTAAGAATGTTTTGATGGATGTGGTTGTGGCAGATATTCCTCCTGGATTTTGCATGCTTCTTTCCAGATCTTGGGGAGAAAAACTTAAAGGGACATTGCAGCTTGATTTATCCTATGCTACTATTCCCGTGTTTGGTCAGATGAGAAAATTATATTGGGAACAAAAGATGAATTATATGATTACTAGCAAGGAGAAACTAGTAAATCATCCAATCAATTATGTACATACAGATTCAGAGTCATTGGTTTTGTATTCAGATGGTTTCAATGATGTAAATAGTCAATTAGTTGAAGTAGAATACATTCCGAAGATCACTGAAAATTTTAGATAAGTTTTAAAGAAAGAGAGACAAAGACAGGAAAGTTCCGCTGAGCAATCAGCCTTCCGACAGCAGCAAAAAATTGATGGACAACAAGCAAAAATAACAGAGCAAACAGAATTTCAGCACCTGGAAGAGGATGAAGATGGTTTGTGGACCATGGATTTTGATGGTGCAGTAAGGAGTGATGGTGTTGGAATTGGCATTTGGGTATGCAGCCCATTTTCTGCCCCAAACAAGATACCGAGTAATGTAAGGGTCTGTTCTTATAAATTAGCTTTTGATTGTTCAAATAATGAGGCATAATACGAAGCTTTGATTGCTGGTCTGAAAATTCTTAGAAAGTTAAATGCTATGAGGATTGCAGTATATGGAAACTCCGAATTGGTTATCAAGCAAGTGAAAGGTGAATACCAAGCAAAGCATCCTTGAATGCGGTCTTACCGAAATGTAGTTCTTGATATCTTGAAATTGTTTTCAGACTATACTTTGACTTGTGTTCCTCGTATTCAAAATGGTATTGCAGATGCACTTGCAAAGGCAGCAAGTAATTTGAAAATTCCGATGAACTCAAGTAACAAATTTGAAATCCATGTGAAGCACCGTCTGACTGTCCCGAAAAATCAAAGGTATTGGCAAGTGTTTCAAGATGATGAAGAAATTGATGAATTTCTGCAAAACAAAGGTAAATTCAAAGAAACTTCTATTGATGTAGAGCATGATGATGGTGAGGCTGATGTACAAATCAATCATATGGAAGTTTTGCAGCTAAAGGATAATGTCATTCCAAAAGGTTTCATACCTTTAGAGGAGCTTTTCGATCAAGATGACGTAGCTCGAAAACGAACCTTGCGGCCAACCGAAAAGGGAGTTGGAGATGTGAACATTGGATCAGCTGAAAATCCAAGGATGGTGAAATTGTCTAAAGCATTATCCCCACAGGTAAAAGCAAAGTATATCAGTTTGTTGTCATATTTTGCTGATGTATTTGCTTGGGACTATTTAGATTTGAATACATATGATACAAACATAATTCAGCACAGCATTCCAATCAAGCCAAATCAAAAGCCCTTTCGGCAAAAATTGAGAAGAATAAATTGGAAGTTGCTGCCTTCAATAGAAAAGGAATTCAATCTGTTGTACAAGGCTGGTATCATCGTACCCATAAGGTTTTCAGATTGGATTTCTAATTTGGTGCCCGTACGCAAGAAGACAGGTGAGATTCGCTTATGCATTGATTTTAGGAATCTGAATAAGGTTTCTTTGAAAGATAATTATTCGTTGCCCAAAATGGATCACATACTTCAGCAAGTAGTTGGAGCATCTCGTATGTCGCTACTCGATGGTTATTCCGGGTATAATCAAATTCTGGTCCATGAGGATGATAGAGACAAAACAGCGTTCACCACTCCATGGGGAACTTTCCATTATGCTAAAATGCCTTTCGGTATAAAGAATGTTGGTGCGACATTTCAGCGGGAAATGGATATGGCATTTGCAAATGAGAAGGATGTTTTTCTAGTTGTGTATCTTGATTATTTGACAGTCTTTTCCAATTCTGATGAAGACCACCTTTACCATTTAAAGATTTTTTTTAGCAGTGTAGAAAGTATGGTGTGTCGCTCAATCCGAAGAAGAGTTTGTTTGCCATGGATGAGGGCAAACTTCTTGGTCACATAATATCAAAGGATGGCATCCGCATTGACCCAACTTGAGTAGAAGCTATTAAGCAAATTGATCTTCCCCGAAATAAAAAGGAGATTCAAGCATTCAATGGTAAGATGAATTTCTTATGCCACTTTGTGCCTAATCTTGCCGAACGTCTAAGAGAGATTACAAACATGCTTAAGAAAGATAGCGTAGTGAAGTGGATTGAGGAGGCTATAAAGTATTTCTTCAGCTCCAGTTTTGATCAGCCTGGATTATACTCAGGATTTTATTTTGTTTTCATTTGCTTCGGAGCATACTATGGCAGCAGTATTGATGCAGAAAAGAGATTAGCATGAAAAACCAATTGCTTTTTTCAGCCGAACCATAAGAGATGCAACCTTAAAGTATAACATCATTGAAAAGAAATCTCTTGCTTTAGTGAAGCGTTGAAAGATTTTCGGGTATATATTTTGCATTCTCATATTCTTGCTTATGTTCCTAATGCTGCTGTTAAGGATGTTTTAGTGCAAACAGATCCGGAAGGGAGACGAGGCAAATGGATTGCTGCTTTGTTGGAGTATGATGTGGAGATAAAACCTACAAATCTTATCAAAGGACAAGGGCTGGCTAAGCTAATGGCTGAATCAAATTTACAAGCCTTGGACATTAACCTCATTGCTACTATGTCCAAGGAAAACGAAGAAAATTCGCTAATTCAGGTATCAAAAATCTCTGTTCATTCTCCTTGGTATTCAGATATTGTATATGTGCTCCAAAATTTGTCACCACCACTAGGAATGGCTAAAAACAAAAGTAGAACTCTGAAATTGAAGGCTGCTAAGTTTTTTATTTTGAACAATGCACTCTATTGGAAAGATCCAGTTGGTGTTTTGCTAAACTGTTTGGTGGAAGAAGAAGCGAAGCAGGTTATGGAGGTTTTTCATAAAGGATATTGCGGAGGTCACCTTTTCTGGAAAACAACGGCCAACAAATTTTTGAGAGCGGGATATTATTGGCTGAATCTTTTTACTGATGTGTATAAGACTGTCAAAAGTTGTCATGAATGTCATATTTTTGAAGGGAGGAAGAAATTGCAGCCTTTGCCTCTTAAGCCCATTGAGGTAAGTGCTCCTTTTCAGCAGTGGGGTTTGGATTTCATTGGCGAGATCCATCTTGCTTCTTCAGCTCAGCATAGGTGGATCCTCACAGCGACAGATTATTTAAAAAAATGGATTGAAGCAATTCCCACCAGGCAAGCTCCAGATTTGGTAATAATTTCGTTTCTTGAGAATAATATTTTGTCTCGCTTTGGTTTCCCGAATAAGTTAATTACTGATAACACAACAGCTTTCAAATAAAAAAGAATGGTTGAGTTTTGTAACAAGTATCACATCATTTTGGGACACTCAACCGCTTATCATCCACAAGGCAACGGATTGGCGGAGTCTTCCAATAAATCTTTGGTCAACATTATTAATAAGCTGCTGGAAATAAACAAGAAAAGTTGGCATAAGAAGTTAGTCAATGCGCTTTGGGCAGACAGAGTGATTCAGAAGAAATCCATTGGTATGTCAACTTTTGAGCTAGTATATGGAGTTGACACGGTATTTCCTACCTCTCTCGCAGTTCCAGTGGTCAAAATTCTACAGGAAGCTGGTAGTGAAGATGATCATATACAAAGAAGAATAAATCAAATAATCCATTTGCAACAGACTAGAGAAGAATTTTTCCAAAACACGTTCAAGCTAAAAGAGAGAATTAAGAAAATATATGACAAAAAAGCAAAGGCAGACAAATTTCAATTGGAAGAACTGGTGCTGAAATGGGATGCACGAAACGAGGAAAAGGGTAAGCATGGTAAGTTAAAAAATCTCTAGAAAGGACCCTTTAAAATTGCCGCCTATCGGGGTCAGAATGCTTTTCTTCTGAAAGAGATGAATGAGGAAGATTGTCCAGGAGAACCAGTCAATGGTCGGCTGCTCAAGCAGTATCATTTCTGAAATGTTTTCTGTTGTTTTACATTCTCATTATACATACCAGTTTATTTTAGTTTCATTGCAAGTGTGTGCTGTGATCTTTTCTTCAGTTTGGGGCCCGAGGTGAAGGCTATAACTCTGAAGATTTATTTCAGCTTTGGTTTGAGTTTTTCGAGTCAGGTCTTTTAGTCATTTTGGTTTCAAAATTGAGTCGGTTTGAGTTAATTTTTAGTCAATAAAATTGAGTCAAGAGTCTTGTGTTGATTTTTTTTTGAAGTTATGGACTCCATAGCCCAATGGATGAAGGCACTGCCTACTCTCCTAGAAATTTTTAGTTCTTGGCACCTCCAAGGAGCTACCATCCCCATTGGATCCAATGTTAGATTCGGTATCTTCATCCCTCAGTCAGAGATCAAATTTCTCTTGTTGCATTTCATTTTAGGTGTCTGACTCAGTTCAGTCAGCTGCATTCCATTAGGGGCATGTATCATCTGACGGTAGGGTCTTCTCACTCATGTTCCTCATGTCTCATACCTGTTGGCCTAGTTCTGTTCATTAAAATCATTTACAGTCATTTTTGGTCTCAGCCTTGGCAAAGAGTCATTTTAGGGTTTTTAGGTTCATTAGGTCTAGGTTTTTATCACTCAGGTCTCAAGATGTATAATAATGGCCAGCAGGCATATTAGGAAGCTTCAAATAAGGTATCAGTGTAAAATTTTTATCATCATAATGCTTGATAATGATTTTTCTCCAAAACTCTGTTTTGAAGAAAAATTGTCTATTTTATCCTTTTGTAACAAATGCAATGTAATTTTTAAGTTCTTCAGTTGTAATAATGCTCCATCGGTAGCCTTGGTCATATTTTCCAAAACTCTATGCCATCCATCCCTGCAAAACAGACAAGAAATTCATCATTCAGTCGAAAAATAAAAAAGCAAGCAAAACAGAGTTCATTTGAAAAGTGCCAAAGTTTTCAAACATTGTAAAGTGGGTTTTTTCAAATAAAAAATCAAAATATTTGGCATAAAGATATTTTTGTGTTTCAACAATTCATTTGCATACCAAAGACATCAATGAGCCAAAGAAAATCATGGAGGAGTGAATAAATAGGTTTGGAGGCCGAACTGTGGTGAAATTAGCTGGCGCAGCACACTGGGCAATTGTCGCGGCGCATTGGCAGAGCGCGGTGCATAGGGCTGCTATTCACTGTGAAAATTTGAACTGTTGCGGCGCATAGAAAGGGCGCGATGCACTAGGCAGTGGTCGCGGTGCACAGGGCAGACAACACAAATTTTTGGCCATTGCTTCCTAAAACTCAAATTGACTCGATTTTTTCTGCTCAAGTAAGTTCATGTGACCCTCTAGTTTCCATTTAAAAATGTCTGAATATGGATTATGAGAATTTAATACAAAAAGGTTAAACCCTATCATTTTGTATAAAAATTGCTTCCTTAGGGTTTTAAAGCTGAAGTTTTAAAATTGGTTGTGGTGCCAAATACTCCATTCCCCACCTTTTTGTTACTCCCCCTCACTGTAATCTCATCACTACAGTCCATTCCCCTATCTCCCTTAAATCCCTAAAGCCACTCATACCATCTCATTCCCATTGCCCTATCCCATTTGTAAAAGTTTCCCCAAATCCCAAGTTTATCCTAAAAATCAAGTGGTTGTCCCTTGTCTCTACATTTGTCAAATCACAAGTTTTCAAAAGGCAAATTCCACTTGACAAAAATTCATTGTTCCTACTCCCCTATTTCCCCACAGTCCCTCCCATACTACCATACATTTGGCAAATAAAACAAAAACACCCAAGCCAGCATACACCTTGCATAGACATTGAACACCATGGAGACAGACACTGATACATCATATGACCGAGATAGTTATTCTACCACTGAGCTACATGCACCTAGAAGGCCTCGTAAAGGTGGCAGACATGTGAGAGAGGAGCCCACCTCATTGACTGAATTGCAGGCTTGCCCACTTTCCATGGCATGTTTCCAACAATAGTCATGCTATCAGTTTTGTGAAATGATTTCTAGGATCCATTATTATCAGGAGTTGGCTCGTTTGTTTATGTTGCATTTACATGATGGTCAGGTAACTCTTGCTGGTGTAAATTTCACTTTGACACCGGAAACCATCTCTCAAGCAACCAGAATACCGAATGTGGGTGAATAGTGGAACAAAAGAAAATAGGTGGAAAAAGTGCATTATGAACCATACATCAGGCCTAGATTTGTGAGGCAACTCAGCAGGGTGTTCCCATTCCGGTTCCTAAAGGAATCCTATGCGCCTCTGATGAAACTCATTATCAGATATTTCAGTTGTGAGGGCCGGTTTTCACGCCTCTATGCCTACCACATTAGGTTATTGATGCATTTCACAAGGGTAAGGATGATGAAAATTCCTTATTTCATGTGCCGGAATACCGAGAGAATGACCACTCTTGTGCAGAAGAAAAATCTCGAGCAGCAGTACAACAGTATTTATCACTATGCACTCATCAAGATCGTGGTTGTACATCAGCTTGGATTGCAGGGTATTTCATGGGAGGATTTCATTTCCCATGATTTCTTCACAGCTCCTCAGGTTCCTCTGGTGGTTTTCCATGACGTAGGTGAACCTTCACATCAGTATGGAGGTTAGAAGGCAGAGACTACTAGTGTGCCGACATATGTCACTTATCAAAGAGGCACTAGAGGATTATTTGCAACAGCCCGACGAGTACTATCTCCACCTGGGGTGGAAGGGGTTTCGTTGCCGTCACCAGCAGTACAGGTACAGGTATAGGTACAAGACAGAGGTAAGAGGCCTATGTAGGATGAGGGCCCTTTAGGAGGCCAAGACACAATTTTCATACTGATTGATGAGGATTTGAGCTCTCCAAGCTCAAAGTTGAGAGAGACTATTCAGGAGCAGAAGGCAGAGATTAACACATTGACCGTAAAATTGTAGAGAGCCCAATGGATCATAAATTACCTGGAGCAGTGAAACAAATAGTTTTAATATCAGCAAACAATCATGGAGTTGCAAAACATCTGTGAGAACCGGCAAGCTGCCCAAAGAAGCCAAACCGAGATGACATCCATTGAGCGGGAGATTGAGGCTGATAGAGATACTTGGCTTGAGAGGGTCAATATTCATCTTGAGAAACTGTTGGAAAAGGAAAACAAGGAAAATAACATGCTAAGGCACATGAAGAACCATTATTGGGCGCGAAATCATGTTTGCAAAGCGAGGATCAAGATCCTGAAAGCAAGACTAAAGAAGGCACTAAAGTGTCGCAAAAGGCATGATAGACTCCAAATTTTGGCTGAAGCTTCTTTGGCCCAGCATAGCACTTGATGGTGGAAATTCAGTCCAAATTTCAGGAAATTTGGGAGACTTTTTGTCAATTTTGAAATTTTTGGCCT